>CH003129.1:915900-1031092 GCA_000149265.1 Ciona savignyi
GCAAGTATCGATTTTTTTGCGGACCTCTAAAAGGCGGCGAAGCGGGAAGGAGGGAAGGAGGGAACCTGTTCTTATAAAATGAATACTAAAGCCCCAGGGTTAGTTTTAAACACGGGGTTTGGGTGAGGGTTAGTTCTGGGGTTGCGATTACTGTTTAAGAATGGGTTAAAATTCATTTTCATAGTTTTGGTGAGCAGTTTCCGTTCTATTATCTTTCCACCTTTCCCTCCCTTTTAGTATTGCCCTTTATTTTTTCTGTGTGTGTATCAAATAAATATGTTTAATTAATTAATTGGGTGATGTATTCGAGTTGAATCTAACTGACTGAATCTAACCCAACCAACTATATATTAAACAATTTTCACAGGAGCTTGGAATCCGACACCCACTACACAAGAAGAAATTGATGCTCCACCTCCAAGCATTAGGAGGAGTGGGAGAAGGTGAGGAGGAGGAAAGAGGAGCAGCTCAGATGAACACGGTGTGGGTTGCAAGGTGGTTGGACGATATTGGACTCCCACAGTATAAAGGTGGGTGGGGCAAGTTGAATGTTATTTAGGCTGAATGGTATGGTGGGTTATTGCAAGGTATTTCAGTTAAAGGGTTGCAGGTTCGAAACTTGTCTCGGCCATTCTTACTATTTTTTATCAAGTAAGTTTTTATTAGATGAATACTTATGTATATTTTCGGGAAAACCGTTCGGCTGGTTAGTCTGGTGGTTTATAGCATCGCCTTTTAACCAAAAGTTTGCAGGTTCGACTGGTCGCTAGCTGGTCAGTTGTGTCCTTGGGCACGTACTTAGTTGCCATCGCCTGAACCCAGTGGTTTACTGGGTTAAACAAAAATAAAGGAGTGTTTTAATTGTATACAAAATTGCAACAGCTTCAGTAACCTGACCATAAAAGTAATTAAATTTTTGTGACGGTAAAAAATCCTATCAGAATCACATAAACTCAGTTACATTGCACAGCATCTGTGCAACAGTTGACCAATGTTCCCTCTAAGTTTTAAAGTTCGTGAGCAAACAGAGGAACTCCATGTGCGCTGGTTAGTAACACAGTGAGCAATGACAATAGTTTAAACGACACAGAAATTTCATAATATAAAACAACATCTGACAATAAATAACAGACAACTAATTACTCAATTGTAGAAAGACTACTATAGTCAATAAGTGAATTACAAAACATTCGCGAATGTCTAACATACGCTTCTATGACGTAATGGACAATAATCAATACGGATATTATGAGACGTTAAAATGGGCAAATTTCGGCACAGTGTGCATTTTATAACAGTTTTTATTAACCCATTTACAAACAAATTATTTTGTGCGCGATTTAAATTATTCTGTGCGCGAACAAATTGAAAGACGTGCGCCCGTAGCTTAGAGGGAACATTGCAGTTGACCCAATCCTTAACAAAACACGTACTTCCACCTAATTGACCCAATAATTTATTACATTGCACAGCACCTCAATATTTCTTACTATTACACCATTAATGCTTAATGCTTTATTTGATTTGTAATTCTTTTTCTAAATCCACCTACATTTTGACCCATTTTTAATATTTATATAATCCCCACTAACTCCACAAGAGTTAAATTTAAGAATGTCATTTTGTTGTCATTTTTTCTGTTTTCATTTTTCTATAAAAGATCCTCTTGCATGTTTTTTATCATGGAAACAAAAATAACTTGATCTAAAAAAATTGTATTACATTCAGTACTCTCTTTAGACACACAACAAACACTTCGATATAATTTAATCAATACTAGGTTTGCACTTATTAATTACGACCGCAACATACAAACACAAGCAAACTCATTAACCTTGTGCTTATTATAACCACCGGTAATACAGGATTAATCAGTACTAAAAAGTGGCATAATGTAAAAACGGCAAAATATCAAAGCAAAAACATAAAACCAATGTAACATATCAGGTATTAACACATATCGGAATGAGTCCGACCGATTAGTCTAGTGGTTTAGTGCGTCACCTTTCAACCAAAAAGTTGCAGGTTCAAAACTAGCTAGTCGGTTGTGTCCTTGGGAAAGGCACATTACGGGCATTGCCTGAACCCAACAGATTAATGGGTTCTACCAAATTAAAGGAATGTGTCTAGGCCTGTCATATACAACACACAGCAATAGCTCCTGTAACTCGACAGTGGGCGTTAGGTGATCTGACGATTACCTGTGTGTTAACCCCCTTGGTTTTCCCACTCACTGGAATAAACATGAATATCCTATATCCTATCCTTATGATCCATTTTCAATCAAATAATTTTAAAAGGTCTTAATCAAATCTTGTAATCCCATTATTTATGCTTTGCTCAACAAATTGCTGTTGATATTGGTAAACATTGTAAGAATGAACAGAATCTATCCATCTAACATGAGACATAATATGAACGATAAGTGTTCTTTTGTATTTTATGAAGCCCACCTTTCTGCCAGTACTAAACACTAGGAGATTCTTTGAAGGTTATTTTATGGTACATTGTGTTACACAATGTAAAGCTATAAAACTCTGGCCTGAGAATCGAACTCACAACTTTGGATTACCACCCTCATGCTCTAGGCTATCCACTGAGCTACAAAAGTCAAAATGAATCTTTTATATTATTCATATCTTATATCTGATTATGTTAAGTGATTCATATCTGATTATCTTAACATGATTATCGTAACTGTAAAACATTAATATCTTAATTTCTAACTATAAAATGCTAAATGAACTCCAATTCTACATTTGCACAGGCTCCTTCCAAGAAGCTTGTATGGATGGTCGCACAATACACCATTTGACCATTGGAGATGCTCAGAAACTCCGTGTGGCCAATCTTCTTCATTTGTGCAGTCTCCGGAGGGCGATAGAGGTTCTTCGAATCTGTCAGTTTGATCCAACTGTCTTGAAGCGTCGTCCCGTTGATGAAGGGGTATGTGTGGGGTGGAGGGGGTGTATGGGGTGGAGGGTGCATGAGTAGGAGGGTGTGCATGGGGTGAAGGGGTGTATGACTAGGGGGGTGTATGTGGGGTGAAGGAGGGTGCATGATTAGAGGGGTGTATGAGTATGAGGGTGTACATGGGGTAAGTGGGTACATATGGGGTGAAGGGGGGGTGCATGGGGTGAGTGGGTGTGACCCTTTTTTTGAACAAAAAAGTAAAAAAGTTTTTTTATCTAGACAATTTATAAGTTGTATTGTCTTGTAAATAAAGATTGTAATAGTTTTCTTTTTTAAATAGTACAAGAAGGCTTTAACTATAGTTGGAAGTTTCTAGTACTACCAATATGTATACCCTAATGCATGGACAATATATCTCTATCCATCAAGCTTTGATTAAAATTTTAATTTAACCTTCCAATTCCTAATAATAAGTTCAAATGCCTTGGACGGCAAGAAACTTGGTGCAGCTCCCATTGCATTTTGTTTCTTAATTTCTTCATTTATAATCGATCTAACTCTTTTAACCAGTTAATGAAGTTATCGCACAGCCTACTGCATTAAGCCAATGCATTAATATTAGAGTAAAATCCAATATCTTATTATCTTACTTTCATTACCTGACCAATACTTGCTATAGACCCATCAATTTGCTGATTAAACAAACCTAACCGCTTTTTACATTCATTTTGATGTGATGTTTAAAATTTTATTAAATGTGTACAACATTGTTCTTCTTCACGCTTTAGAACTGTATTTTAAAACACTAAAACTGCAGCAGACCTGACCCGATTTGTCATAAATAGACCACTTAAATCAGGGTTGTCCAACCTGCGGTCTGCCTGCGATTTTTGTGCGGCCCGTTACTTATTTTCACTCCCAAGTAGTATTTTGACATTTGAATCTTAGCCCAATTAAAATGTATCAGTCAGCTTTTAGGGGCGTAGTAATAGCAGGCTATAAGTATGGGAGCAATAGAAATACAGGATTATACATTAATGGTTTTTAATTGTTTGTTCATGTACCATTTTTTCTTGAAATTTAATAGGTTTTGCGGCCCATTGAATTATTTCAAGTGACAATGCGGCCCATTACAATAAAATGTTGGACATCCCTGACTTAAATGGTTAACCAATTTGTATAAACCAAATATATAAAATCGATAAATAATTATGAAAAATTCACACCGACTGTAACTCTACCCTACCTTTGTACCATATGGTGTCACTTATTTTCTAAGCAACCCTCCAAATAACATTTATAAGTAAAAGTTGAGTAACGTAACTCATATTCCAAGTAAAAGTTAAGTCGTGTCACTTATTTTCTAAGTTCTGGTATATTTAACACACTGAAATCGCCATGATATCTCTGTTTCTCGTTTTTTACCCCAGAGGTAAACAAAAGCATCACCCAGTAGGCAACACTTAAAGAAGGGAGAGCGGGAAGGAGGGAAACTGCACAGTAAAATTATGGAAACTAATTTAAACCCTGCCCTAAACACTAATCTTAACCCCAGAACTAACCTTAACTCCAACCCCATGTTTAAAACTGACTATAATGTAATAATCTTCATTTTAGTGAGCAGTTTCCCTTCTTCCCGCTTTTCCTCCTTTTAGTTTTCCCCTCACGCAGTACCTAACCCACACCACCCACCAGGAGACGGAGGATATTTCATTATGGACGAACCACAGAGTGATGGAATGGCTACGATCGGTGGACTTGGCGGAATATGCTCCCAACTTACGAGGGAGTGGTGTTCATGGGGCGGTTATGGTGAGTATGCTATGCAGCTAATAGGAATAAAAGCAAGTTTTCACAAGGGGGCGCGATCATGACAGTGAAAGGTTGGTCTAACAAATGCAGCAGATCTTCGATGTGCGTTGTCTTAAACAAAGCCTTAAATTAAACGACTAGTTCCCAAAAAACAAATTTTTTCATCAGCTGTATGGTGATGGGATTGAACCTATTTTTTAGACCTGGACACAACCATTACCCAAGATGTTATTTCTTTTTTCAAGTTTTTTATTTTTCCAAATTTTTCATCTCGTTTACAAAGGCCAGACTTCTTTACATAACCAATACCCGCCATGCATTTTTCCTCAAGTTTCCAATCTTACATTTTTGATGGCATTTTACCAATACCTAAGATGTTATTTATTTTTTCTAGTTCTCAATCTTACCTTGGTAATACCCACTTCTCTCCATTCCCAACCACTCAATGCAATATGCATGACATTCAATGTGGTTCCCAAGCCAACTGCCCTTTAATTATTCATTGCAACGCACCTATACCCGATCACACCTACAACACCCCACACTACACAACTATGTTTTAATTTTTAACGCCGTCTGTAAAATGCGTTTTTGCCAATCTACAATAATAACATTGTTAAATGTTTAAACGCTTATGGCTTTTAAATGTTTTTAAAAAATAATTGTGAGAATAAATTGAAGTTTTTGGCAACAGCTGCTTAGCAGTTATTTTTTCATCGTGTTATACCGGTTCTTTTTACCAATACCAGATTTCTTTATTTTCTGAATTATCAAATTTTTTGTAATTTACTTCTATTTTTCACCAGTTAAATTTTTTAACCGGCAGTTTTCTTTGTGTTTGTGCTCATGATCAGTTACTGTATATTAATACAGTTGTTTTGCTGTTTTTTCCTGTACACTTATTGCACCAATAGTACTGTATCCAGCAATAGTCCTGCCAACTTAAATACATAAAGAAAAGAAATAAGTTAACACCTTTAGTGTTACCGCATTGATATTTACAGTGTTGACCTAATTTTTTTTAGGTTTTTGAGCCGAATTTCACAGCGGAAACACTGAGTGCTCTTCTGCACATCCCACATAGCAAGAGCTTGCTAAGGCGCCACCTAGCGGCGAAACTTAATGAACTTCTTCCTGAAGAAAGTGTGAAATCAAAGGAACGAAGATCACAGGAGCCTGGTTATTCCCCTATCAACATAACCATCAAATACAAAGTGAGAAATGTGTTGCCAGAATGGCCGCAACTCATTTGTAGTATAAGTGGATTAATTAGTATAGAGTATTCGGTGTGTATAGCAGTAGATGATGGGTTTGTTTCATACACAACACACTGCAATAGCTCCAGTAACCTTACGATGGATGCGGGATGATCTGACGATTGTCTGCGTGAACGCCCCCTTACATGTTTCCATTCAAATTTAAGGGACATCTCAATTAAATACCACACAATTAAATAGCTCCGGTAACTCAACGGTAGTTGCGAGGTAATCTCACGATTACCGGTGTAATAGCACCCCTACCCCTTACATATTCCCATTTATATAAAATGAAAGAAACGTTTTAATTACACACAACGCACTGCAATAGCTCTGGTAACCCAACAGTGGGAATTGGGATAATTTTGACAATTTTTGTAGTCAAAGTCCCTTGCATGTTCCCATTCATATATGTCATTTATGGATAGGATATGATAATTATGTTTTCCCGTGAAAACTAAGGGGGTTAACACACGGGCAATCATTGCTTTAAAGTCGTCATGAGATTATTACAAGATGTAATTTTCCCATGCTGTGGGTTAATATGTTATTTCTAGCCTGACTGGTGGGAAAAGACAGGATTGATTTGTGATTGCTTTAAAAACGTCAAACTTTTTATCATAAGTTGTAATTTTTCTGTGCTAGTTCAACCAATTTTAATAAAATCTTTCGTTGATCGGCCCTCAATTGTATGGGAGGGAGAAATGGGGGGGGGGGGTTCAGTAGGTTCCTGTGTAAATGCTATCTGCCGGGTGGGGAAATTATGCAATCGATATGGTTTAAGGCTGTTATATGATTATTACAGTATCTGTGCTGGTTGAATTATTTCCAATGAAATTGTTTTCAGATCGGGCGTCGTTCGTTCGGAGGGTTCGGTCGGTTCCGAGGGGCAGGTACCGGGGCCACCGCTCGCGAGTTCAGTAGTGGGGAAGTACGTGTGCCCCATCTCGTCGAGCAAGTCGAAGACGATGGCCGCTCATCGAGGACTCCCTGCAGAAGAAGATGATCATGCAGGGAGGTCCGGGAGAAGAAGATGGATCCAGAATGAGGATGAGATGGCGAGCTCCGACTCTGGATCGAACTTGGAGGTGGTGGAGGTAAGTGCATCACCCTGCCGTCATCTGGCATGTTACCTCGCCCACACCCCACCGTTACCCAGGTTTAACCCCGCCCACACCCCATTGTTACCCAGGTTTAACCCCGCTTTTACCCCACCGTTACCCAGGTTTAACCCCGCTTTTACCCCACTGTTACACAGGTTTAACCCCGCCCACACCCCACCGTTACCCAGGTTTAACCCCGCTTTTACCCCACCGTTACCCAGGTTTAACCCCGCCCACACCCCACCGTTACCCAGGTTTAACCCCGCTTTTACCCCACCGTTACCCAGGTTTAACCCCGCCCACACCCCATCGTTACCCAGGTTTAACCCCGCTTTTACCCCACCGTTACCCAGGTTTAACCCCGCCCACACCCCACCGTTACCCAGGTTTAACCCCGCTTTTACCCCACCGTTACCCAGGTTTAACCCCGCTTTTACCCCACCGTTACCCAGGTTTAACCCCGCCCACACCCCACCGTTACCCAGGTTTAACCCCACTTTTACCCCATCGTTTCCCAATTTTAATTCTACCTTTACCTGACTGTGCCTGCTAGTAGCCTGGTATCCAAGATGCTTATATATTCATATTTTATCACCGCAAATAAAAACTATATACAGTGGAACCCCGCTTGACGACCACCTCGATAACACGACCACCTCACTATCAAGACCACTTTATTGCGGTCCCAAATAATTTACTATGGTAATACATTGCATTCTGTTTCAATAACGCGACCACCCCGGTTTCCAGACCACGACCGCCATATTTTGGTCCAAAACTTCAAATTTAACTCCGCTTAGGTGACCAAACGTGCTAAATAATATGCCTTTGTCACCAAAATAATAGGGTTAAATTTATTTTATGATGAAAACAATAAGAAAATTGTGGCAAAAGAACTGACTTTTACAAGATAAATTTCAGTACTAACAGTTGTTTAAATTTATTTTGCAGTATCTGATAAAAATAATGGCATTTGGTAAAAATTTAGTAAAAATGCAGACGTTTTGGCTGCATGTGACGACAACTTGCTCCAAATCAAAATTCACTAACACGACCACCCCGCTAACGCGACCGCTTGATCACGGTCTCATAGGTGGTCAGGTAAGCGGGGTTCCACTGTATATATATTTAATGAAATTTCCTGGAAAGGAAAAAGCAACCTAACAGTTTGACCGCGCATTATTGTTATGGTCGAATATCAAATATTACTGTCTTGCTGATTAACCTTATGTAAATGAGTATTGATGTGTGATGCTGTGTGCAGTGGCTGCAGCAATTATTGTGACCACAAGTATGTCAGGCAGAATAGCTCTGTGGTTTAGTGTTTTTTTTCAGCCAAAGGTCTTTTTAATTTAGTATACCCATCAATCCACTAGGTTGCAGGCAATGTCCGCTAAGTGCCATACCCAAAGACACAACCGACTAGCTAGCAACCCTTCGGCTGAGACCAACTAACCAACTATGATAATCAGTCAGATAAAAACTCAGACAGAAATGTGCAACCCGTCCTAACTAGTTAGTTATGCTATACACGTTCTAACAAACTGCCGAATACTTTCCACAGCTCAACGAAAGCGCGACGCGTGAAATAAACGCGTTTTCCGCACAGATCAACTCGTTAACGGTACGTCAACCTTCTGTCATGTTTGTTTACCTTACACCACCTTCCATTTTTCAAGTAGACTTGTGTACATAGTAGGCACTTCAGCCTTCTCCCGACCGCCGCTATTAATAATAGATGTTGTTTATCTTGCAGAGTAACTGGGCGGAGAGCTAACCGCCATGGAAACGCCGCCAATACCATGCATTATACATCATGTGCCGGGTTTTCAGCAGTCCAGCCTTTGCCAAATGCAATTACTTCTCGTCTGTACCTTTCGCCATTACCGCTCGGTTATTATAACCGAGCCGCGTCTTCACAGTATTCTTGTTGTGTTAACCCCAGCCTTATGACGTCACAGGCCTCTTGAAGACGCCACAGTGCCCTGTAATTCCAACGGAATATAGTATATAATGACGTTTTTCGCGCTGCGGTCAATTCCGAGATGAATTTGAATATTCAAGATCCCATTTCTCGAATACGTCACAATCGACATACGTCACAATCGAATTACGTCACAACCACCACGGAATCTGTTGTTTTAAACGGAGCTCCAATCCAAACCGCCTCGCTATTATCCCGTCCCCAACCGCTGAATTTTCGTCATACCAAACCGCAGCTTCAAAATCACGAACCCTTTTTCATATAATTTGCATGTTGTTTTAATGATGGCCATCCGAATTGCGTTTTATGTTGTTATTCAAAACAAAACTCTAATATTTTTCTACGTATTTTATTTTTTTCTTAGAAAATCAAGTGCTTTTAATACTGTTCTGTCATATCGAAGATTGGTAACCGCCTCAGCATATTGTGCTATTTGTATAACTGCCCTAAGTGCTTTTATTATGATGATGTGTTTCGTTCTAATGGTGCTTGTTAGTTCGTTGGTGCTTTATGCTGCTTTTTGCATGTTAACCATGTTTTTCGCTCCAGATGCTAGTCAAATTAGGTTGTTTGTTTGTAATAAGGGGCTTTGTGACGCCTGTGTTGACCGTGTGACGGCACAGTCGATGTCGGAAAGAGTGGGCGAAGCGGGAAGTTCTAGAATGATCCCTTTTCTTCGAGATATGGCGGTAGGAGGGAGCGCAGCCGCTGTAGCCAAAACGACGATTGCTCCGATTGAAAGAGTGAAGCTGCTGCTTCAGTTACAAGCAACCTCGACACAAATCACGCCCGGACAGCAGTACAAGGGCATTATCGACTGTTTGGTGCGTCTGCCGAAAGAACAGGGCGTTCTTTCCTACTGGCGCGGTAATCTCACCAATGTTTATCGCTACTTTTTCGCTCAAGCGCTTAACTTTGCATTCCGCGACCTGTACAAAGGCTACATCGGTCCGTCGACAAAAGACAACAATTTCTGGCGCGTGTTTGGCCTTAACATGTTATGTGGCGGCGCCGCCGGCGTCAGCAGCATGTGCATCACCTATCCTCTCGATTTCGCTCGTACAAGGCTATCGGCCGACGTCGGAATCGGGAATTCTCGACAATTCAACGGCCTTATGCACTGTATGAGAAGCGTCGCATCCACAGAAGGCATCACTGGTTTATACAAAGGCCTTTCCCTATCAATACCAACCGTAATAGTCTACCGCGCCACTTATTTCGGCGCCTTCGACACCGCCAAAAGCATGTTGGCGGCGCCAAACAGCACGCCACTCGTTCTAACATGGGTGATCGCACAAACCAGCACAACACTAGCAGGACTGATATGCTATCCTTTAGACACAGTCCGCCGGCGGATGGTAATGCAGGCGGGTCGCGCCACGGAAGAGCGCCACTACAAAAATGCTGCTGAATGCTGGGTCAAAATGTACAGAGAAGAAGGCGGTTTAACGTCCTTCTACAAAGGCTCATTATCCAACGTTATTCGAGGAATGGGCAGCGCTCTCGTGCTTGTTCTTTACGACGAAGTAAAGCAAATCATATAATTCTCAGTGAAGGGAATTCGTTCTAGCAATTCTCGGGTTGTTACGTTTAAGTAACAATGTTTTGGAGATGTCTGGATTTTAAAGGGTTCTTTTACCAACTAATGATTTTATCCCAATTGTAAGGCACTGTGGCCGTATCTTCTATTACAAATTTCTTTTCTCGAAATGATTCCGCACGAGAACGCAAGCATTAATAATAAGCTGTGTTTAAATGCACCAGATCTATTTATAGATCCTTAGCATTGGCGCTATTTTACTGAAATGTATGTTTCAAATATTCCGTTTTGAGCCTTTTCATAAAGCCTTGCTTTAATGGCTCCTGTATAAAGCGTGTTCTAGCTGCGAACATTTTATACCGGACCTCAAATTAATCGTCAAAAATTAATTGTTTCCCCGTTAATTTTTCTCTAATTCATTGTTTGCTTAATTTTGTCGATAAGACCATAATTTTTGTCGACAAACCCAATATAAGTCTTCGCTTTGTTAAATGTCCTTTACGACTTGAGTCGTACAGACGGTTTTCTATCGCCCGATAACATGAATCAACTGTTTCATTTATTTTTTATTTGTTCGACATTGAGAAAAAACGTTTACAACTAGATCGTAGGAAATTAGCAATCATGTGACACCACATAATAACGTATTCTAATATCAGCAATGTAAGATTTCATGTTAAAATTGAATAAACGGTTCCGCCAATCAGGGAAATAGTTTGGTCGTCATTAGGCGAAGTCGGGCCAAACAATTCTAGGCCACAATAAAGCAACACCGAAAATGCAAGTTCAACGGTGTTAAAAAAGCTATGTGCAAAACTAATCTACAACTGTATGCTAAAACAAGTTCGTTTAATAAATGAAATTCCTGACTGCGACTGCGGTAGCCGCCAAAACGCTGAGTGCAAGGGGGTAAAGCGTCCCCGATCCGCTGGTTGTGTTTTCGACTTCTGGTTGATCAGTCACTCCTGAACCCTCATCTTGTGCTTGAATCAAGTCGCAGCTGATTGCTGTGATGGTAATAAGGTAAAGTAAGCGTATATAATGTTGCATATTATACGACCGAATAGATTGGTCGGTTAGTGCGTTGACTTTTAGCCATGAGGATATAGGTTCGAAACTGGTCGCTAGCAAATAGGTTGTGTATATGTACAAAACATTTAACCCAGTGGATTAATGGGTTCTACTAAATGGAATACACCTCATAATCATAAACAGCACACTGCAATAGCTCCGTTAACTTGACGGTGTGCGCAAAGTAATGTCACTTCTGTCTATGTGATTTCCACTCACTAAGAATAAAATGTGAATATCTTATTTTAAAATGTTTTAAACAAATTAGTCGACACAAAAGGCGCCATACGTCATTCATTCCAAAAAAACTAAATCTAGTTGTATTTGATAATTTTCTACTATATTACGTTACAAAAATCGGAAGTAATTTTCTTGTTTTACATTACATTAAATCTGTTAATGCGTTACATTAATATGTGGTGTATTTTGGGAGAATTGTATATTTAATAGAACCTCGCCACATTAAGCAGATGACCAGATTTAAATTATGTTAAAATGATTTCTTCCGTACGCACACTAAATTTTCATCGTCTTTATAACTGTTTTTTAACGACGTCTAAAAAGCATTAAATAGGCGGTAGGCATTCGCTCAATGACGTCACAGTTGTGATAGTGACGTCACTGTTGCGATAGTAATATTTAATTAGCGCCACGATTGTGTTGTCACAAAGAGTGTACTAAACTCAAACTCTTTTTAAGTCAAGTTTAAAGCGTTTTTTGCTTCTTAATGCACAAATTTATGCTGAACTTTACAAAGTCGTTCGAGGAGACACGGTTAGATCAGATACAATCAAACACGGTCACAGTCAAGACAACGCTCCATAAAATATTCATGGAAATGACAAGAGTGCTTTGGGATAAGGCGTGCATGTTTAAACCAAATGGTATATTTTAACCCTCTGAGGAATGTTTGCCGGTATGCGTTTTGTTAGATTCGTTTTCTTACATTTGAATTTTATTAAATCCGTTTTGGTGCGTTTTTGCAAGTACGTTTTATTCGGTGCGTTTCTATGCGTTTGACTGCAAACACGTTTTATTGGATTCGTTTTCCTGTAAATAGTATTGAATTCGTTTCCGTGCGTTTTTGTACGTACGCTTGATTGGATTCGTTTTAGTGCATTTTTATAACTACAATTTCTATACTCCGAATGCTACCACAGTCGTGTTAATTGCGTGTTGATACAATTAAAAGTGCACCATTGTGTTCGCTTTATTTATATAAACGCGGCTTTCAAAATGGCGGATAAAAGATAAAACGACAGTAGGTAAAGACTGTTACGGCTAAGTAAATATACGTAGTCATAAAATCTATAAACTAATAATTTCCCTTTTTGTTAAATGCCAGCATGTTTATATTTCCTTTTATCGGCCCAGTTTTATGTAAGATGAGATAAATCTTCAGCATATTTTATTCATTTTTATAAAAAATAAACCAAAATTTTCCGATTTGCTTCGTAATTTTTTTTTAACGAGCCCAGTTTCGAACGCGTGATGGGCTCGTCACCGGAACCGATGTTGTATAGGAGTCGGTATTGGCGCGTTAACCTTTCGGCCATGCGACCGTTTATTGTGGAAAAAGTTGTTAAGATTAACCAGCCAACTTACACCGGTCATTCGTCTACATCCATGGTCAAAGTACTTAACGGAAACTCATATACAATAACAGTTACACGGAAATTAACTTTACAGGTATTGGTGGGTTACCATAATTGGCGGGTAACCTTTCTCAAAAACTAGCGCGTTCACTAAATTGACATACAAACGTGTTTTATTAATCGTTCGAGAAAATAAAGACATACGGTACCATGAGTGATTTCATATATAATTTGTTTGCGGTTTAATTTCCACGTCAAATTGAATTTCCTGTGTTTGAATTACCAGGGCGACCGTTGTATAATAAACCACACGCAATCTTGGTGTAAACACAGCAAGAACTGAAGTACCCCGGTCCAGACTTGCTGCAGATTAGATTGGGCTTCAATTTGCCATCCAATATGAGTCTATAGTATAGACGCACATAGTACTTAGCCGCAAGAGTGGTCATTTGGAGAGCTCTTGAAGCGTTCATTTAAACATGCATGGATAATATCACAACCGGTTGACAGGCATATAGACACAGGGGGTTTAACGTCCGATGCCCGCACCGTTACCAAGACAATTCTTATACCGTTAACAACGCTTTGGCGTGGTTAAGCCACTGGCGATTAAAATAAATATTGTCCAGTATTTTATACCATACGGTGGCCTCTCTCGGGAGGTCTAATTGCGAGTTCCGCAAATAAAAAACCACTTAAATGTAATCTACTGACGCAAAACGGGCTGTAAACTGGATAAAAAAAAACTTATAAATTTTGCGTGGTAATGAAAGAACAAGACACAGGAATGTTTACTGTCCAGTGAAGAATATTGACCAGATTTAACGACGCCAGAACGCCCTTCGTAAAATTTCATCGCGAAAACGGTTGTCACGTCATTGAATATTTCCTGAATCAACGAAGCAATTTGTAATTGAGCTGAAGCGTTAATGGCAGGGTTATTGGTACAGACGACCACGGTTCTACTAGATCACTGGACACCAACTAGTAATTTAATTTACCGGTTTGAATAACGTCACCTTGGCCATTTTAACACTGTTTTTTTTGCAAAACAGCTCCCATTTATCAAATTGACTAAATTTACAGATTTAAATATTGTTACCTTCGCCATTAAGGCGGTTTTGTTCTCGAAAACGCCTAAACCCACCCAATCGACCCGCAGTTAGCGTTCTAAACAAATTCGATACAAATTCTATTGAGTTTCAGAATTAAGTCGTCGATACCACCAGTTCTCATTTGTTTACATACGGCCGTGTGATAAAGACTGTCGGTTCTCCTATGGGAAAGTCGTGTTTGATAAACCGACAGTAAACATGACTGATAGCCGTCTAATAACCAGTTAGCAAATATATGCACAAGACTTTCTCGACACAAAACAATATCTTTGGAAATGATGCACGGTGTTTTAAGGATAATTGTTATAACCTGTAGTTAACATTAGTGTGGTTCAACTTGTGTTTTCCCTACTGAAGATTACCGTATTTTTTTGTTTTCTTTACATTTAATATTCGCTGTAACCAACATCATCTTAAGAAGAAGGCAAAATGTAAAATAAAACTAAAACATATGGCCAGTGTATGTAATTATATTGACTTTATGCATTTTACTTAATTCTTTGTAAGGCCAGGGAGAACAATACGTTCCAACTGTCACTGACTAACATAACCCCGGTCACTCCAGGCCGGTCAGCAGAGCGAATTTAGGACGAACATATATAAAAATGGTGTTATGGAAGAGCCCCATTATGGGTTCAAAGCTTAACCCGATAAAAAATCCTGTAAAGTAAAGTGGATTTTTTTACAACAAAATTATCAAGCCCGTAATAATTTCCCAGCGTATTCTTTAAAGCCTAAACGATGGTTTTGTTTTAAGTTCAAGATAATATTTGACGTTTGAAAAAACGAAAAACATCCCCTTACTGTTGATATTATGTGTTCTATATGTTAAGGTGTTTTACCAGCTATGGTTTCGCCTTATTTTTTATTCTGCTTGCCGAAAACACATATATAACTCCTTTTAATTTTCCTTAAATTATCCTTTCTTTGTCAGAGAAATGAAACTAATAACACCTAATATTCGTTCGTTTGCTTTTGGAGCCGATTAACTTAACTTCAATATTTCCAGCCATCAGTAAATCGTTCATCTCATACCGATCGCATTTATATGCAAATTAGCTTCCATTTTTTGCGATTTATTGATTTTAGAACTCTTGTTCCAAGTTTAAGTTTTATCTGAACGAAATTATCGTCAACTACTTGTCTATTTCACCATATTTCTACACTACTGGTGTTTAAGTATTCGGTGGTCAGTTTTTTAAGTTTAGTTTATTTTTTGTTTCCACGATAAAAACACAACAAGACCTTCTATAAACAATTGAAACAGGAAAAGACGGCAAAACGATAGTCATTAAAACACGACTAAAATATAATCAATTATTTAGGGTGGTATACTCAAACGTGGCCGTTCACTCTTAGTCTCCAGGACAAAGCAACATTTTGAATCAAGTACAAATTGTAATAACGTGATTATTAACAAAAATATCACATATAGTATTGTTATTACGCTTTTTTCAAAGTTTTTTTGTTAATCGGGGATAAATACATTAATATCCTATTCTATAATAGCTTGCCATGTAATGAAACAGTATAAAAAAACGTTCAACGCATGAAATTCAACCGCACTCTAGCAGTCATATTTATCAAAATAGGCAGAAGCGATAATGGTTTCGTGTGGAAAGGATCGGCACCGACAGGCAGTTATTATCAGAAGTGGCCACAAGGCAGTCACATAGCAAACAACTCGCAATTTAGACGCCCACAGATAAGAAAGTGTTAACGTTGCTAAATCAACATGCGTTAAGGAGACTTCTTTATTCTACAAATAGTACAAAAGATGACACTGGATAAACAACCAAAAAGTCTAAAAATTAAGCTTATTTTATAATATAAGCGTGAATGTTTTATTAGAAATCGTGGGATTATTAATTCAAATGTCTTTTCGAGTTTTCGTAAAAATGACGTCATTTTTTTGTAATAAAAATACCAGCAACTAATTTCCACGTCATAAACTAAGGCAAAGATTTGTCTTCCTACGTTTGGATGTCGTCAAGGTATTAATTAAGTTCCCCGGAGACTCCCTCTTACCATTTATCTTTCAATAAATCAAGCGCTGTTTTGGACATCGCCCCAGCAACGCTGACTAATTAGGTCGTAAAGATTGAAAGTATCATCATGAAGACTGGGTGTTACGAAATACACATGTATGGTCTACCAAGAATCGCGCTATCATTGCGCACGTAGCCTTCACGTAGTTATTTTTATTCTCTTCGTAAATAATCGGGGGGTGATAAATCCGCTTTACGAGTTGGTTGTTCGTCAGTAGAATTTTACGACGCTGCACCACCTTTAGTACAGTGTCTATTACAACTTGTCTTGTGGTATTTTGCAATAACGTCGCCACTTTTCCTTTGGCGATACCCCGGTATCGTTTTAACCGCTGGTTCCTACGAAAGCCTTTACTAATTGCGCAAGTTCCACTAAAACACACAAAACATTCGAAAAGCTTTAAAATATGTTTTATTCGCTTAACTATTTTACCTCCATGTTTTCTGCTGTAACACAGGAAAAATCCATTTTTGCCATAATAAAAGCAAAGCTCAAGTTAACATTTATTCCATATTAGGGCCATTTCTGCATGACGCTTAAATCCTTTATCGAATATTCGGTGTTTTATATCCGATTTAAAATAAACTTATACTTAATCATTGTAAAAAAGTAGGAACAAAATATTTTAGGCCAACATATAATTTCTTATAACGCGACATTTCGGAATGGTGCTTAATACAATTTCCCTGTATTATTGGCACGTAAACGTTGGGCATTATTCGACCGTATTCACACGTAAACGGACCGAAGGTGTAGTTTAAGAACTACACAACAACATATATTAGATTAGTACTGCGACATTTCGGATTGATGCTTTATGCAGTATCCGTCCAACAATTTTCGCACGTAAAGTCGGACAGTATTCGTACGTAAACGGACCCAAGGCGAAGTTTAAGACACCCCCACACAACAGCAAAGCACGATCAAACCCACCACACATACATAACCGCAGACTTGGTTTGGACAATACGTATCCGCGAATCAAAATAAACAAAATTTCCAATATTAAAAGTGTCCTAGTGTCCTCACTTTTCAAGGACGTCGTTACTTAATTGGAATTCTTTGCTTGGTCGACAAACAAGCTGTTATTTCTATGTTGCTCTTTGTTTGTTGTGACAACTGAATTTATGTTTTACTTCGCAAACGACCGTAACCTACAAAACCCGCAAGATGTCAAAAGAAACTGATCAGCTATTTTCCTTATTTTCTCGTTAAGATAAAGAGAAACTAAACATTACCGTGGAACACGTATCTCAGAGAAAAGAAGTATAACTAATGGTGCAATATAATTGAAAGAATATTGCGCTTAAAATATAGAAATTCTTAACGAAAAAACGGTTCGGATAAAGAGCCTATCAAATGAAACGAACCCCGGTTAAAAAATAGTAAGAAATACAGGTATGAGCTCGTAAAAGGTACGTTGACCCAACGTTATTGTTAAAAGCTGGCAACCAACTCGTCATTTTATTATTATTTTGTCATTTGAACTTTTTATTGCTTCCCTGTTTTTTTTGCATATTTTAAGTGATTATGTTTTTATGTGAAACAACTTTGGATAGTTGAATTGTTTAAAACTGATAAATGTGACGTTTTTAGCTTAACCAATGGAATAATTGCTTATTTCAGTTTAAACTATTTTTACCTGAATAAGTTTTGTACCTGCAATAGGCAGTCACTGTAACCGTTTTTGTATCGAATTCTGTATATAAATCGGTCGCGTTAACCATTCGGCCACACATGCTCTATATGAATCTGTCGCGCTAACCATTCGGCCACACATGCTGTATATGAATGGGTCACGTTAACCATTCTGCCACACATGCTTTATATGAATCGGTCGCGCTAACCATTCGGCCACACATGCTGTATAGGAATCAGTTACGCTAACCATTCGGCCACACATGCTGTATAGGAATCAGTTACGCTAACCATTCGTCCACACATGCTGTATATGAATCGGTCGCGCTAACCATTCGTCCACATATATGATGTTTATGAATCGGTCGCGCTAACCATTCGGCCACATATATGATGTTTATGAATCGGTCGCGCTAACCATTCGGCCACATATATGATGTTTATGAATCGGTTGCTCAAACCGTCAGGCCACAAAACCCGTTTATTCAATATTCTGTGTGGTTGTTAACGCGAGGCCAGTAAGTTAAACTTTTAATCGTCAACTTAACTTTGTTTAGTTTTAAGTCCTCTGTAATGGTGGGTGCCACTTTAAATTAGTTGTTTTATCGTCAATTTTCACTGATATTTTGTCGCTGAAACAACATAGCCTCAGTTTGAGCTGCTGTTGGTTGGATCACCCTGGGCGGAATTGATGACAGGCGGTTCTCGATTCCGCAATTTAATAATCGCGACGCGAGAGATGGAAAAGCGACGAAAATCTTTAAATTATTAATCAAGGATGCCGCTTGGTCAGGCTTTGTGTATTTAAGCAATCCTTCAAGCCAGCGGCGTATACAGCAGACGCAGAATATTTCAGGAATTCCACTTAATTCATATCATCGGACATTTCCATTATTTTTAATGATAGTACAAATTTATTGCGTATTCTCATACTTTACACATTTTAAATAATTGTTTAGTAAATAAATTGCACAATATTGGTGATTTTTTTTATTTTAATGGTGTTTCTATGATATTTTTACAATTTCGAAATATTTTCATTATATTTTTTCAGATTTATGATTTTTGGGTGAATATTGCTACATTTTGGTTGCAGTACTGTAACATTTCCATGGTTTTATGATTATTTTCACTTGTATCAGCTATTTACCAGAAAATATTCATTCAGTTATACGTAATCAACCGTTGGATTCGGCCTTACAAAACGCAAAATGATTGTTGTCGAGTTTGTGGACCTATTTTGTCGCCGTTTTATAGAGACTTGGATAGATGGCTGTGTCAATTGTATCCTGACGGGTGGGAATATCCACCATAATAGGTTTAGACACGGCTGGCGTCGGAAAACCGATAAGGGTAATCAGTAAGCGACATACTGTGCTCCTTGTATACATATTCAACTGTATGAGCGCTCATTGCATTTATTTTATGCTTTTTAAGTTATCTCTTTATATATCATCCTGTGTTACATAATATGAAATGGTGCCAGAAGGTTAAAAAGTGCAAAACGTGAGGCTAGTATATAGAAACACTGTGTAAAATTTCCTCATTTTCAGCACAGGGTAAATTTGAAATTTGTGGCCAAAAGATTTACGAGAGAGATCTTTACCTGTACAAAAACGGTCTTATGCACTAGCCCTACATAAGTTCTAAACTAAGCAAAGCAAAAAAGGGGAGTTCGAAATTTGTACGGAGGTGAGACTGAATGGTTAACTCAACATATTAATGTACAACTTTAAGTCCAAAATTGTAGGCCGAAATCTAGCCCAAAAAAGGGAGAAATTACGGCTGTAAAATTCCCGGAACATGTCATTCAACGAGTTTAGAATATAATGTGGCCACGACAGCAAATTCT
Source organism: Ciona savignyi (assembly GCA_000149265.1). NCBI lineage: Eukaryota > Metazoa > Chordata > Ascidiacea > Phlebobranchia > Cionidae > Ciona > Ciona savignyi. The sequence goes on from CH003129.1 coordinate 935,829, forward strand.
TCTGGCTCGACCGATTCGATAGGTTACCGGGGCGTTTACAAAAACTCATCCGGTCGTAAAAATACACATAAGACGTGTTTGTAGCAGAGTTACACGATTACGTATGATATTCTACGATCCCGTTCGCTTCAATGACTTAATTGCTACGTACCTTTATGTTTATTGCACCTATTTAACCGGAGGTATAACAAACATTAGCCCATTTTAAGAGCACGTTTGTCTAAACAACGACTTACTTCTAATTACGACCATGTTTATATATCGCGTAAACCAATTAGTCTTTTATTTATGCTCCCAATAATGTTTTTAATGGTTTTAAATCTGTACCGGGCCTTCAAATCCGTAAGCACAGATTCTGTCAATTTCTGTGCGATCATCTTTAGCGGCAAAGCTATTTTTTACGGTGCATAAATTAATTGTTTTGTCAATTAAGACATTGTGACGTGAATTATTATGACATGAATTATTATTACGTAAATTATTGTGACGTACATTATTATGACGCAATTATTACGACGTGAAATATTATGACGTTAATATAATGACGTACAATATATTACGATCACAGTGTCCTTATACCAACATTTAATTAGCTCGCTCAATTCACATTTTTGACGTTTCTATATTCCTTTCTCTATATCCGATCAATAAGGTTAATTAATTATTAATTTTAATGTTAAATTCGGTGTAGGCAATACCGGAGGTCGACTGGTCAAAATTGTAGATTCCGGTACATTTGTTTAAGTTTTGTCATTTTGTCTTTTATTTCTGACGTGTTATGCGAAACTAAATATTTTTAGCCAAAATATTTCTCCGCTTACCCTTGCATACAAATGTTACCGAGTATAATCTCTACCGATTCAAATAGACTCTCTATAAATGGTGTTAGCCTTGTGATATACCTACCATTCATTACATCGATTTTAAATTAAATATTAAAAGTTCGACTTACCAACAAAAAGGAATGCTAGAAGAACGATAAGCTTGGTAAAGTTTGTAGCTTGCATGGTGGGTAATAGGATATCTTCTCGTAGATGAATGCAAAATTCTTGGCTGTCTAATCTTCTAAGAGCCGATCACCGGTTTTTAGACCTGTGTGCTTAAGGATAGCTTTCCGAGACTGATCTTCCAAATTCACATTTCCAATCGTCACGCCCAAAATCCCTTTTTTCTATCGCCCCGATATCCACGCGGTGTCGCTAAAGCGTCGGTTTCGCAATGCAGACACTACGCCTTTTTTGAACAGCGATTACAAATCGAGACTCAAATGTCACAGAAATAGACGGGAAATCTTCTGTTTACATTATAAACCAATTTAAATGGATCTTGGGCGGTATTTAAGGAAAACGATCTTTAAAATTAGATTCCCCGCCTGTATTGATTAAACTTAACTTTATATATAACCCTCGTAAAAGCTCACCTTGATAATATCACAGCAAACTATATGTTTTCAGTACTTTATCCCACGGGTTCTAATTAAATCTTGGATGTGCCTTTCTCAGTAACGGTTCAAATTCAATTATGTCGTCATAATACCCAAGATTTAATCATCGCTTCCGATGAATTCTTGTGGGTTTGGCTGGAGACCGTGCATACGTGATGCTAATACGCAATCATTGGGGTGTATGTTAATACGCAATTATTGGATGTATGCTAATCCGCTATGGTTGGCTGAATACCTGGGAGGCGGTAATACGGGTGACGGTTTAAATACGGTTTGGAGAATTGTTGGTTAAGCCTATGCTCACCGGTAACTTTAAAAATGTGATTTATATGATTTCTAGCGGGGACACTGGGCATATGGTTGCATCGGTAAGGATTTTAGGCTGGATTCACACCAGAAAGACGTTTTGTCTTGCGCGCGACAAAAACGTTTTTGTTGTTAGCGTGTTTTTATTTTTTTTATTTTTGACGATTCACACCAATAAAATGTTAAATATGGATGAAAATAAAGATAAAGAGAAACGGGTGTTTCTTAGGCTAGCTGGTTTGAAATATATATCTACAGTGTAAGAGTTAGGGTCTTGATTATAAAACAATTTAAAATATAATTTATAAGTTAATTTAAAAAATTAATTATTGTTTCTACAATCCTACATACCGTCAGGTAAGAATTCCGCTAATATTTGCATTTTATCATGGACCTCTGACGTTACGCGTACGGTATGTTGCAGTGTTTCCCATCAACACTATACAGTATATCATGTTTGATATCTAATTTCTAAGTAACTGGCATCACTTATTACAGTCGGTTGCGTAATGAGTTACTGAGTAACTTGCTGGGAACTCAAGATATGTTTAAGCACGTAAATTATAGCAACATTCTTATAAGACACCACGTATCATCAACCGGTCGCGCCAAGACTAACGAATCATCATTTCGTTTTACCACGTGGTTCGGTGACAGGCCGTCTGGCGCTAGGGCCATTACTAAAAAGAGGAAAAGAGAGGAAACTTATCAATAAAACTATGGAAACTAGTTCTTACCCTACCCCCCCAAAAATGTAACCCTTTAACCAGGCCCGGTGCTAGGAACGGCGGGGCCCAATTAGAAATGTGATGGCGGGGCCCCTACTCTTCATAGCAAAATTTATGGGTGTTTATATATCATAAAATACATACCAGTACATACAAACTACAAAAATAGACATTTAAATAAAGGTGGATGGATGCTTATTTACGATATATTGTTTTACTTCCAAACATATATATATATATATATGTTTGGAAGTAAAAAATATATATATGTATATATATATATATTGTTTAGCAACCATATTCATTATAACGTATCAGGCAGACATATAAATTTGACTTAGTTACGATGCATAACAAATTGATATTATGAGAAAGAATATTATTTCACTTTTTATTTTACGTTTCAGTAGTATTTTAAACCTCGTAATACAGAAAGACACCCGCTAGCGCGGATTTAATCGGTCAAATCGGCCTAAAACCGGCCCTGCCTTTAACTAACCTTTTTATTAATTTTTAACCCTTTAACTAACCCTAACGGCGTAACTTAAACCCCATGTTTAAAACTGACTCAAATAACCTAATATTCCATTTCCCGGAAATAAATATAGGAATTGTGATATATTTGGGCCAACCCAGTCTGAAATTATGTCTGGTTTATCGCCGGGCCTTGAAAGGCTTTCTCTGTTTTTTCCACGGTAGGCCAAACTTGCATAAATCTAGGATTTACCGAGGATATATATGTATGTTGATCGGACATAACCCTAGAAAAATTCTTGATTCATGGGCTTTCCAAAGTAATTGTGGATAATTGTAGCCTAAAGGGAAAACCAGACATTGGTTTTACTAAATCTTCTAGTAAAATTGTTAGTACATTTTGATTTGGAATTAGGTAAGAAAGGTTGTTTTGGTGTAAGTTTTTGCACCTATTTATAAGCTTTAAAGTCAAAAGCAAATCAATTAAATGACGTGTTCGTGCAATTATTAAAAAGTGACGTTTTTTGCATTTATTAACTAATCAGTGCGATGGTTGACCTTGTAGGTTCGCAGCTAAACGTGTATGATGCTTCCCTTAACTATTTTTACCAATTTTAGGACTTAATTGATTTTTTTTGTATAATATACTAGGTTACTTCCCCAATAGAGTTCCAATTAGCAGCTATTGCATGTTTACATTCAAGTGGTCATAGTTTATGACATCACAGAGGACGTGTACTGATGCAATAATATTGTGCGTCAAGTAATCCGAATGAAAACTTTTACACAGGATAACGCGTCCTACTAGCGTACCGGTACCCAAGGTCGCGATCTCCAGATTGGGAACCACTGTTCCATACGGAATTGTATTCATATCTTTACTCAGTGCAATTCTGAATTCATCATTTTTATTTTACCGCTCCAGTTAAAAGCAGATTTCGCTTTAGCGAATTTTGATTTTTGAGTTTTCTATGTAATGTTCTAGAATATTCGAAATGCGCGGGAAATATTTTAATTGGTCGCCGGTTCGGCCATTGAATGTGGATATTTGTTTGTGTTTTGTCAGGCGGTCATTCGAAAAATTTCGCACTACATAACTAACCTAAACTGCGTTCTTTTATACCCAAAGTTGTAGGTCTAACTTAGTAGACGTAGGTCTATATATTATTTTGTAGTTTTGTTACAGTAAGTGATTTTTTAAAACAAGCATAGCATCTTAGATAGTCGCAAGATTCGTGTAAATCAAGCTTACAAGACTTTTTATGTAAATGTTTATTAAATGATAGAAGCGTCTCGCCAGGGAATGTATGTGTATGACAGTATGTGTATAAATATCGGCTAATGTAGCAATGCTTATGAGGTGAACTAGTATAGGTATAGCATTTAACAAACATATTAATATTACATCGTGTTGTTTTTGATAAAACTTATCATTTCAGAAAGTTGTTGTTAAAAGTAGCATACAATTGGTTGTATTACCCTAATTATAGAAAAGTCTCTGGGTAATGACTAATGTCACATATAGATCTGCATCGTATTCGCAAGACTAAAAGAATAAACTATAAGCCGTACCATGAGCTGTCCAGACAACAACAATGGCGGAGAAAAAACTTCAAAGAATAACTGTGGGTGCATTAGTAGGCCAACATCAAAATACTTCCTCTATTTCGGAAATCAACTTTGATTCATCCAGGACTTATTCTACTTCAAGCGAGAACGAGGATTGTTTTGATACAACTTCTCATTCTTCGGACACTATTCCAAATTCTGATACCACTGTGTCTGTATTAAGCGATGATAGCGAATTGCTTCCGCATAGTTATTTGTAATTTTTTAAATAATTGTTCTTTCGGGATTTTAATAAACTAATAAAATGTCAATACTAGCGTGGTATCATCAAGAAGTGAATTATAGACATGGTATATACCAGGGTGTTCCCTGATAATATGCCGAGAAAGGTACAGAAACACGGCGCAAACTAGGTTATCTGGGAAAAACCTTGGTTTTATCATCGGCGCGCCAAGCATAAATCTTACAAGTTCACCTTGCATGGGCCGATGTAACATTTCGTGGGATACGCCGGGCATATAAACATGGGCTATCGCCGGGTGCAGGTGTAAGAATTAATCATGGGCCTGCTAAAAACCAGGCATGGTCTAGCATAATTTTTCAGACTGGGAAGGAAGTGCTATGATTTTATAAATCTTCCTCTCGGGAAATAAGTTTTATTTGCTGTTTTTTGATGATCTGTTACTATACTTGTTAAGGCTAACTAGCATACATAAATAATAAAAAAAACTGATAATAATGCTCTTAATTTCAATTGTAATAACATCCTAAACGGGGTGAAAATTTTAAGTGGTAAACTACAACGGAAAGTTGTAACCGTGCAGGATTTTGTTCAAGCAGCTTGTAGTAGATGGGTTCGATTCCTGTCACATAGGGCAAGGCTGGGTTCACTATTCATGGGGTAACACTAAAGGGAGGAAAGAGGAAAAAAGGAAAAAAAAGGAAAAGATATATATTTAGCCTTCCCCCAATACTAATTTTAGCTCCAAATCTAACCTTAAGTGTAACACTAAAAAAAGCACCCACCCTAATTTTGATCATGTTTGATCTAAGATTACCAAGATATTGAATTATATTTAACTATAGTGAACTTACACCAAAAGAAACTTTGTTTCTTTTAGTGGATGAGATAAAATATGATAAATTATAATTAAAAAATGCAAAAACAGTAGAGTTGCTTTAATTAACGAAAAGCCAATTTTTGGTACCAAATAAAGCAATAATTCGCGCCCGCAAAACCCAAGGGCAATTGAACAATATTCAACTAATTGTAACGTAAATTAAAATCAAATTTTCGTTAATTGATGCGAAATTGTACTGAGAATATTTCTTATGTGGAATCTATAACTGAGATTTCTGCATTTTCGTGTATAACAACCAGTAATACACACTCCAAGAAAGAAAGTCTAAACTCTTTACTTTATATTAATTGCAAACCACACTGATTATGGTACAAGCACATTATCCCTTTAAATTCATTTTTGAAATATTGTAAAGATTTATTTTGTTGAATGATTACAAAAACAATTTTGTTGAATTATTGTAAAAATTGATTTTGTTGAATTATTGTTAAAATGATTTTGTTGAATTATTGTAAAAATGATTTTGTTGAATTATTGTAAAGATTAATATTTTTGATTTATTTGAAAGCTATTTTAGTTAATTATTTACCAATTTTACTTAACTGTGAACATTTATGATTCGTAAACATAATGAATGTCGCATTTACCCCATTTTATTGCTTGTAAATGTACTGTTTGCTATTAGCATACATTTAACGCTACCGGTTATTTATAAAATGACCATAAATTATAGTTGAAGTCTAAGTAAGCTTACTCAGTAGCAACGCACCAAAGTATCTAGTTTACGGCTGTTGGCTGCCCAACCCAAAGTGGTAAATATTGTTAAGTGGGTGGAATTTAAACCGTTGATCTATTCAAATAGCGGACAGGATGTGACAAAGTGGTCCCTCGTTAGCACATTTAAATTATTAACTATTTTGCCAATTCAAAATGAGGGTTTAGTGTAGACGAATGGTTAATGCGACTGATATACCGATTCATGTACAAAAAACGGTATTAGTGACGAGCCTATCACAGGTTCGAAATTTGTCTCGTTTAAATAAAAGTCAAAATGGAGGTATCTCAACCAACTAAAAGCGGCGAGGGTTTAAGGTAGCTCCAGTTTTGTTATGTTAATTTGGCTTTATATTGCATGAACCCAGCGGATTAATGGGTTCTATCAATTTTAAGGAACGTGTCCATCATATACAACACACTGCAATAGCTCCGGTAACCCGACGATGGGCGCGAGGTGATCTGACGATTGCCCGTGAGTTAACCCCCTGCATTTCCCATTAAAGGCGATAAATATGAATATCTCATCATATCATTTTAAAAACATGCACAATGATTTTTTGTGTCACCTGTCTATGTGAAGTAAAAAGTGTCCGTTTACGGTGAAGACCCAGTTAAAAAATCACCAGTCTTTCCGACGACACGCGACAGGTTGTGTGGCTGCAGTATATCGTTATCAAGGCAACTGTTTATTTAGTAGGTTTAAGTCACCGTTGCATGCAAATTAGGCATAGAATCTGTACCGGTATACGTATCGGTCGCGTTAGCAATTCGGCAGTCTATGACTAATTTACAACCAGCCCTTACTTGAACTTATAAAATAAACAATTGCCTTGACAACGATATACGACCACACAACCGTGTAAGCCATAACCTATGTTTATTACGATAACGTCTTTTGAACTTAAGATTGTGAGTTGTTTAGTGGGGCATGATATTTGGTTGATTTTTATTTTATTTTTTGAGAGCATGTTTAAAAAACACGAATCGTTATAAATACGTTTTTTATATAAAAGTTGGTATATGAATCAATGGGATACTAGTTTGACCATACGAACGTTCTATTTCGTTCAATAATTTTTTACCAGGCTAAGACCGTTTTTGTACATAGTTGGTATCTGGGTCGGCCGCGTTAACCATTCGGCTCAAATGCTTACGTTCTAACTCCTCTCTCAAACACCTTTTAAACAAAAATTGAACAATTTTCCAGCCCATGTCGATTGTATTTTTTTTATCGACTCAGCTTGTTGCTAAAACCGTTTTGTTCGCTATATGTATTGGTCGCGTCAACCATTCGGCCACACGACCGTACATGTTCAGCCAATGTGAAACTGCCTCGGGCTAATCCTGATGGTTCGATAGCGACATCTTTTGATCAATGGAAAATTTTCGAATTGCCCAAACTTTGCCGTTGTAAATTTCTACCTAATATTTTCTACCAAACTTTGCCGCCGTGAATTTCCACCCAGCATAAATAAAACACGTCACTAATTTATTAAGCAGCTATTTTCCTGGAAACATAATTTTGAATTATTGATGACGAAATCTTCTGAGATAATGTTGCAATTTGGGTTTCGCGCACGTGTGTTTTTACATAATATCTCGCGCGAACTGACTACCAGCGCGAGGTAATTTGATAATCTCATGTGTTATACCGATCTTACATTTTTCCATTCATCTGGGAAAACAGGGATAACCATAACGCGACGCGCTTTATATAGCAACATTGGAGCGGTGTGTACTCTTTAACCTTTACGGCATGTAAAATAAGTTTATTGTGATTAGACCTATAGAAACATGTTAAACTCATAGATAAAGACTGTAAGAGTTGAAATAACTACGAGAAAAAATTGAATTAGATCTATAACGTTGTGAGACTAAAAACTATGCTAAAACTACATATAACGTTGTACTTAAACATAAAACGTTTTAAAAATAGAAACAGCCATACGGGTAACTTACATCAACCAAGCAGACAATATTGTATGGGTACCTTGGCGACTCGACGACTGTCACGTGGTATTCTGGCGGATAACAAGATTTCTTAGATTTTATTCTCGACAGTAGAAAAAAACACAAGGCGTTAAGACACTGTTATGATTTAGATTCGAGCACACTCCATAGGGCTGATGTAGATACTTGAGTGTGTTGTATAAGATACAGATAGCACTTGGTTTTAGTTCAACCCATTATTCTATTGGGCCCAAGTTTGGGCTTCGCAGAAGGACATAGGCGACTAATTTTGGTCCAATCAACTTTTTACTGGCATTTCAAGCCGCTATATCAACCACATGAGTTTCCACCCTTAATTGCAACACATGCGTTTTCTCCTATAACAAAAACGAAGTTCACGTAATGGAAAGCCACCACCGCACACCAAGTAAATACAGTGGGCCGGGTCATACGCCAGGTGCAGAATTCCCATGGCTATTTAATATTTCATTGCTTACACAACAACCTATTTTATATCTATGAACAGTCGTCGTATAACTATGTGTTTTTTATTACTGTTTACCATCTCTATCATATTTCAGTATAATAATATTTGTCCGATTGATTAGTTTGGTGGGTTATTGCGAACCCTTTTAGTCAAAGGGTTTCAGGTTCAAATCTGGTCGCTAGCTAGTCGGTTGTGTCATTGGGCAAGGCAATTAACGGACATTGCCTAAACCCAGCGGATTAAAGGGTTCTACCAAATTAAAGGAACATGGCTCATCATATACAACACACTGCAATAGCTCCGGTAACCCGACGGTAGGCGCGAGGTGATCTGACGATTACCCATGTGTTAACCTCCTTGGTTTTCGCATTCCCGAGTTCAAAAATGAACCACATACCCTATCCTATCCGTATAGCTCTCCTAATTTGAATACGTACACTCAATTTATAAACGCGGTTGTAACTTTGTTTGACTTTTTTGTTAACCGTACTAAGTTTCGAACCCATGGTCGTCTGGTCATTAAAATCGTTTTTGTATAAAAATATTTATAGGAAAGGTATATAAAACGGTCGTGTTAAGCATTCGGTCACATAACCGTTTGGTGGTCACCTTTCACCCGACCAAGAGGGTCGTCATTGGACTCTTTATACGCCAGGAGAGCGCAACTCCGGCCGGTTGGCTAAACGGTTAAGTGCGTCGCCTTTCAATCGAAAGGTTGCTGGTAAGAAACTAGTCGCTAGTTAGTCGGTTGTGTCCTTAGGCAAGGCACTTTACGTACGTTGCCTGAACCCAGCGGAATAATGGGTTCTACCAAATTGAAGGAACGTGTCTATCATATACAACACACTGCAATAGCTCCGGTAACCCGACGATGGGCGCGAGGTGATCTGACGATTGCCCGTGTGTTAACCCCCTTGGTTTTCCCATTCACGGGGATAAAGATGAATATCCTATCCTATCCTCCTAACTTCTCTAGTCAGTGGGCCAGAACACTATATATCATGTTTGATATCTAATTTCTAAGTAACTGGCATCACTTATTACAGTCGGTTGCGTAATGAGTTACTGAGTAACTTGCTGGGAACTCAAGATATGTTTAAGCACGTAAATTATAGCAACATTCTTATAAGACACCACGTATCACCAACCGGTCGCGCCAAGACTAACGAATCGTCATTTCGTTTTTACCACGTGGTTCGGTGACAGGCCGTCTGGCGCTAGGGCCATTACTAAAAATAGGAAAAGAGAGGAAACTTATCAATAAAACTATGGAAACTAGTTCTTACCCCCTACCCCCCAAAAAATGTAACCCTTTAGGCTTTAACTAACCTTTTTATTAATTTTTTAACCCTTTAACTAACCCTAACGGCGTAACTTCAACCCCATGTTTAAAACTAACTCAAATAACCTAATATTCTATTTCCCAGAAATAAATATAGGAATTGTGATATATTTGGGCCAAGGAAGTGCTATGGATTTTATAAATCTTCCTCACTTGAAATTAGTTTTATTTGCTGTTTTTTGATGATCTGTTACTATACTTGTTAAGGCTAACTAGCATACATAAATAAAAAAAAAACTGATAATAATGCTCTTAATTTCAATTGTAATAACATCCTAAACGGGGTGAAAATTTTAAGTGGGAAACTACAACGGAAAGTTGTAACCGTGCAGGATTTGGTTCAATCAGCTTGTAGTAGATGGGTTTGATTCCTGTCACATAGGGCAAGGCTGGGTTCACTATTCATGGGGTAACACTAAAGGGAGGAAAGAGGGAAGAAGGAAAAAAATGAAAAAAATATATATTTAGCCTTCCCCCAATACTAATTTTAGCTCCAAATCTAACCTTAAGTGTAACACTAAAAAAAGCACCCACCCTAATTTTGATTAGGTTTGATCTAAGATTACCAAGGTATTGAATTATATTTAACTATAGTGAACTTACACCAAAAGAAACTTTGTTTCTTTAAGTGGATGAGATAAAATATGATAAATTATAATTAAAAAATGCAAAAACAGTAGAGTTGCTTTAATTAACGAAAAGCCAATTTTTGGTACCAAATAAAGCAATAATTCGCGCCCGCAAAACCCAAGGGCAATTGAACAATATTCAACTAATTGTAACGTAAATTAAAATCAAATTTTCGTTAATTGATGCGAAATTGTACTGAGAATATTTCTTATGTGGAATCTATAACTGAGATTTTTGCATTTTCGTGTATAACAACCAGTAATACACACTCCAAGAAAGAAAGTCTAAACTCTTTACTTTATATTAATTGCAAACCACACTGATTATGGTACAAGCACATTATCCCTTTAAATTCATTTTTGAAATATTGTAAAGATTTATTTTGTTGAATGATTACAAAAACAATTTTGTTGAATTATTGTAAAAATTGATTTTGTTGAATTATTGTTAAAATGATTTTGTTGAATTATTGTAAAAATGATTTTGTTGAATTATTGTAAAGATTAATATTTTTGATTTATTTGAAAGCTATTTTAGTTAATTATTTACCAATTTTACTTAACTGTGAACATTTATGATTCGTAAAAATAATGAATGTCGCATTTATCCCATTTTACTGCTTGTAAATGTACTGTTTGCTATTAGCATACATTTAACGCTACGGGTTATTTATAAAATGACCATAAATTATAGTGAAGTCTAAGTAAGCATACTTAGTAGCAACGCACCAAAGTATCTAGTTTACGGCTGTTGGCTGCCCAACCCAAAGTGGTAAATATTGTTAAGTGGGTGGAATTTAAACCGTTGATCTATTCAAATAGCGGACAGGATGTGACAAAGTGGTCCCTCGTTAGCACATTTAAATTATTAACTATTTTGCCAATTCAAAATGAGGGTTTAGTGTAGACGAATGGTTAATGCGACTGATATACCGATTCATGTACAAAAAACGGTATTAGTGACGAGCCTATCACAGGTTCGAAATTTGTCTCGTTTAAATAAAAGTCAAAATGGAGGTATCTCAACCAACTAAAAGCGGCGAGGGTTTAAGGTAGCTCCAGTTTTGTTATGTTAATTTGGCTTTATATTGCATGAACCCAGCGGATTAATGGGTTCTATCAATTTTAAGGAACGTGTCCATCATATACAACACACTGCAATAGCTCCGGTAACCCGACGATGGGCGCGAGGTGATCTGACGATTGCCCGTGAGTTAACCCCCTGCATTTCCCATTAAAGGCGATAAATATGAATATCTCATCATATCATTTTAAAAACATGCACAATGATTTTTTGTGTCACCTGTCTATGTGAAGTAAAAAGTGTCCGTTTACGGTGAAGACCCAGTTAAAAAATCACCAGTCTTTCCGACGACACGCGACAGGTTGTGTGGCTGCAGTATATCGTTATCAAGGCAACTGTTTATTTAGTAGGTTTAAGTCACCGTTGCATGCAAATTAGGCATAGAATCTGTACCGGTATACGTATCGGTCGCGTTAGCAATTCGGCAGTCTATGACTAATTTGCAACCAGCCCTTACTTGAACTTATAAAATAAACAATTACCTTGCCAACGATATACAACCACACAACCGTGTAAGCCATAACCTATGTTTATTACGATAACGTCTTTTTGTGAGTTGTTTAGTGGGGCATGATATTTGGTTGATTTTTATTTTATTTTTTTTATTTTTTAAGAGCCATGTTTAAAAAACACGATCGTTATAAATACGTTTTTTTATATAAAAATTGGTATATGAATCAATGGGACAACCGTTTGACCATACGAACGTTCTATTTCGTTCAATAATTTTTTACCAGGCTAAGACCGTTTTTGTACATAGTTGGTATCTGGGTCGGCCGCGTTAACCATTCGGCTCAAATGCTTACGTTCTAACTCCGCTCTCAAACACCTTTTAAACAAAAATTGGAACAATTTTCCAGCCCACGTCGATTGTATTTTTTTTATCGACTCAGCTTGTTGTTAAAACCGTTATGTTCGCTATATGTATTGGTCGAGTCAACCATTCGGCCACACGACCGTACATGTTCAGCCAATGTGAAACTGCCTCGGGCTAATCCTGATGGTTCGATAGCGACATCTTTTGATCAATGGAAAATTTTCGAATTGCCCAAACTTTGCCGTTGTAAATTTCCACCTAACATTTTCTACCAAACTTTGCCGCCGTGAATTTCCACCTAACATTTTCTACCAAACTTTGCCGCCGTGAATTTCCACCCAGCATAAATAAAACACGTCACAATTTATTAAGCAGCTATTTTCCTGGAAACATAATTTTGAATTATTGATGACGAAATCTTCTGAGATAATGTTGCAATTTGGGTTTCGCGCACGTGTGTTTTTACATAATATCTCGCGCGAACTGACTTCCAGCGCGAGGTAATTTGATAATCTCATGTGTTATACCGGCCTTACATTTTTCCATTCATCTGGGAAAACAAGGATAACCATAACGCGCTTTATAACATTGGAGCAACATTGAAGCGGTGTATACTCTTTAACTTTTACGGCGTGTAAAATAAGTTTATTGTGATTAGACCTATAGAAACAAGTTAAACTAATAGATAAAGACTGTAAGAGTTGAAATTACTACGAGAAAAATTTGCATTAGATCTATAACGTTGTGAGACTAAAAACTATGCTAAAACTACATATAACGTTGTACTAAAACATAAAACGTTGTAAAAATAGAAACAGCCATACGGGTAACTTACATCAACCAAGCAGACAATATTGTATGGGTACCTTGGCGACTCGACGACTGTCACGTGGTATTCTGGCGGATAACAAGATTTCTTAGATTTTATTCTCGACAGTAGAAAAAAACAAAAGGCGTTAAGACACTGTTATGATTTAGATTCGAGCACACTCCATAGGGCTGATGTAGATACTTGAGTGTGTTGTATAAGATACAGATAGCACTTGGTTTTAGTTCAACCCATTATTCTATTGGGCCCAAGTTTGGGCTTCGCAGAAGGACATAGGCGACTAATTTTGGTCCAATCAACTTTTTACTGGCATTTCAAGCCGCTATATCAACCACATGAGTTTCCACCCTTAATTGCAACACATGCGTTTTCTCCTATAACAAAAACGAAGTTCACGTAATGGAAAGCCACCACCGCACACCAGGTAAATACAGTGGGCCGTGTCATACGCCAGGTGCAGAATTCCCATGACTATTTAATATTTCATTGCTTACACAACAACCTATTTTATATCTATGAACAGTCGTCGTATAACTATGTGTTTTTTATTACTGTTTACCATCTCTGTCATATTTTAGTATAATAATATTTGTCCGATTGATTAGTTTGGTGGGTTATTGCGAACCCTTTTAGTCAAAGGGTTTCAGGTTCAAATCTGGTCGCTAGCTAGTCGGTTGTGTCATTGGGCAAGGCAATTAACGGACATTGCCTAAACCCAGCGGATTAAAGGGTTCTACCAAATTGAAGGAACATGTCTTATCGTATACAACACACTGCAATAGCTCCGGTAACCCGACGGTGGGCGCGATGTGATCTGCAACAGCCCGTGTGTTAACCCCCTTGGTTTTCCCATTCCCCAGTTCAAACATGAATCACATATCCTACCCTATCCGTATAGCTCTCCTAATTTGAATACGTACACTCGATTTATAAACGGGGTTGTAACTTTTTTTGACTTTGTTAACTAGGCTTAGTTTCGAACCCATGGTCAGCTTGTCATTAAAAACGTTTTTGTATACAAATATTTATACGAAAGGTATATAAAACGGTCGTGTTAAGCATTCGGTCACATAACCGTTTGGTAGTAACCTTTTCACCCGACCAAGAGGGTCGTAATTGGATTCTTTATACGCCAGGAGAGCGCAACTTCTCTAGTCAGTGGGCCAGATGTGGAAAATGAAGTTTTTGGTGGGCCGAATTATTTCATAAATAGTATTTAATATCTTAACTCTTTCACTCCCGGCCAAATGCATTAATTCAAACATGCTCGTCCCGCAGTGTTTTTTACAATTTTTAGTCATTTTCAAATTAGCACAGTTTTTCTAAAGTTTATGCTATGATTTAATATTTAGTATGGTTGGAAAGATAATTTATCCCTCTTTTAAACAAGCTGCACATCTAAAATCTACCTCTAATAAAGAATATATTATGTAAACTTTAGTGAACACCACTTTTTATGCAAAGAAAATTCTGCTCGACTTTGAAAAATTTGAGGTGCACTGACAAACGAAATACTCACTTATTATTGGAATGCCCAAATGATATGAAAATTGGAATGTAGATTGTCCTAATAGTTTTTGTACTCAGTAAAATTCGAACTGTATTTTTATCTTCAGTAGTTTTTTTACTATTTGTAATTGTAATTCGAGCTCTCAGCAGGACGCTCTCAGCAGGCACAGCCGGGTTCATGCTTTGGTGAACACGCGGCGTACCGCCCGTGGCGAAAACGTCACCAATGCTCTCCTTTTTATCTCAACGGCACGTAATTTACAGAGAATGTAAAGAAAGACTTGCTTGACAAAAAGAGCTTCTCTGCAAGTTAACACGACTCCTATTGGCTGAGTTAGTCACGTGTAAATTCGTGTAAAATCGATAGAAATAAGAGGCGAAGCCTTGAAAAAGAAAGGCTATCACTCCTCGCATTTTTAATATTTCTCCACGATAATCACAGAGAATAAAATATAGGGTTTCCTTGATCGAATGAGCCATAGCTGAGGTCTCTACCATTACGCATTGCGGAGAAATCGTTTTTTAGATTTGTATCCATTTATGGACAGACGGGATACCATGTTTTCCCACCAACTCGCCATATATGGCGAGTTGGGAGGGAAAGAGTTAATTACAGAGTATGGTTAGATACAGTCCACGGGCGGATCCGTTACAGGATATGGTTAGATATAGTCTGCGGGCAGGTCAAATCCCGTCACGGGCCGTATGTTGCCCATGCATGATTTGCGTAAATATGTGGTAAAAAACTTGAATTTTAATACACGGTTAAAATTATAACCGATAGTTCAGCAAACCGCCAGCTAAGAATTCCGCCACGATTTGCGTTTTATCATTAACCGCATGCGTTATGCGTCCGGTATGTTGCAGTGTTTCTCATCAATAAACCATATCTCATGTTTGATATCTCATTTGTATAAGTAACCGGTATCACTGATTACAGTCGGTTGCGTAAATGGAGAGTATCTTGGAAACTCCCGGTAGATTACGTCATTTTTTTGCTGTTTACATTTCTGTGAGTAACCTCGACAAAACATTTATATTTTTACTTCGAAATTTTTTTTTTATATTTGTACATGAAAAAAATATTATATTTTTACCTTAAAAAACATTTTTATTTTTAGATCATTTATTATATCTTATTCGAAGACAATGTTTAAGAATAATGCTAACATTTATAAAACATTTTTTCATTGAACTTTTATGTTATATTTATATTTCTACTTTCAATTTATGTATTTATTTAAATGAAAAAAACGAATGGGAGTTATTACATTGGCAATGTTCAGGTGACGTATTGTGCATTGTCGGTTTATCAGAGGTATTGCACTGTGTTGTATATATGATTGATACTTTTGTTTAATAGAAACCATTAACCCACTGGGTTCATGCGATGTCGTCTTAGTGTCATGACTAAGGATATAACAAACTTGCTGGCGTCTGGTTTCGATGCCGTAACGTTTCATCTGAGACCGACAACATTTTTACCTTTGCTAACCGATCAACTGACCGCTTCGGAAACGATTAAGTACTGCGTTCGACCATCTGATCTTAATGTCCGACCGCCCGCTCTAATGGTCCGACCACGTGGTCTAAGGGTCCGACAACGTGCTCTCAGGGTCCGACCACGTGGTCTAAGGGTCCGACCACGTGCTCTCAGGGTACGACCACGTGGTCTAAGGTTTTGTCCACGTGGCCTTAGTGTTCGAACACGTGGTTAAGCTAGGGCATTCATTTGAGGCAAAGTCGGATTCATTATTCATGTCTGATATAAGATCACCAACTCACACGTTTTCGACTATCTCAGTTGTATATGAGCGTCAACCGTCGTTTAATAAATACCTGCTCGAAACCAGTTGTAAATATAAGGAATGTTAGCTCGCATATGGTCTGGATGTGTTTGCATAGAAGTTTCGCAATTTACTTACTCATAGGGGAGTTTTCCACAATCTTTAAAAACTGAAATGGCTTAGCGGTATTGTTTTTAACGATCGCTTTATCGGAGGAAATTAAGCAATCAAGTCGTAACTTTCTTAAAATTTTGACTAACATGGACTTTATGTGTTTGTACTAACTCTTGAAAATGAGTCACACGGGAATTTACCTCAATCCAAAGCAAAATAGCTGACTAAACATTTAAATACGCACATAGAACGAATTAAGTTGCGCAATTGGGTTGTAACTTTAGGAATGTTACCTTGCATACTAAAGACATGGACCAACATTAATTTTAATAGGCAGACGCCTGGGATTTTCCCATGCTGGCAAGTATAGGATAGGATATTTATGTTTATCCCCGTTGGAATGGGAAAACCATGGGGGTTAACACACGGGCAATCGTCAGATCATCTCGCGCCCACTGTCGGGTTACCGGAGCTATTGCAGAGTGTTGTGTATAATTCCCGCGTTCCTTCAATTTGTTAGAACCGATTAATCTGCTGTGTTCGGCAATGTCCGTTAAGTGCCTTGTCCAAGCACACAAACGACTAGCTAGCGACCAGTTTCGTATCTGCAACCCTATGGATTGGTGGATGGTACAACTCATATGATTCCGAGTCGAAACCTATCGGTCGGTAATCGTTTGTCTTTTGGCAGGAGGTGTTTTCGCCCGAACTTGAACTCTTTAAATAAACAGCTGTCATTTCAGGGGTACTGCCAACTGTTCACGTCATATTCATTGTTTATTTAATCCGACTGGAAGAACTAGGGTGGTGTGTTTCGCTCTCTAGTCAAGAGGTTGTGGAATCGAAACCGGGCGCTGGAAGATCGGTTTTCTCTTTGAAAAGGCACAAAGTTCCTGTTAGAACTAAAGTCACGTCTTTATCATGTACATACCTACAGCATATTTTACAAGCTGCGATAAAACACCGAAGGGCGCGAGGTGGTCTGTCGATTGCCCGTGTGATAACGTCCCTTGTGTTTTGCCCATTCACGGGGATATACATGAATATTATATTACGAAATCTGCTATTGAACCAAAATGCCCCGGGTCTGCTTTCGTGTGTGATATATGTTGCAACATTGATCATGCTGTTCGGCGAATAAAAATTGCCTCGGGTGGTCCGTTAGCGACATCTTGTGATCAGTGGAAAATTGTTGAATAGGACAAACTTTGCCGTTGAGAATTTCCACCTCAGATAAAACAAATAAGTCACAATTTATTCACATGCTATTTTTCAGAAGATCGGTCCTATTAATAACATTATTAATAACAAAATATTAATAACAAAATCCCTGTAGATTTATGTTTGAATAAGGAATACTTTTTGGGGGGTGGGGGGGGGGGGAGTAGCAAAAAAAGGCAAATTGTGCGCTTAGCGCGAGTTGGTGGACCGAAATCACTACGTGCAATGTTGAAATAAATCCAGTCGGGGTACGTAATGAATTAATTCATACGTAATGAATTAAGTAAGGTTTTTCTTACCTTATTTATAAGTCACGCTTTATTCTCTTCTCTGTGCCGCGAGAATCATTTTACTCTTGTAATTTGATAATTTGAGCGGCAACAGTCTGGCATCTTGAAAAATCGTGTACTCAGTAGTAGTTCGGATACGGCTCGGTCTCCAGTCTCATTCGCTGGAGGGAGTGTGTAAAGGTGAAGGGAAACTTTTGGACAATGGAATTAAAACTCCCCGAAAACGTGGATTGCACGCTGTGGAGATACTCGTGGAGGGTGTTTGCCAGAATCCACCTTGTACGGATACTGCCCGAAGTGGATATTGCATCCACCTTGCACGTAGCGCTTCGGTCTAAAACCACTAACTCGCATTAAACGCAGAATTTCTATTTTTTACGCAGCAGCGCCTGGACCAGGGTTGCGTGCTTCTTCTTTAGTCGGTCAAATGTGGGCAAATGAAGTACTTGGTGTGCCGGATTATTACATGAATAATATTCAATATCTTAATTACAGGGTATGGTTGGATACAGTCTGCGGGTCGGTCAAATCCCTTAATTCACGGGCCGGCCCCGGCCCCCGGGCCCTATAGCATATGCTGTCCGTGTCTGGCCTAGACTTAGACTAATGAGTCAAATGAGTTAAATTAAATTAGCTACGCTAATCTGACATTGTCGTGTGACAACACTCTCTTACGTAAATGCGGGGTAATTATTCTGACGATTTCCCGTGGGAGAAAGCCTCTCACGTATTTACGATATACACTGATGATTATTCGTGGGATAATGCCCTTGGCGTTTTCCCATTCACGGGGATACAAATAAATATTTTATCTTTACGGGCATTGAACCCTGCTTACCCCAAGCACGCTATATCAACATTTGAGCTGTCTATCCCTCACGTATTACCGCGTGTATAATGGTATTTGTATATACATAATGACGTCAAACCTCTTTAGTATTCAAACACTAACAATGACTTGGCCTTTTTTGTTTTTTTATCAGACTAACTTTTGACCCCGTCATGTGTCTGTCTTTAAAAACACTTTTTACCAGGCTGGTTTTTGAACACCAAATGCGCTTGTCATAAAGACTGCTTTTTGTACAGAATTGGTATTCGGCGCGTTAACCATTCAGCCACAAGACTGACTTACATGAATTGATAACTATTTGGCGATGCAGACGTGCGACGACGCGGAAGGTTGATGATTCGATTTTCAACCTAGTGTTATATTTAGGTTTATCCCGGTGAGTGGAAAAACACAAGGGGCGTTTAATACACAAGTAATCGTTAAACTATCATCGTCCGATTACCGGGGTGTGATGTATAGGAGCAGGGCACTTTTGCCTTTAGTTTTAGTTCAACCCCTTGATCTACTGGGTTCGTACGTTATCATTTAAGTGCCATACTTTTATTAGAACACCGCGTGTGACCATCGGCGGGTTTCGATCCAATACTCTTTCGGCGGTAGGGTAAACCGCCGACGCTCTTACCGATGGAACCCTCCCGTCGAAGATAGTGACCTCACACCACAGCATTTGGGGTTTTTACCATTGGGGGGGTTAAGGTTTAGTGTTTAAAATTAGAGTTTAAGATAAGGATAAAATTAGTTTCCATGTTTTTATTGGACAGTTTTCCTCCTTTTCTGCCTTTAATGATTACCCTACAAGAAGAAATGTGCGAAGTTCACGTAATGGGAAAGTCACCACCGCACACCAGGTGAATACGGCGGGCCGGGTCACACGCCAGCTGAAGAATTCCCACGTATATTAAAAAGTGCCATTTCATTGCTTACACAACATCTTGTGTTGTATATATATATGAAGATTCATATTGGGTATACTTATTGTCTATTACTGTGTACCATAACCGCCATAGTATATTAAAGGAAACGTGAGCTAACGGAAAGAATAATAAAGGGAGATATATGACACTCACAAGCGTAGATTGCGCAACCACAAAAAATGATGTGTATTGTATATAATTAAGACGTTAATTTAGTTTTAGTAAAACCCTAAAATCCACTGAGTTCATGAGATTTTTACTAATTGCCTTGGCCAAGGATACAACCGACTGGCTATAGCTATAAGTTTTGATCTTACAATTTTCCGCCTTAACAGACTAAACCACTCAGCTATTCGGCCGTTATTTTCTCCAGGTGATTAAGGATGATTGCACCATTACTTGTGTTGCTGTCCCTGACAGGTTGCAGCCTGTCTTATGTCGTTCAACAGCCCATCATTACCTTGATGGAGCCAAGCGGCATAAAGTTCCAATATCCAGGTAAGAGTCTTCCATCGAATTAAGCTACGGCCATTTTGCTGAATGGTTAACGCGACCGATACATATACCGAATTCTACACCAAAACACCCCAGGGTTTAAAATTCAATATCCAGGTAAAAGTCTTTTATTTAATCACGGCTTTGCTGAATGGTTAAAATTAGCGGAATTCCAAACAAAAACACGTTTAAAACGTGTTTTTTACGTAAAAAAACAAGCGGGGGTTGGCGGTTGTCACGTTACTTCTTAGATGTGAAGTCTCTAGTTGAACGACCAGTCATTAGCTTGTTAATCATTGAGACTTAGTAGTAGTAGACATGCCATGTGGAAAGACGTGGATTTGACCCTGATACATTGAAGCATCCCAAGTTCGTATTAGGATTATATTTTAATTGGTCCATTTCAATATACGGGATCGAGTTCATTATTGCGACCGATTTGCTTTAAAAACGGCGCGGTGGACGATGCAGTGATTAATAGACTAATTAGGATAGCACATCCCGCCAATACCCGAAATGCGAAAACGCAAGGGTCGGTATTTCACAGGGAATCGTCGAAATGTTATATTTATTTCGCATTTATGCATGGTTTTGTTTTCCAGATGATGGCTCAATTTCGCTGGTATCCTACCATTACAGCATCAATTCACCTCTGAGTAATGTAGAAGCTGGACAATACAACGTGGATGTTTCCAACAGTAAAAGTAGGTTTTTTAGATTGCAAACAATTCTTGGATTGGGTAATAAATTAACTAAAATATTCGCAACACTGCAATAACGCTGGTTCAAATAAAAAAGTATCAGCTTTGGGGAATTCCCACGGGCAAACGTAAAAGTAGACTTCCCAAATCAAATCAAACATATTTTATTTGTTAAACGCACAAAAACAAAATAATAACAATACGAAAATAAATTAAACTGAAGTTTAACAAGGAGACACCGAGAAACCATGCGGTTATCGAAGCAGGTGCCACCTTATAATAAATGTAAATTAAAATATAAAGATAAATAAATAAGAAATAAACAGAATAGCAGTGTGAAAAGTTTGTGCAAAAACGTTACAATGACAAAAAACTTTAAAACCCTGAAAAAAGAAAACAAACAAAATGCATAATGAATATATAGCAGTGATTTACAAAGTGTAAAAGAGATTGAGGTATAAATTATTGAAATTACAATATTGCGAAGTCCCAAGATGTTGTTCCTGCTTTTATTTGACAAATGTCATTTCTAGTTAAAAAATAAAACTAAATTGAATGATTGGAAGGGTGTGGGCTTATTATTAAGCATTTCAGAAATCGGATTGAAATTGGATTGAGAATGAATTAAAAATTGGATTGAAAATGAATAGAAATTAATGGGGTGCCTCTAAATACTACAGGACCGCTTGGAGCGCTTGGACCACTTGGGCCACTTAGATTGCTATACAAAGTAATTCTAACCCTGTCCCAAACACTAATCTCAACCCTAGTACTAACTTTAACCCCAACCCTAATATTAATACCTTGGCTTTTGTAATTACGAAGTATAGTAAGCGATCCAAGCGCTCCAAGCGATCCTGTAGTATTTAGAGGTACCGAAATTAATGTGAGAAAAATTTAGATTTTGGAGATTTTAGATTTTTATACACTGCCAAATACACTTTTACAAAAAAGCAGTGGTTAACGCTAGTGTTTGTACTTGTAATATTAAACATTTGGTTTCAAATTCCACTTCTCAAACCATGTAGTATTCAACATACAAGTATTACTAAGGCCTCTATTTTTTGTTGTGTGCCGAGAAAGAGAATGACAACAGATGTGCTAAGGGCTTATATAGTAGTTATGACAGATATTACCTTGGTTAGTTAGTGCATTGCCTTTCAGTCTAAGGGTTCCATGTTCGAAACTTTGTTAACGCCACTTGTGTTTTTCCATTCACAAGGATAAACATAAATATTTCAATCCTATATCTTACTATTACTACAATTCGAAGTTTAAATGTTTTTCAGACGGATACTACACAACGGAAAACCCCAATGCGATAGTTAAGCCAAACGATAAGGTTAACTACTGGATAAACGTCATTACAACAGGAGGTGGATATTTGCTCACAGATCAAACTTGGTATGCAACTGGTAAGTCTTCTAACCCATCCCAACCCTAACCATTACATAACATAAGCGTCATTGATCTATATATTAATTAACATCGTTATCCAACCATAAATTAAATATGCTATATTTATTTAGGATAAGGAGGCACCAAGACTAGTTAACCCTAGGGTTTTTTAGTTTTTATTAATAATTAATTTTAGGTAATCATTTTTTTTGTTAATGTCATTTATTTTTGATTTTGTTTAGTGTTTTCTAAAACCTCCGAAATTAAAATGATTTAAATTTGGCATTAAACCCATAATTATGTCATACTTCAAGGTAATTTTTTTTTTCTATCAATTGGTTGAATCGAATGTAGTTGTTTGGTTAATTTTTGTCTCTTTCTATTTGTTGACCATTAGTATTATGATACTTTTTATAGTTTTATTAATAGTTTCCCTCATTCCCTCCTTTCTGTGTTGACCTAAATGCAGACACCGTCTTACTTTGTTAAACTTTCCAGACCCAGCAACCACAGTCCCACCCACTGCCCCACCCACCGCACCACCAACCGAACCACCTACCACCAAACCCATAGTTATTGGTACAACGACCCCACCAAAACCAACCAATGAACCGCCAACCACCACCGAACCAGTTGTTACCACAACAACTGTATCAAGTAACCATTTCAATTGCTGACTTTGGTTTAAAATATGTTGCTATGTGTTAGTATTATGCATCTGCACATATCATTGCTTTAATATATCTTGCTTTATTTACTTTGGTTTAAGAATATTTTGCTGTGTTTTATGCATCTGCACATATCAAGGAAAAATGTGTGCTCTTATCACTTATGCTATGGTATAGTAATGTAGGCTATACCAGCCGTTTTAAGCCTTAGTCCCAAGGTTATGAGATTGAAACCAACTTCTAGCTCGTCAGGTTGTGTCCTTCCAATTGCTACATAATTAAACACAGTGTAAACGAGATTGCTACAGTTTATTATTCAACTCAATAATTCACTGGTTTAGGCGATGTCCGCTAAGTGCCTTGCCGAAGAACATGCCAGTGGCTGGTTTCGATCTAACAACTTTTTGGCTGTTGGCTAACTATTTTACCAGCTGAAATTAGAAGGCGGTAGGTTGGGCATATTATCAATTATCATTAAGTTACCGACTATGTGCATGGGGTGCTGAAAATATTAAACAGCTTTGACTTAGGTGAATGTGGTTCCCCTTGTTGGCTAACTCTATAACTTACTGAAATAAGCAGTTGTACAGCTAAACATAGGAATAATTATCGTAACAAACCACCGACTATGTGCATGGGGTGCTAAAAAAATTTAAACGAGCTTTGACTTAGGTGGAGGGGGTTCCCCTGGAGGTGGTGGATCCGGTGGCGGTGGGTCCTGCACTTACCCATGCAACTCTGCGTACTGCGACATGACCCAACCCCCCTGCAACGGCCTCATCTTCGAGGAAACGTGGGATACGTTGGACCTCGACAGATGGCAACACGAGCTCACGATGTCAGGAGGTGGAAACTGGGAGTTCCAATACTACACCAACAACCGAACGAACAGCTACGTTCGAGACAACACGCTCTTTATCAAACCTGTAAGTGAATTCAGATTCAGTTTTATATTTATTTATGTGATCATCTAAGCATTTTTATAAGAACACTTACATACTTAAC
The DNA here is from genome assembly GCA_000149265.1 of Ciona savignyi. Classification (NCBI taxonomy): domain Eukaryota; kingdom Metazoa; phylum Chordata; class Ascidiacea; order Phlebobranchia; family Cionidae; genus Ciona; species Ciona savignyi. Next base: position 960,299 of record CH003129.1, read on the forward strand.
AACACTCTCTTTATCAACCCTTTTATGAATTCAAAACACACTCTTGACTCTTATTAGTATATTCATATTCATTTATTTATATAATCACCTAAGTATTTAAAGTGATGCTGCCTTTAAGAACAGTTATGCCCTTGATAACACACTCTTTGTAAAACCTCTTTTGAGTAGATTCAGATTCAGATTTATTTATTTATATAAATACCTAAGCATTTTAAGTGCTGTTACTTCTAAGAACATTTACACACTTAACAACACTCTCTTTATAGACCCTTTTATTAATTAAAAACACACTCTTGACTCTTTTATGAGTACATTTACATTGAATTAGTAATTTTGGTCAGCTAAGCAATAATATGCTTTCTTTAACTATTCATTGCTTCCAGACCCTAACAGCTGACCATTACGGGGAAGCTTTCCTTTCCAGCGGGACCTTAGATTTATGGGGGTCCACCCCAGCTGATCTATGTACTGCAAACGCCTTCTATGGGTGCTCAAGATCGGGTAGTGGGTCCAATTACATCAACCCCATCCAATCAGCCAGGTACAGGACCTCGAGTGGGGATTTTATTTACTTGTCTGACCGATTAGATTGCTGGGATAGTGGTCGCTTTTCAGCGGAAGGGTTGCAGGTTCTAAAACGGTCGTCATCTAGTTGGCTGTGTCCTTGGACACGATACTTTTACCTGAATCTAGTGGATATATAGGTTCTACTTAATTAAAGGAATGTCTTAATAATACATAGCTCACTGCAATAGCTCCAGTAACCCAACAATGAGCACGAAGTCATCTGATGATTGTCTGTGTGATAATGATCTTGTTTTTTTCATTCACATGGATAAACACGAGTACTTCATTTTTCTTTGGTTTGGATGCTCATGTTCATACCCGGTGTAGTTTAAAACATGGGGAATTGTCAGAATACCTCACATGTGCACTGTGGTGATATACATTTCCTGCCTTTATTTCTCGTTAGAAACACCTTGGGTGTTTGGTTTTATTTAAAAGCTGTTGTACATTTTTTTCCTCAAATAGCTTTCACACTTGAACTAAAATAATATTTGCAGAATTCGAACTGTGAACTCTTTCGCGTTCAAATACGGGAGAATCGAGATTGAAGCCAAAATGCCGAAAGGAGATTGGATCTGGCCAGCAATGTGGCTCCTGCCCAAGTTAGTGTTTGGTTTCTTTAAGTTTATTTCAATCTAAATGTGAAAAGTCCACCAATCTAACAAGTTCAGATACCAATGCTGTTTGATAGATCTACATTTATAAGAAATATTGCTTAATCCACGGCCTCTAATTCAGCTTGTGTAAACTTCAGCACTTGTTGGTGTATCTTAATTAATAAACAGTGTAAGGAGCACTGATGTTTTCATTTGAAAGAAGTGTGGAGTATTTATACAACATGAGTACCTGTCAGATTATCATGTTTTTAATGTTGGGTTACCAGAGCCATTGCAGTGTGTTGAGTGCCCTACTAAGTGTTCTGCCCAAAGACTACAACAGGGCAGCTTGGGCGAAAGTGTAGGTACTAACCATTGAGCCACTGTGTTCAGGCAAAATATCTTTCCCAAGTATACCACCTACTAGCTGGCGGCTGGTGTTAGAACAAACAAAATTTTTCAGTGGCCGGTATGTCATTCTTTGAGTATTATTTGTAAATTCTTTCCAGATTGAACTCCTACGGAACTTGGCCAGCCTCTGGCGAGATCGATATTTGTGAATCAAGAGGTTGGATTTGCTTTTATAATATCAATTATTGACTTGGATATTTCTTTTATCCTGGGGGGGGGGGGGAGATTATGGGTGTCGGGAGTTAAGTATGGATATTTTTTAGAGTACCATGTTCCTACTTTTGGATTCCAGAAAAAGTATTAAATAAAATGGAGATGTTACTACAGTTCTTGACACCACAATAAACTACTGGTTTTAAGCGATATCTGATAAGTGTCTTGTACAAAGAGAGTAAAAAGGGGTGGTATTCTATTAAAGAGTGTTTTCACTGTATTTAATACACCGCAATAGCAAACTGACTCTTGGCACAAGGTTATCTGATGGTTGTTACAGCAGCCAATCTAAAGATATTAAGTTGTTTTATTCTTCTATTTAAAATAACCCAATAACTGCAGTACCATGCATCTCCCATTTCCCATAAATTACATTTGATCGTATTAATTTATTTATCTATGTGAAATTACCTTAAAAGAGTAATGCTAAATATATTTAAGCTCATAGTAGATTTAACTTTTTTCAGGAAACAGTGATTTAAAAGACAGCCAAGGTGTGTCTCATGGTAATGATGCTGTTGGGTCCACTTTGCACTGGGGACCATACTGGCCAATGAACGCCTATGAGAAAACAACTAAAGAAAGGTAAATTAAACAATTTTAATCATTATCGCATAGTTATCACAGGAATAGTGTACAGTTTAGTTGAGTTGAGTGTTTTTTAAATACGTTGCGAGAAAACAACAGAAGAAAGGTAAATTGAACAATTTTATTCATTATCGCATAGTTATCACAGGAATAGTGTATGGTTGAGTTGAGTGTTAGGGGTTAAATGCGTTGCGAGAAAACAACAAAAGAAAGGTGAAGAATTTTAACCTGTGCTTGGTATTTGGGTAAAGCTTGTTCACAATTCATTTTGACTTAGTGATTCATCGGGCCGGTTAGCTCAATCAGTTAATAGCGTGAACCGTCAGTTAAATGGTTGTGAAATTAAAATTAGGCGTTGGTTGTCAGTAATCAATGTTGGGCAGGAATTTTTGGACGTTGCCTGAATTTAGTAAATTTATGTGCTGACCTAAAATAGCAGAAAAGTTATAATTGTATACAACACACTGCAATAGCTTATGGCAGTGGTTCTCAAACTTTTTAGAGTTGGGACCCACTATTAATTACCACAATTTATGGCGACCCACTTAACTTTATATATCGTTGTTGTTGGTTTCTAGGTTACGCTATCGTTGCAAAGGAACACACCTCTGGAATTATGTATCCCAGGCAAATATTTCACGCTCACGCGGACACGGTGAAATAAACGAAATATTTCACAATTATGATAATTTCCCCTTGATTTTTGTATAGGAAATAGCCAGTATAGTTAATCAGAGCTTTCTATAACTTTTTACGACCCACCAATATTCCTTTCGCGACCCACCGGTGGGTCGCGACCCATAGTTTGAGAAACGCTGGCTTATGGCGTCTTTCCTGTGAGGTATGAGTGTTCAATCTTAAGTATAAAAAATAATATCGTTCATGCTATAATGGTTTCTTCAGTTGGCAATAGAATACATGTGTTTATTACCAGAGAAAGTAACAATCATTATCACACAGTTATCACAGGAATAGTACACATGCCAGCAGCTAAGTGTTTGCGGTATGGGGTAAAATGTCTTGCTCAACACCATAAGCAAATAAAAATGGTCTGGTTTCGATCCCACAACTCCCCCGACTGAACGTCTGCCGGAACACACCAACAACGTAATTCCTCCTTCCGAATAGCTTGGTGGGTTAATGTGCAGCCCTTCAGCCGAAGGGTTGCAGGTTGGAAACTAGTCACCAGTTAGCGAGTTGTGTCCTTGTCAAAAACACTTAATGGACATTGCTCGAACCCAGTGGATTAATGGCTAAATTAAACGAATTTCTTATTCACACACTATTAGCTCCAGTAACCGGATGATGAGGCAAGATATTCCAGCGATTACCCATGTGATAACGCTCCCTTATATATTCGCATTCACAGAGACAAATATAAATAACTTATCCAAACAAGTTCAAGCTCAATTGTTCCATTACAGCCATGGAAGCTTTTCAAGTGACTTCCACCAGTACGTAATGGATTGGGACGAGAACGGGATGAAGTTCCATCTTGACGGAGTAGAAACTCTTGTGGTTGATCCCGGCAATGGAGGATTCTGGGAATTTGGAGATTTCGACACTTCTGCTCCTGGCTCCAATAACCCGTGGAAAAACTCTCCGAACAAGATGACTCCATTTGACCAAGAGGTAAAGCAAGCTTTAGATATTATTGGGTTCTACTAAACTGAAGGAACTTCTATATCATGTTATTCCGACTCCAGTTAGTCCCTTGGTTTAGTGCGACGCCTTTCAACCAAAAGGTTTATGGTTCGAAACTGGTTGCTAGCTAGTCGGTTGTGTCCTTAGGCAAGACACTTAATGGACATTGCCTGAACCCATCAAAGTAATCGGTTCTACCGAATTGAAGAAACGTGTAAATCATACACAACACACTGCAATAGCTCCGGTAACGCGACGGTGGCCGCGAGGTGATCTGACGATTGCCTGTGTGTTAACACTTATTGCATTTTCCCATTCATGGAAATAAGCAAAACACCCTATCTTATCACGATAACACTGTGCTTTAAACTGCGATGTCCAGTTTCATTTCTTTTTCATTTTCCCGCAACTTATTATTATCATTATTCCCCAAATCATCCCACAATAAATTGCGGTATTGCCAAATTTTAATAACTATTACTACTTTATCTGTCCTTTCAATTTGTCCAACATCGACTTTCCATCAGTTTTTCCTGATCTTGAACGTCGCTGTTGGAGGAACTAATGGTTTCTTCCCCGATGAATGGTCCAACGGGCACGGACCCAAACCATGGAACAACGCATCTCCGACTGCCTTTAGAGACTTCTGGCAAGGGAAGAATAACTGGTAGGTTTTGCACTGCAAGGACACCGGTACACATAGTCCAGAGGTTAAGGACGGGGGTCATGACTAGTAAGGTACGGGGTTCGATCTTCACCCTGACCATTTTCCTGTGTGGTTGTGTCCATAGGCAAGATCAAATTGAAATGCCATTAAGGATTACCCACACGCGTTAATAGCTCTAACAACACATGGTTTATGGAATAAGGATAGAGGTCATAAGTAAAAAGGTGCCTGTTTCAATCTTAACTCTGACCGTCATCTCACCGGTTAGCTCAATTGGTAAAAGTGCGGACGGTTTGCAGACAGAATCGAAACCAGCCGGTGAATAGATGCGTATATTTTCGGGCAAGACATATATCGCCTGAACCTAGGATATGAATGGATCCTGTTATAGCTTTAAACGAACGTCTAAATCATATACAACACACTGCAATAACTGCTGTTACCCGACAATAAACGCAAGGTAATCTGACGATGTTAATTCCTCTTGTGTATGCTAGAGGTAATCTGTCGACTACCCATGTGAATTACGCATTCTCTAACAATCTGCCGATTGCCCGTGTGATAATGCCACTTGCGTTTTAAACAAAATATCTTATTACTGACGTTTGTACCCAAGGTATCCAACATGGCAACCAGATGTTAACAACGGTGAAGATGCTGCCATGCAAGTCAAGAGTATCCGTGTTTGGGCAAATTAGATTTAAGCTCGCAATAAAACAATTCAAAATATTAACAAGTTTTTGTTGATTTTTTTTTAAGTTTCGAACCAATAATTGGCTCGCCACTAGGACCGTTTTTTTATAAGAGTCGGTATATGTATCGGTCGCGTTAACCATTCGGCCACACGACCGTACGTTGAATTTTCTGCCAGTGGTTCTTCACGGCAATTATACATAGAAAACATATTTTACAACCACACTAATTTAAAGGCATTTTATGTTAAAAACGAGACGCTTTAAGCTCTGTCTACGCTGAGCCGGAGTGAGATATTAAACAGGAAAATAAAACGAGGACCGAATTATTAAACACATATTGAACACAATTGTAAGACACCCAACTAAATATCAAATTTCCACTACGCGAAAGTTTAGAGACTCTATGGGTATTGGGTTAAACAAAAACAGAAGCAATGTCTTAATCACATTTTTGTCCTACCGGATAGTCTGGTAGTTTAGTGCGACGCCTTTCAACCAAAGGGTTGCAGATACGAAACTCGTCGCTAGCTAGTCGGGTTTTTTCCTTGGGCAAGACACTTTACGGACATTTGCCTGAAAATGGGTTTCTGCTAATTTGAAGGAACGCGTCTATCATACACTAGGTGATCTGACGAATGCCCGTGTGTTAACCCCATTGGTTTTCCCACGAATATCCTATATTCTATATCACTGCAACAGCTAAGGTAACTCGTGTGTGGCTATTGCAGTGTGTTGTGTATGACTGAGACCTTTCTTTACGTTTGATAGAGCGCATTGGGTTAAGTGATCAGTTACAAACCTTCGGCTGAAAGGTGACGCACAAACCCATATAAATATTTGTTGGACAACGACGGTTGGTTTACGACATAACTGGTTGAGCCAAGTTTCGAATCAGTTATAGTTTCGTCGCAAGATGTGGTTCTAAATCGCATGGTGTAAATGAATCGTTCAGACTAACCAATTAGTTACAAGAATGTTGATGTTACAGATGGCTAATAACCAATTAATAGACATCTATGCTCAGCCGGAAATGAAATGTGGTCCTACCTTAGTCATGGTATTTAAATGAGTGTTTTGCTGAGTAACAATGGTGGTGATTCCCCAATGTTTGTTTAGCCCGAAGTAGCATGTGCTAGGCTGCGCGCCGGTGTTCTTGTTTAGCTGTGCAGTTTTGTAATAGTGGTCATTGTGCAAGCTTCAATTTTAAATTGTAAAAAAATCGTTTCTGTGTCATCCTGAAATTGTATACATTTTGCCTTTGAATGGAACACGTGAACAATTAGTTAAGTTTATTTTTTCGCTCCTTCATTACATTAAAAGAAATAAAAACGGTACTTTTACAAAAAAGTAAGCTGAATAAAACGCCAAAACCGCAGTAGCTAAAACTAACCGGAAAAAGTGACGTGGCCGTTAAACCTTATAGGCCTACATTAAGCAAATAAGCAAACGATTCTCATCAGTCCTAGATGTGATATGTAACGAACTTGGCGACATATGTCCGGCCGGTTAGTCTGGCGGTTTAGTGCGTTGCCTTTCAATCAAAATGCTGCAGGTGCGAAACTGGTCGCTAGCTAGTCGGTCGTGTCCTTTGGCAAGGCACTTAATGGATATTGCCTGAACCCACCGGATTAATGGGTTCTACCAAATTGCAGGAACGTCTCTATCATATACCTACAACACATTGCAATAGCTCCGGTAATCCGACGGTGAGCGCAAGGTGATCAGACGATTGCCCGTGTGTTAACCCTTGGTTTTCCCATTCACGGGAATAAACATGAATATCCTATTTTTTATTCTATTAAATCCTTTTTTTAATGACGTGTTCTAACGACTGTTCGTTTTGCTGTCTTTTCCTGTTCCTGTGTCGCGATTTGATTCGTTTGCAAAAAAAAACGAATAACTAAAACTTATTTCAACTTAAACTAGTTTTATTAAAGCTGGCTAAAGTCGGTCTTTATGTCGGCTTAATTGATTTTTGTTTCTAAAATATTATTTTTTGTTTAGGTTTGGGCTTTCGCTATATTTATTTAGGCCTACTAATATCCCTTTTTTAAAGACGTGTTAACGACTGTTTATTTTGCGGTCCTTTCCTGTTTCTTTGTCCTGGTTTGATTTATTTTCCGATATTTAAATTGCCGAAATAATAAAAATGAATAAATTAAATAAAACTTATTTGTGTTAATTTATTTCGTCCAAGCCTTGCAATTTTTACGTCACGATCTCGTGCGACCAATGCTGCGTTTTTCTTTCAAAATATTCCAACAACGGTGCGAGCCACTTCGACTAGTCACGTCGGTCGTCAGGCGTCGGTGACGCCTTTAGTGTAATGTTGAAGCGAGGCGTCAGCAACCGAAGCGTCAGGCTGGCGAACCCGTCAGCAACCAAGCGTCAGGCTGGCGAACTCGTCAGCAACCAAGCGTCAGGCTGGCGAACTCGTCAGCAACCGAAGCGTCAGGCTGGCGAACCCGTCAGCAACCGAAGCGTCAGTGCTAGTTAAGAGTGACAGAGATTTGAAATAGTAATAGATTGAGCCCGGAAAGTTAAAAAGTTAGACTATTCTGTATCATTGCTACAACAGTATTTTCGAATCCTATTCTTGAATAGTTTTTATTAATGTTTACCTCATTAGTTTGTTGTAGTTAAATTCACGATCCTGAGAGATTCGAATCCGAAATAATTGTATTTTTGTGTGTGTAACTGAGCGGTTTCATACAATACCGAGAAGACAACACTAAGAATGTACATCATGAACTTTAAACTTCTTGTTCGCAAATCAAAAACAAATGGAAGAAACTCAAGGAAACGTATTATGAATTCTGTGGCGGATTAAACAAATCTGGTGCAGCATCCCAAAAAGCTCTAGCTTGGCCATTTTTTGATGCAATGAACCGGATATTTGCATCAAGAAGCGTGGTAGGTAGTTTGATCAACTATGATACCAGGGTACTGTTTTAGTCCAGCAATTTAAAATACAGCAACATGTACTTATGGCTTACAGCTATTTGGTAAGGGTATTGTATGACTACCCTGATGCGACACATTTTCAGGTTCTTTTTCCGAGACTGGAAAAACTGTTTGGATGTTGGAAAAAGTGCTGGAAGTTGTGCCATGTTTTTTAGAATATTGAAAAAGTGCCTTTTATTAGTGCCTGTATTTCTTACCATTAAATATTGTTACTTCTTTAATAGTACTGTAAAAGATTAACAGTTTGCACAAATTTAATTTTCTAGGCATGTGCGAGTGGAGGTGTTGAATATATCTCCATGGATTCTGAACCTTAAAACTGCAGCCATTGAACAATTTTTTAGCAGTGAACCCCCATTACCACCGGTGAATGAAGATGAGGGCTGGCCCATCAGAAATGACCAAACAGACCAATGATATATTTATTTTAGAATCCATTGGTAAGTTTTATTCACTCCTATTATATTTATTTACTAAAGTAAATAGTTATACTACCTACCCGACCCGTATATTATCTAGTGTTTTAAATATGTTTATAATCATAACCTAACATTCAATAAGCAATCTTCTTGAGAAGGCAGCTAAATATTTATAAATTTAGGTACAGAGGCAAAAGCTCGTGATGAGAATAAGGGAACAGAAAATTAGCCTCAGTAGTTGGCTGGAGTGTCAGGTAATGATTTGTTTGGGCAGTGAGAGTTTATATCTGGGTCGAACAAAAAGGAGACATAGCCAGAAGGTACACAACATAGAAAAATGCTTTTGCTTTAATCACATATATTTTTTGGTTTCCAGCTAAAGAAGAGGGGGAGAAAATGTGCAAACTTCTGTCAGAGGAAGGATAGAGCACTGATTGCACAAGAAAATGAAAAGATGATGAAAAATTTATTGATGCAGTTTGTGCATTAAAGTAATGTCATGCTGTGCACCAGTGCCTAACTTTTATTTAAATGTTGGACTTTATTTTTAATTCTGCCCAATACCTGGTCACTCACCCTTTTGCCAAATAGGTAACGTACATGTCAAGTATTTTAATAAAATTCTGTTTATTAAATGCAAGTGTGTAGAATGCAAATTTCGCCACAATAAATCGTACAGAAAACTGTGTTGCTTATGGGTAAGGGGCAAGTGGTCTGTTCATCTTGTAAGACATGCTTCTATTTTCTATTCTGTTTGGATTCAACTTTGGCTGTTGCATGTTGATGACTTTGCTGCCTCCTAGTGAAAAGAAAATGTAATACTAAATTGCTTTTAGCGGAAATCACACATATGTGTTCCACAAACCTTAAAGTACAGCATACATGGATCTGCTGTCATTTGTGGCACCAGCATCACCATGTCACTCTTGCCACAAAATCAAATTTGTTTGATATGCTGGACCTAAATATACCTTGTTTTAAATTGATATGTAAAAGTATAGATAGAACATCATACCTACAACAAAGCACTAGGTAATATAATAAATAATTCAATTCTACATATTGCAAGTCGAATGTATAAGTACACTAGTTGTGTTAACTGAAATAAGACAGGGCAGCAGGTCAGGTGATAAAGTAAAAGCGATTACATGCAGTTGACAATACAACACATCTCTGCTGCCTTGCCACGCTATTCACACTCCTTGTGTTATATGATATGTATTAAATACTTAATCTAATAAATAAGAATGATGGTTTGGCACTTATCCCAGTATTGTTGGGAATAATCTAACATTATTATGAAACAGATAATTTTAATGATAATTAAGAATACTTTATTGAGCTTGGTACTCTCTTTTCATCTTCTACACAAGCCTACTTTCAACAACAATCCACGGTACAAAATACAAATTAGTAAATTACCGACATTCGCTAACGTGTTGGTTACTTCCTACTCAGCTAATCCTGACGCTTCGGTTGCTGACGGGTTCGCTAGCCTGACGCTTCGGTTGCTGACGGGTTCGCCAGCCTGACGCTTCGGTTGCTGACGGGTTCGCCAGCCTGACGCTTCGGTTGCTGACGTCTCGCTTCAACATTACACTAAAGGCGTCACTGACGCCTGACGACTGACGTGACTAGTCGAAGTGGTTACAAGCCTTCCTCAAATATTCTGCCAGAATTACTTCGGTGTTTATTTCGTTTGGTATCCTATCTTTAGAAAGATGTAAAGTAGTTTCTGGTTTAGTGAAAAGTATCATGATAGTTAGAGATTTCTCAAACAGTTTTAATGAAAATAAATTATAACTTAGCCTACATAATTTTAATTATTTTTAACTGTTTTGCGATCGATAAGTATGTTAATCAATTTGATCATTCAGGATATTTACCAAGCGTAAGTATAATTTGGTTAATATACTAAAAAGGCGCCAGGACAATCTTGGAATGACTGGTTAATCTTTTTATCAGCGCCTCCTTGAAGTTAGAAAACTCCCTTTCCGATGTGCAGCATATAATGATAATTAAAAGTACAACAATAAAATTAATTAAAATAAAATATTAAACACAATGCAATATATATTAAAAGGTCTAATTCTAATTGGCTCCTTAATGCTAAGGACGAAACAGGCTATTTTTTATGAAATTAATATTCATGTGTGCACCCGACCGCTATTGCGAGTGCCATTGCCACCCTATTGGAAAGTTCGTTTTCTGTGCGCCGGATTTTTCCGCCAACATTTTTTAACCAAAATTTTGCGCCACGCCAGTAATACTAATTTGCGCCGCCACAAACAAAGTTGCATCATTTTCATTTTAAACTTTGTAATAAAAAGCTTAAAGTATCAAAAATGCTGATATAAATGAAAGAAAGTGTAATCACGCCACGCCAGCATAATTTTTGCAGTTTTCTGCGCCAATACCCGAAAAAGTAGTCAGTGCGCCACGCCAGATATATCTGGCGCATCATACGAACTTTCCAGTAGGGCATTGCCATACAAAATGGAAATTGGAATGATACTTGGGCAACACTGAAAGGAGGGAAAGCGGGAAGGAGGGAGGGAAACTGCTAACTAATACTATGGAAATTAATTCTAACCCTTCCCTAAACACTAATCTCAACTCCAAAACTAACCCTAACTCTAACTCTAATCCCATGTTTAAAACTAACTCTAATACGATAAACTTTACCTTATTGTGCAGTTTCCATCTTTCCCCCCTTTCCGGGGCCTTTCCCTCCTTTTAGTTTTCCCCACTCACTTTTGTTATAAGTTTAGAAATAACTATCATTTTTATGTTTCTGTATGTTATGAATTATTTTATCTTTGCCAAAAATGTAACACTGTAACCTTATATGGTAATTTAAATTTTTATTCCTATTATCGTAAATAGGCATATTTAAAGTATTTACAAAAGTGAAACCGATAACTGTTATATATTCTTTTAATCTTTGAAATGTAAAATAAACTTATAACCCTCGAAAAAGTTGATTTTTATGTATTTTTGTCTGTTGATTATAGTACCGGTAATATTTTTTTTATTTACCTTTTATAACAAATAACACCAAACGCACACACATACAATGTATTAAAAATTTAAATTTATCAGCATATTTTTTAAACAGCGTGTAGCAATCAAATTACAGCAAGCAGGTACAGGCAATGTCCTTAGCGTCTTTCCCAACTGTGGCCAACAGCTCATTTTGATCAAACAACCTTTTCGATTGCCTGCATACCACTGATACTTTAACAGATTGAGCAAACTTTTACAAACACCGTAACTACAGTCGTCTGGTATCAACTGTGCAATTTTCCATTTCCCTTATTTTAGTGACAGATTATTTTACATTTAATCAACAACTTAATTAAGTCACATGTGATCTACAGTTTACACTGTAGTTTAATTTTAAAAGCACTCATTTTTGTTAATTGTTGGTTTTGAATTTTGAATTGCATTCTCAAAACTTTATATACTGGTACTTACAAAATATTGTTAAATACTTAACAGAGTAGTTCTAACATTCTATAAGAATTATTGTGTGCATCTTAATGCTTTTAGGGCAGGCCATTTTAATATCTTACTCTTTTTTAATGATAAATTGTTAAAAAAAGATTTTTGTCAGGGCTAGAAAAAATAAGAAAATAAGTCTTTATTAACCACCCATGATTAAATAAAATACAAAATCTACAGATAACATTCTCTATTATTACTTCATAATTTGTTCTTACCAACTGATTTGTGCTGTATTGGTTTTTGCTAAGTTGATTTGACCTTTTTTTTAATATAGAAGTAGAATGGTACATTTTACAAAATTGTTGATGAATAATAAGTCGACTATTTGTTGTGTGATCATCGTGAGTTATCACGATATTACCACAAATACTGGAAACCGAATAAAATTATCCAATACCATACCAATACAATACATAAGCAATCTATAATTTCCTAATATGTTAAAGACATTTTATTGATCTCGTATTGTGTCATGTAATTTTAGTTACATTAGTGATATGGCACAATATTGCTTTAGTAGAATTTAATAGTTAAAGTAGCTTTTAATGATATTTAAACATTAACCCATATGTTTCGTCTTATTATAAACCGTTGACATTTGGGAACTATTCAAATACTAATATAGATGTGTTCAGAGCTTTTTTTCACGCTCACGTTAGGTTCTTTTAAAATAGTATTTGTACACAGATATTTTTAAAATTAATATTTTCAATCGCTATCATGCTATTTGCACTTTGCTTGCTTGTTCGAAATATGCATTCATGAAAGATCTATTGAGCAAGTGAGAATGTGAGATATAAATACGCTAAAATACTTAAAAAACATTAGTGTCGTTGACAGAATATATAGCTTGTACATCAGCACCATCTTTAATATGGGGTGATTGGTAAAATGCATAAATTACAATTTCCTATAATTCAAGTATTGAAGCATATATACGTGGTTCTGGATAAGGAAAGGTATTTAAAAGAAGTAGAAAATAACAGGTTTACTGTTTCATGCAGACAAAAAATAGGTTTGTTTTATATGTACAAATATGATTTAAGAATTATTATGTTTTATTCCTGCAAATAAGAAAACGTAGGTGGCGTGTGTTACATATGGTTAAGACATTATTTTAATTTTAGTACAACCCTTGAACTTATTGGTTCTAGGCAATGTCCACTTACAGACTTGCATAGAAACAACAGATTAGCTGGCAAAATTTTTCTATGAAACATCATTTTGGCTGGTGACACACTGACACACTGACCCATCAAGCTATGTGACTCGATTAATATAACATGACTTAGTATTAGCATATGAGAATATTGTTAGCATATTTTATTTATATTAGAATAAAAACATTTGTATGAGAAGGTCTATCATGCGTTTGTACCTAATTGATGTGTAAAATTTTATTTCTTTTCAATTAAATAACACTGTTTGAATGTCTTAATGCTTATACACATATTGTCGGTTTCAGATAAAAAATATGACCAAGCCAACAGTGCAAGATTGAAAAATCAATACTTTTTGGGGGATCAAATGCATTAACAATTCTCCTTTCTAGTAGCATTTTGCGTTAGCCTTCAGGTTATAAAGCTATGTTGTTAGATTTTTAAAGCTGACCTAGCATGCAGTATGTATTAAATATTATCATTTTTTGCAGGCTACCATTTGGATAGACATGTATATTGTGATTATGTTGTACAACTAAAATGAATAATTTATAAACTAAAATCGTTTAATCTAGCTGAAACAAACTGAATTACACTGAATATTAAACATAATAACCATATCAACATGTACATATAACTAACATAGTGCAGTATTGCACTACTGGTACAAGACTACGTTTGTGTTTTTTGTGGTAAAACTAAATTGTAAGTTTTGTGGTAAATCTAAATCGAATTTTTTGTGGTAAAACTAAATCGTAAAATATCCTTTCACCATTCTGCATTTTATTGTAGAGTGTCAAGGTTACATGTTAACTTGAGTAATGTTAGCTTGGTGTTGTGATTGTTCCAACCCACGCATAATTATGCAGTCTGTGACATCATAATTGTTTCTGACTCCTTTCTTTTTACCATCTTCCTCAGTACCTGTGTTATGTTGCTGCTGGTGTATATAGCTTTTACATAAAGATTAAACGTTAGTGTTGAACATTGTGCGAGTTGTCCTAGCTGATAGATGCATCAATGAAGCAGTAGTTTTTTATAAAAAGAATGTTTTTTAGGTTTACTTAGTTAAGTTTTAAATTTAGGCTTAGCAAGTCATGTTCCAAATTTCGACTTGGCAACTCAATGGCAGGGTCTTTGGACTTAGCAGGTTAAGTTTCAATTATGGAGTATTTATTTTTACTGCAATTTCATATGGTACTGTTCCACAGATTTCTACTTTGTGCCAACCATTTAGATTAGATTTTCTTTACCCTCCCCAAACCCAATGACAAATTAGGTTTAAAATTTAGGCTTTTCAATTTAGGTTTCAACGTGTATTTATTGCTACTGCTATTTTCCTTCTCTTCTAAAGATTTTTGTGTTTCAACTTGTCCAAATTTGAATTTATAGAGTACCGTAAACCGGGGTGTATAGGGACAATTTTGGCAGATAATTTTAAGTAACTTTTTTTTTGCAAATCATTAGTAATACATATTTGATTTGATTTTATGTCCATGAATAGAGTGTATATATACAAACCAGAACTTTGAATTATTTTTAGGTTTGTACTATATTTTTATTAAACCTGACCCTATTCACCTCGGTTTACGGTTGTTATTTCTACCATAAATTTCCTGCTCTACCATAGATTTGCAGGTTAACTTAACTTGTAGAGAGTATTTATTCCTATATTTAGAATTTTTTTGTCATTCCACAGATTTCTATTTTCGTGCCAACTACCGGTAGTTAGATTAGTTTTAATTTACATCCTAAACCCAATGGCAAGTTCACCAAAGACAATGAACGGATCCCCAAACCCCAAGAAGAAAGGATCCAGTTTCCTTGGCCGAAAGACCAGGAAAAGCAAGGAAGTTAAAGATAGCCTGTCGGAGGAAGACTTGGTAAAAAAAGGAAACATCTCACCAGAGGATACACTTCGACTGTCCTGCTCCACTGAAAGTCAGTTAATATGTTGGTGTTCGGATATGAAATATAATTATAAATATTAAATTGCCATGGTTGTTGAAATTTTTTGGCACTAAAAGCACAAAAAAAAATTAAAACAAATTTTTTTTTAAAAAAGAAAAGTATAAAAAATAAAATATTTAATAATTAGTTTAGAGCAACAACAATGAATAAAACCCATTCTTAAAAAGAAAATGAGTAATTTTAGTAGATATACAGTTTGAGTCATATGATATTATGGCCCACGCTATTTCCATCTTCTTTCTCGTTGCTTGGGTCATTAGCCAAGCTACTTTTGCTGCTGCTTGAACACATTGTTTTTCTAGTTCTTTTATTGGGATTAGTAACGGAACCATGATGGGTTCGTTGCTAAGAATGTTTTCAAAAATCAATGTACCATTAATAACAGCAATTTGATAAATGTAATGTCAGGGCCATAAAATCCGACAAGTAACGCAAGTAATATTCGCATGATTCGTGCGAGTAAGAATTTACACCCGCATATAAAAACTAATTAACGTTTACTGCGACCGTTTTATATTCAAGTGAAGTATAACCTTATTATATACATGGTGCGTCCGGTTACTGGAGTCTATAATACTTACAGCTGCATCATAATGTAAGATGTTCTAATACCAGATTTAAACAGTTGTTGCGTCATACAAACCACAGTTGCGAGCCACACACAAGTGAATTCTTACTCGCCCGAAATTTGATGGATGTTTGGCCCTGTAATATCAAAACAGGCCCTGTATTTTAGCACTTATTAAGGTTAAGCACGATTTAGTATTTTGTCTACATTTACTGGTTACTAAAACAACGTTTTATTAAAAACACAGTATAAACTTATTTACTAAAACAAGTGCTGTATGACAAACTGCACAGGACCCCATCAAAACTAAAGTAATTTTTCATATTTTTAAGTGTCAGAAATTTCTAAAAAAAAGAATTAAGGTTCGGTTGTTAAATCTTCAACTGGTTAAAATCCCATTCCCCCATTTCCGAATATTATTTAAAATGTAAATAATAAAATTAAAAGAATTTCGAGTAAATGTAATTTTGTTAAAAGTTACTAACAGTCTACACTTGAATATGTGCAAACCACATAAGCATACTATTATGATCCATGCATATACTACTAACAGTGACTTCCGTTGTGTAAAGTTTATTTTAGCAGCTCTTATATCCTGTATAGTGAGTACCACCGGTGTTTAAAGTCTGCTCTTATGATAACAGGTTTACCAGGTGAACTGGCTTTACTTGAAAGATACATTTCATGTTTTGCATGAATTACATGGTTACCATGCAACTGTGTTCTGTGTTTTACCACAGACTGCAGTTAATGAATAATTAACGAGTCTTCTTGAGATTGAACTGCTTTTTGCATATTTTAAATTGACCAACAGGTTATTGGTTACTCTTTGAAACATAATGTTTACTTTTATGGCACTCTCAGCTGGTTGTAAATAAATATGTCCTCATTTATTAATCATATGTCGTTTTCTAAAAGACATATGGTCTACCCTTACAAAGAGCTTTTATGCCGTGCGTTTATTTTTAGTGGATTTTACGTTCTATTTTCGTTATATATTTTGTATGGCAGGTTTTTTGCCGCCAAACAAACATGCCCTAGGTAAACAAATGCCCAGCTAGTTTACAAAAGCAATTAAAATGCGGTACAAACAGTGTTCTAATTATTTTACATTAAAAAGAGCAAAAATTTCGTAGTTATCATCTTGCATCGAGGAGAGCAAAAATTCCGTATTTATTATTTTGCATTATAAAGACCAAATATTCTAAATTCAGTTCATGCTGTTTATATTTTTAAAAAAAATTATATATTATTTTAATTTTTCACTGCTGTATTAACACATAAAAGATTTTTATAGTTTTTCCTTTGTTACATGTTTGGCAATACTGTTCCAACTAACGTTTTACGCATAGTTTTGCTTTTTTCTGCATCACGGTAAAAATATTGTGAAATGTAGCAAACCATAAATCCTTTGGCAAAGAGATGGTTATGCATGCAACCTACATATTTGTTTATGGGTGTTGAAATGTATAATTAATAATTCATTAGTGTTTATAAATCATTAGTAAGGTCTGTAATTTTAATAATTTGTACATTTTTTCGGTTGCTTGCCCACTAATCTAAGTTTAATTGTAAATAATTATTTTGCTGGACAGGTACTGATTACAATGTTAAACCATAAAATAGCAAAGGTAGAACTAACATTTTATATATCTTGTTATTTTGATTGGAAATCAATCACAAATACACATTTGTTTATTAAACCTGTAAGAAGCTTTCTATTATATTTGTGCAGATTACATTAAAAACATATATTATGCATATACAGTGGAACCCCGCTTGAAGACCACCTCGATAACACGACCACCTCATAATCAGGACCACTTCCGTGCCGTCCCAAATAATTTACAATAGTAATGCATTGCATTCTGTTTCAATAACGCGACCACCCCGGTTTCCAGACCAGGACCCGCCATATTTTGATTCAAAACTTCAAATTTGACTCCGCTTAAGTGACCACATGTGCTAAATAATTTGGTTAAATTTCTTTTATGATCAAACCAATAAGAATTTATGAGCGCACACGAAAGAAAATGTGGCAAACAGTATCTTACAAGCATAGGCGCCAAGTTTTTTAAAAGTCTGGGAGTGCGGCCAAAAAATTGAACATGTTTGCCCTTCATTTATACCTTACGTAACGACGCATGCGTGGTTACCGCGTAAATAATTGTAAAAGTACGTTGTCGCAAATTTAAATGGTTACGGATGTCTATTCGTACGGTTAAACTTAGATGCGCCTTTCGTTATAAGTTTAGCTGCAATGCTGGACCTCACGTGATGCCCACCGCAGCTAATGTCGGCATATTTGCTTTGATCGGGCGGCGCCGATTCGTAAGATAAAAAGTAGGATTGGACAAGGTAACACGTGCGCTTAAAATCATCCGTATTTAAATTAACCTACCGTACGCCGTTACGGTCATAAATTTAATAAAATTCTTTTTTAAATTCGTTTTCGCGAATTCCTTTATTAACAATCAGTGCACATTGTACAATCAACCCAAGAAATAATGACGTTCCACATCGGACAGTAACAGGACCTGTTAAAAATCGTTTTTAACGCGTTCTCATCGACACTTGGAGTATTAGACAAACTTATATAACAATAATCACCAACCGCTTAAATCGATAAATCAGGAAATTTACTTGGACAAGAGAAGCTAAGGTATAAAGTAAGCGAGTGCAGCGCTCAATGGCAAGGCTCTCTTCTACGTGAACAGGATTGATGCTTTTTAATAAATTACCAAGAACACAGAGAAAGCGGTAAACAGAAAAGGATTCCATTGAGGCTAAATGAGATCTGGCACTGCTCCGTGTCGCCCTATCCAGCTCGGTATTAGATATACCGAATATACTTGTCTATAGGTGGCAACTTTTTTCCTAATATTTAAAAAAAAAGATAGATGGGACCAATCCGCTCGACATAAGTGCAAATCGCCACCAAATTGGAACAAAATTAAAAGTTTTCGGCTAATGCAAGGTGTTCATGAAAATCGTATACTCTGCGCTTGCGTACATGCACTTATCATCGCTCACAGGCGTCAAGTTAGCAGATGACGCGCACCCGTGCATATAATCTGATTTTAACACGAAATAGTATGCATTTCAATTTAGGGGAGATTATAATAAGACTTGTATTAATGATTGTAAAATAAAACTTCGGTTTATAGTAGATTTGTTGGCAATCGAATTCAAGTGAAAACGACACATTTCTAATTCTAAAATATATTGTGTTGATTCTTCCTGGCTGTGGTTACGGCGCTTTAGAAAAGAAAAAGTTTTTCTGTCTTTCTTGATGACTCGTGTGAACCACGGCGGCCACGATTGGCATAAAAGAGAAGACCGTTAGTCTGTTTATTAAGGATCGTGGGCCTTTCCGCGTTGGTCGGGAGAGAAAAAGCTTTTACACGTCGTATTTATTAAAGTTTTCAAGAATCTGTTATCTATTATTTTACCTCGCTTCTATATTAAGATACAAAATAGGATGCAAAAAGCTACGGTAATGGTCTTTTAAATCCCTAGATTTTCAGTGCGACCATGTGCGAGTCAACCCCAAATTAACATTTTAATACAAAACTAATAATGCGACATACCTATAGGCGAGTTCGAGTATATACGGTAAGTTCCTCGAGCAAGTTGAGAAATTTTTCGTATTCCAGAAGGAATGTGTCCACAGCAGATAAAAAAAACACGTTGTTGGACATAGTGGACGTAATGCAATCCTTTTTTGCTGGCTTTAAAAGTTTAAACGAATCTTGGGCGGCAAGTTTGATTTGATGACCCGCACAATGAACGTAAAAAGCATTTGTGCTCTTGATCTCGCATTGCGCTATCTGACCTAATTACGCAATCACAAAAGTAACGCGCATCACAAATACCGCGTCGCTTTATCTGTGCGCATTTGGGCTTGCTAGTTTGATTCACAATAGCAAAAATAACCGATATTCGGCAGGATAATAATGCAAATATTCGGACAGAAAATAATAGTAAAATGGGGTCGCTATCCCGCTCCGGTCCGTCCTATCACTATACCGTGCGAAACAATCCAAAATTATTATTTTTTTAATTATTTTTTTTATAAAAACGCTTGCGCAAAGGGGAATTGCTTGCACTCCAGTGGTTAACAAGGGGAGTGCGCGGCACTCCCCGCACCCCCGTACTTGGCGCCAATGCTTACAAGATAAACTTTAGTATTAAATTCTTTCTGCAGTATCTGATAAAAAATAATGGCATTTGGTGAAAATTAGTAAAAATGCAGACGTTTAAGCTGCATATGACGACAACTTGCTGCAAATCAAAATTCACTAACACGACCACCCCGCTAACGCGACCGCTTGATCACGGTCCCATAGGTGGTCAGGTAAGCGGGGTTCTACTGTATATGCATTTTTATTTTTTAAGCTCCCATAAAATTACCTATAAAAATGTATATATAAATTACCTATAAAAATGTATATATACATATTTTTATTTGATAAACCAATTAATAGCACTTTTATATTCGTGCTTATTATCTATAAAACATATTTATACATTCTTTTTTTTATGAATAATTTTATATATGTGCAAATTATAGGTAAAACCATATTTAAACATAATTATTTGTTTAACTCTCTTAAATGTGTTTATATTACCCATAAAAATTATATATACATTTTTTTATTTAATGAGCTCAATTATAATTGTGAAAAATATCTATAAAACATAGAAATATATATATATTTATTTTATTTAAGAAACTTTTTTTAGATTTGTAAAAATAACCTGTAAAAACACATAGGCCTATACATTTTTATTGATGGGCTCTCCTAAATTAAAACATATATACATTTTTTATGAACTGTCATATATTATTACAGACTACCTATGTAGTGTTGACGACAACGTTTATGGCATCGATTTCACTCGATTCAAGATACGCGACATGGAAAGTGATTCCGTTTTATTTGAAATTGCAAAACCAACCAAAGGTGAGAGTCTAAAAAGGCTGTGCAACAGTTAGAGGATTACTGGTTTATCAATTTTTTCCATCCAGTGCTCTGTCAGTTATTTTTTAAACCCCTAAATCGCTTATATCATGGGTGGGCAACTTCTCTAATCGGCGGGCCAAAAAAAATGAAGTTATTGGTGGGCCGGATTATTAAATGAATAGTATTTAATATTTTAATTACAGAGTATGGTTAGATACAGTCTGCGAACCGGTCAAAATCCCTTCACGGGCTGGACCCGGTCGTATGTTGCCCATGTCTGGTTTATAGTTTAATAGCCCTTCTCCTATTATTGGGGTAAATACAGGTTTTAATATGGTAGACTTGTACGTTGTACCCATATTAATCCTTTTATGGTTCTAGTATTTAATCATTTTTTGTTTCTACCATTTTAACAGACAAATTTAAAAAGATTTTAAAATTTACCTATAAAATAATTTGAAGCTGTGGTTTATGTTTAATGGGCTGTTGTGGGTCCCAATGGATTCATCAGGACTTTGCACTTTTAATTTCAAGTTTCCATTTCTGGTCTCACTTGTGGTCTGTTGCATATTAATTATTAATGCAAATTCTTGTGCAATTATCAAGTGCTTGTCGCCTCAAGCATTTAAAAGTGAAATGTATATTTAATTTCTTCCCAGCACAATGTGAATGTGTATATATAGATCAGTTCCTAATTGCCTTTATTACATAAGTACAATGCATTGGTTAATTTGTTCATACTTAGTAAGGCCGTAGAAGCTATGTTTATTATGCCAGAAGTGAAAATTGTGAAAATTGCAGCTTTCTTGTTTAAATTGCACCCTTGGTAACCCTAGTATTATGTACTAAAATTATGCTTTGACATAAACATATCGATTTCAACCGAATCACACATAATACTTATTTTAAAATACTTGCATCATCCTACCAAGGTTAAGCAATTTTAATCTAACATAATTGCAAATGGCAAAACAAAACGTGTATGCCCCTTTTAATATAAACAACTCGGAAAAGCATAAAGTTAAGTTATAGGTTGGTTGTTAAGTAGAAAAACCAAGAACCGAATAATCGATTTGTGCACTGTCTGTTTGTATATCAATTTAAAAGCAATTCGCTTCTGTGAAAAGCTTGTGCAAACTATGTAACACCACTATTGTATGGCACTTTCTGTTTCTTTATACATGTTGTCCTATTAAGAGTTCGTTTTATGTGGTCGACCTGTATGAGAAGTTACCGGAAGTTGAAATAGGTTAATGTTGTTTTGACCTGTTAATAATCAGAATCTTAGTGTCTTCATGTCTGTGCTCTACACACAATATAGTAATATCGGTGCTCTGCAGATGACACAGGGTTGCTTATGAAATGGCAAGACATCACAATGAAAAAATACTATACTCGCCCCCCAAAGCTTTAAAAAATTATTAATAACATATTACTGGTGGTGCTCACAAATATATAGTTGCTGGAGTTCTCTTGTACTGTACAAATTGTTGACACAGTTAATGCCACTTCAATATTCGATTACAAAGAGAATATTGATGCAAAGAGACCACTTCAATTATATTGCTTTAACAGCATAGCTTACAAACAGAAATATTCATTTTGTGTCGTGTTTTACAAGACCAAAAAGATTTTTTAACAGATACATTATGTCAAATGTAAAAGTTAATAGTATCTGTACACATGTGACTTCTTCTATTTATTAGGTAAATCAGGCTTAATCTATTACGAAATGTTTCTTATTCCAGATGCCCCAAAATCTGGTATGTTCACATAAGGGTCTATACTGTTAATATGTTAGGCTAGTTATGTCCATTAACATACCACAAACATAAAAATGTTTACCGTAGTACAGGTCAAAATCTTGCTACTAATATTTTATGAAAATATTAAAATTAATATTTTTCGGAAAATCATTTTTTCTCTGCAGTCACAAGAATTAAACTAAAAATCACAAGAATTAAACTAAAAAGAAATATAAAAAAGGATTATCAAGATACTCCAGAAAAACAGAGAGGCACAAAAAATACCCGAAAGTTATCTAGTTTTGTGTCTTCTTGATCTTAAAAATCATCATTTTTTTTCTACCGTGTATAAAGCTAAATTTATTATAATTTTTTTTTTTGAAAGCATTTACAGAGGATGCAATGTACTTAATTAGAACTGCAATAATGCAGTGTATTTAAGTATGAAATTGCAACTTTAGTTTTGCAACATCTTGCATAATGCGGTATATTTCTCTCTGCAGAAGAGATGGGTGATCTACCGAACAGCATTGACGTCACCGACCCAAATGCAGGGAGATTTGTTCGATATCAATTCACCCCCGAATTTCTACGTTTGAAAACCGTTGGAGCAACGTAAGTAACTTTGCTGTGTCAATGAGGGTCAGAATGCCATGTGCACAGGATGTCTAAATCTTATCTGTATATCTACAATGTAAAATGTCTGAAAATCCCTACAACCTATCTTAAAATGCCTTGAGCCCATTTGTGGATCTACAGATGCTTAAAACTGATGTGCAAATACACAACCTTTTTACATATGCCAAAACCTCGCCAATCAACTGCATTTTTGTAAATCTAGATTTTAAATGCCTATTCCTTACTTATATTCGAATGCCTAATCTATATATTTAAATCTACATTTAAATAGCCGAAATCTTACCCATATATTCAAATGCCAAATAGTTATGTTAGAGAGTACACTGCAAAATCTAAACCCTGGCCCTGAATATATTCCCAACAGATTTCTGTTTAAATCTACTGAATCTACATACAACTGCCCATGTCCACCTTATCTCCTGTCTTAATCTTTCATACAAATACCCTGGCCCTTATACAATTGCCTAACTTGTCTCCTGTCTAAATCACCCACTTCTTGCCCCATTTAACCCGCAGTATTTAAATAAGCTTATACTATGAAGTAAAATAGCCAATTTCTCGCTGGCAATGGGAAACCTTTTGTTTTTATTTTCGTTGAGAATTGTCCGAGTTTCGATGGTTTGAACATAACCTATTTTCGCGTACCCAACCCCCTTCCCACTGCAGAGTTGAGTTTGTCGTTGGGGACAATCCAGTCCAGAGCTTCCGAATGGTCGAACGTCACTACTTCCGGAACCAACTGCTCAAAAGCTTCGATTTCGACTTCGGATTCTGCATCCCAAACAGCAAGAACACGTGCGAACATATTTACGAGTTCCCAAAGCTGTCTCAGGAAACCAGTGAGTATTCGAATTGGCAACTGTTGTTGGAATACGGTCTTGTGAACGGAATTTTGTATGTATGAAGACTTGAATGTGTTAGCTGTAAAGCTAAGAATGCTAAGTTTTTAAAAATGTACCATAGCAAGACTTTGATAGCTTTGGTGTAAAGGTTATTTAATTCATAATAGACTGGTTTGTCTGAAGTGTTTGATTTGCTGTTTTAACGCATGACTAGCATTTTGCCCATGTATTTGTATTGTGTAAATAAACGTCGTATGAATACTCCAGACCGGGCGTACCCTTTCAACTAAGTGCTTGTGCAAACAGAAATTGCCAATTCACGCTAGTTTTAACGTCGTCTGTGTATACAGACCGTATCGTAATACCAATCGTGACTAAGATAGGATAGAATATTCATGTTTTATCCCTGTGAATGGGGAAAATCCTCTCACGCCTCAGGTTACTGGAGCTATTACAATGTGTTTTATATGATAGACCCGTTCCTTTAATTTGGTAGAACCTATTAATCCGCTGGATTCAGGCAATGTCCGTTAAGAGTCGTGCTTACAACCGACTAGTTAGCGACCAGTTTTAAACCACAACCATTCAACTAACAGCACTAATCCACCAATCTAATCATTCGGACAAGTATCTAATTTATTAACTTTATTCCCAGTGCAAAAAATGATTGATGCCCCATTCGACACCAAATCTGACAGCTTCTACTTCGTAAACGGGAAGCTTGTAATGCACAACAAGGCCGACTATGCCTACAACGCCGGTTTGGAATAACTTCTGGCCAACCTAACGACCAAAACGGTGCTTGTTGAGACGTTTATTTCCTTCAGTTTTCAAGTATTGCTTACCCAATGCCCATATATTCCGCAAGGCTTTTGATTTTTTTGGTGTACAATCCTTTGTTTTTTTTGCTGGCACTGTGTAGTAACCCCCTTTTTCCCCAAGAAAACAGTCTGTGGTCCGCACACTCCAGCGATCAATTGTCATTCTTTCGCCCAGTATTAGGTTCCGCTAGAAAACAAACATTGTACATATTATGCACTTAATTTTTCCGCTTCTGATCGTCGAGCAACGGTACCAACGCACAGGGAGTAAAAGATTTAGCATTTGTAGACCAAATACCATTGAAACAAAGCTAAGCTTGTCGACATACTAAAAATGTAAATTTGAATGCGTGTTTTTGTTCAAAATAACTTGTTTTCGAGTCCCTGCAAACTAGATCCTTGCTTTGCGCTATAAAACGGCTTAGCGTAATCCTATCGATTCGACTGCCGGCCGAACCGTTGTTTCTCATTCCAACGGGCAATCAGATCTAGTTTAAACCAGCCAGATCCAGATGTTCTTATGTCAATCCGTTCCAAAAGGTCTATTGCATATGTCACAATTGAACTCTATATGTCATAATAAAACTATGAGTGTACAACCAGCGTTATTTTCTAGTGTGCAATGTGCTATTTTTTAGTTTGTGTATTTGTACATTAATGGGCACATTAAACACTATTGTTGAGTGAAAAGCTTGCCTCATAGTAAATAATTTATTCGTTATCTAGCATGAAGTAATTATAATACCGAATACACATTCCAGTTTAATTCAGGAACTCATGTTGGGCTATTTCGTCGGGAATCGTCAGGTTACCGTGTGCCTAGTCTTGTTAGGACATTCATGTTTATTTCCATGAATGAAAAAATGGGAAAAACACGGGCAATCTTCAGACCATCTTCCGATTACGTAACGGGGCGTTCTAGGTCGCCTAATTCCAAATATTTAAATAAATGTCAGTTGTAAATGTGTTTATATTGCCGATTCTTAGCAGAATACCATTTCTGGTTATTTCCGAGTAGTGACCAGTTTCGAATATTTAACCTTTCCAACTAAAAAGGACGCACTAACCCACCAAGCTATTCTGTCCGACGACATAATTATCAAATCTTACGATCATGTGTCAAAATGGTTGTCCCCGCCGATACATATACCAAATCTATAGAAAAAACAGTCTTAGGGACGAGTTTAGTTTATTTTTTGTTTCCACGATGAAAACATGACCTTTGATAAAACATTGGAAAAAGGGAATAAAACGGCAAAACGACTGTCGTTAGAACACGTCTAAAAACAATAAATTATCAAATGTCAGTATAATTAGACATGGCCGCTAAACCCACATAAAAAATAAAAATGAAAAAATAAATGACGAGGATAATGGGTTTAAAACTTTATCCGGTTAAAAAAGACATAATTGCCTTGTTTGTTTCAATGCACGCACTGTTTACATTGAGAACTTCTGGTGTGACATATCAGGAAAATCGTGCTAAGGAAATCGAGACATTAATCATTCTGTCACAAACTGTTTAACTTTCTTAGCTAACTGCTTATATGCAAAACGCTTCTCGGTTGTATTTATTATTCGTTTTCTGTTGTATTCACAAAGGTTTAAGTTAAACGTCGTAAAAGGTACTAAAGATGTCCCAACCAAGCATAGTAAACCCCGTAAGTAATTTTAGTATTTTCACCTGAATTATGTAAATTCATTACGATAATCATGCTTTAAAATAGTTTATTTTTTCCCTATGACCTTTAAACCCTAAATATATATGGTTTATTTTGGGATAACCAGATTAATAGTAATGAATAAAACCCCTAAACCCCGAAATAAATAAAGCAGGCCTAAGCCCCGTATGTAATTGTATTTTTATTACCTGAATTAGGTAAACTCAATACGATGATAATCATAGTTTAGTTTGGTTTATTTTTTGTTTTCCACGATAAAACCCGCAACAAAACCTTCAAAGCATATACATTAAGGCCGCCTTAATTTTTGGTTTATTTTGGTACCATGTCTAGTTTCGAACCTGGTTAATGGTTATATTTAAGTCTGTACGGGAGTTAACGTTTATTTTATATTAAATTTATTTCTAATTGTAATCTTTGCTTGGAGTGACGACTGTCGTCTCTTGCAGTTTTAAACTCCTGCCACTTTGTTTAGTATTTTTTTTATTTCCCACAACTTAAAATTGAAGCTGGGATCTGCTTATAAGCCTAAAACCCTATAGATGTGCATAGATTTCTTTAATAAGGAGAACGCTGTCTATAATTAAGTCCAATCCGTGCGGTCGCGTGGCCGAATGGAGCGACCGATACATATAGCGAATTACACAGAAATAAGGTCTTAGCAACGAGCCAATCATGGGTTCGAAACTGAACCCGAAAAAAATTAAGTCCAACATGTACGGTTGCTGTATATGGTTAAAGCGACCGATACATAAACCAAATTCTATACAAAAGTCGGTTGGAACTTAGCCCGGAAAAGTATACTTAAATTCAACAGCTGTAAACAAGTAATTTCCCAAAGGAATACAACCAGCCCGACTGCGGTTGCATGTGTTTGTTTACGCCTAATGAGACTGTGGTTGCATTTGCTGGTTTACGCCAGATTCATAACATGGTAGGTAGAACTTATTCAGTCAAAACTGTCAGCTTAACTTTCTCAGCTTAGTATTGAACTACAAAAACGCAGCTCCTAGACTTTTGTATTTATTCGATCTTTATATATTCGCATAATTTAAACGCCGTTGTGGTTACTTAAAATGGCTCAGCCAATCATAGAAAATCGGGTAAGTAATATAAATTTTACATCATGCTATTTTTAAATGGGACAGAATAATTATGTTTATTTCCGTGAATGGGAAAACGCAAGCGATATTATCACACATGCAATCGTCAGATTAACTTTCGGGTTATTGAAGTTATAGTACGGGAGCCCGTAGGGGTCAACATAGCTGGAAAAGTAACCAATTTTCTTCTATATAGCAATGATCTATGTATATTTCCATAAAAGAAAATGAACGTCTGCCGGGCACATTGTGGTGGATGTGGTCAGGGGGGCGTAAAGAGGAGACCCACAAAATGAGCTAGATTAGCTTGTAAGGTAACCCGACGAAACATATTGGAAAATGCTCGGCATATCCCATGGTATCATGAATGGCTATTGCCAGACATTTCAAGTGGTGGGAAGTGCCCGCCAGACCCATATAACTAGTACCCCAAAATTGAGCTAGATTAGCTCATGAGGTAACCCGATGAAACTAAATGAAAAATGTTCGTCATGGTCTACGGTATCGTAAATCGTCAATGCCAGACGATTTAAGTGGTGGACTGTGCCTGCCAGACGCCCCCAAATGCCCCACGTTCCAAAAATTAAGCTAGATTAGCTTGAAAGGTAACCTCACGAAACATACTAGAAAATGATCGGCACAGCCGAGTGTATCATGAATGGATATAGCCAGATATATCTGGTGGTGGGTAGTGCCCGCCAGATCCCTATAACTAGTAGACTACCCCAAAATTGAGCTAGATTAGCTCATGAGGTTACCCGATGAAACTAAATAAAAAGTTTCGACATCGTCTACGGTATCGTAAATCGCCAATGCCAGACGATTTAAGTGGTGGACTCTGTCTGTCAGACGCCCTCAAATGTCCCATGTTCCAAAAATTGAGCTAAATTAGCACAAAGGGTAACTTCACGAAACATATTAAAAAATGTCTGACATAGCCCGGGGTATAATAAATGAACTATTGGAAGACATTTCTAGTGGTTGGGTGTGCCCGACAGAACGTTGCAAAGGAGACTGGCCAGGATTTTGCAGTTGTTACTTACGACTTGGCCGTTGCAATAGAAGCCTACTCCATACAAGCTGCAACGTTCGACGTTTAACGGAGAGTTTACTGCAACGTTTGACGTTTATCGGGTTTTTTTTTTACCCTCTGTGGGCGCACCTTGGCGTTATGGGTGGATGCACTGTGCTGCACCGCGTGGCTCGAATATATGCTGACTCCAATATCCGACTTCCAAAGATCGAGTCCACGCTTATTGAACGTTGGTTAGTTTATTGTCAAACGTCGTTAATATGAACACACGAATAAATCAATGCACTTTACTCGGGAATCACTTCGCACTTCGCAGCGACCGAATCGCGTCGGAATAACTGCGCAATGCGTTTAATAGACAGTTCGTTTTCCTTGCGGCTTGTCAACTCGTTCTTTGTTTAAACCGGCAGATGCGACTTTTGTCTTGTTCCCCTTCTTTCAACTATACCACAAAGTCTCAATAACCTGGCTGGCGCTTAGCGCGCCAGGTGGAAGTCAACTTGGTCCTGCCCTGGTCAGCCACCAGTCTTCTCCGCTCCGTTTTTTATCTGCCACTTAAGTTATCTGTGCGACGAAATAAGATCGCTAAGCTATCTGTGCGACATCACAGATAACTTATCTGATCGCTAAGTTATCTGTGCGACGAAATAAGATTCAAATAAGATCGGCCAGCAATTCCACCACGCTTCGTCGCACATGAACAGGCCTCAGGCGTCTCGTGACGAATACGTCATAATCATCTGACCATTCTGGCGCCATAATGCCCTCATCGTGATTCTGCAGTTTCCGAGTGGATGACGTCAATCTTATCGCGGATGTTGATAATTAAGATGGTTTACATAGGCGATCGCCGCCAAGCCATCCAACCCCCAAATTCGACAAACTTTTGATAATGTTAGGGAGCTTTCACATTGAGTTAGCTTTCTACGGAGCAGTTGGTACACTTATAAATGAAAATGGAATTGAATATGTTCTCACCAAAGCCGACGTTTTGGCGGAAGGTTCAATGGTAGGATTTATCAAGGGTAGGTTTTACAACAGATGCACGCGTATTCACGAGCTGCTTGCTAATGTCTTAGAACAGAAAATTTACAAACGATTTCTTCTTGAAATATCCAAAACGACTTTGATTCCTTCCAACAAGTTATGTCTACTGTACCTTTGGACCCAATACTAGCAAAAGAACATCTATCGCATCCAGTTGTTACCCAGCATCTGAGGATTTATGAGAATTACTTTCAAACGATTCTCGACGGAAATCTTGGATCAACAGCACAATACTGGGCCATTTGCATCTATCTGATCACTCGCCTTCACAGAGAACTGCAGAGATGTGTAAAGACCAATGACGTCGACGGATATGTAAATGTATTTCCACAGATGTTGGATGTGTTATTTGCCCTGAACCGTCCAAACTACGCCAGATGGGGCACACTTTTTCTCCGAAAGTTGAAGAGTTTAGACCCAAAGGTGCGCGAGATATTACAAAATGGTGCGTTTTCCATCAGACGCACATCAAAAGATTATAGCAGATCAGCTGTTGATCTCTCTTTGGAGCAGACAGTTAATCGTGATTCTGCATCCACAATGTAAGGAATCGTTTCCTTTCGAAATTATGTGAACGCAATGCGCCGTTGGTCATTGACTATGACACAGCGGTCTATGGCAGTCACAGAGCTCAGAAGATTAACCGGACTTGAATTTGGGGAAAGTGCAGCAGCTCAATGCCGTCCTTCAAGAATTAAAAAGGACAACTGTCATATGGCGGCACTGAGTGCAAAAGTTGACCTATTCGGAAATCCATTTGCAGAAGATGCTCCAATTTCTTTGGTCAATATTGCTACCGGTCATGTAGCATCTAAAGATACCGAATCATATCTAACCAATACGCTGAGAAGAGGACAGGATAAAAAAGAGAAATTTCAACATGAATGGAACTCCAACAGCAATCGATTTCTTTAACCTGTGAAACGCACGCCTGTACAAAACTTCGCTTCTCAGAACTTGAAGCAAAAGGCCAAAGTACCATCCTCGCAGAAGGCAAAAACAACTGCTGGGGGACTGAAAGACATGTTTCTGCGTATGATTGTAGTTGTAGCAGAGAAGACAGCATTTGACCTACGGAATGTTATATCCTATCCAATTACCACATATCCATTGTCCCTTGCACACTGTGACGGGGCGCCTGTGAAAACCGACAAATCTGCCTTGCTAAAAAAGCTCGAATCACTTCAGACAGAAATATTCACGGAGGCGGATTTACCGACGACCTATTTACTGGTATATGACAGAGGACTTCTTTTGCATTCTGTTTATTCGCAAACGAACATTGGAGCATCATATGCATTAATTGCGCACAATATTCTCTCAGTGGTGTTTTCCGGGAGGGCCAATGAGGCACATGTTTGTCTCGACAAGTACATTGAGTGTTCCATTAAAGAAAGTGAGAGAAGGTTGCGAAGTGCAGTTGGTTCAGCATATGTGATTACCGGACCAAATCAGACTATCAGGCAGAGCGGACAAAAGCTTCTCACTGATGGAAAATTCAAAAACGAACTAGCCAAGTTTCTTTTACAAGAGTGGGGAAAAGATTACAACTGGCACCTGTTTAGTGGGAAGACCTTGATTGCTTCCTATGGTGGCGAGTGCTTCCAATACGTTCCCGACAGACAACATCATATCAATGTAACTAATCCAGTACACCTTCAAGCCGACCATGAAGAGGCGGATACGCTGATTGCATTTCATATTGCGAAAACAACAACAGGGCATGTTATAGTGCGGGCATCCGACACAGACGTCTTGGTGATATTAATTGGTGCTCTTGGAGCGCAACGCCAAGAAGTCCGGTGTAGAGCCAACATTGTAATGGATTGTGGAATGGGAAAAAGCAGGAGGTTTATCAACGTGACTAACATTGTTCATGTTCTTGATGAGCTCCAACCTGGACTTTCAAGAGCACTCCCTGGATACCATGCATTTACTGGATGTGATTTCACTTCGGCCTTTTACAGGTAAGCACAAAATGTTTGTATGAGAGCATGGTTTAATTTACAATTTGTTCTTTTTGTTTAGGAAAGGCAAAAGTAAAACATTTGATCTCCTTGAGAGTGACAAAAGTGGTTGTTACGTTAATCTTTTTATCGGTATGGGAGAGGTGCAGAGAGTTGATTTTGATGTCGCATCCGAGTTTGTTTGTCGCATGTATGGACAGAGTGAAATTCGTGATGTCAATGAAGCACGATACAACACACTTCTACAAATGAACGACAAACTTGATCAGGTAATTGCGGTACAAAATGCGTTAATTTCATATCACCGGTTCTTAAATATCGTACAACAAATGTAACAACACGGGTTCATTGACTTTTAGGGAAATCCACTGGCAAACATTAAACGAGTCGACTGTGCTTTACTACCACCCTGCATCCGAACTCTCGAGATGAAGATCCAACGGACAAAGTACATTGCAGGATTGTGGATGCGTGCTGCGACAGAATCTCCCACGAATGGGTTAGTTCCAACCTACTATGGATGGTTGTGGAGAAGGGTATTTTTGTGCCAATCTGGTTTCAGGGTCGTAGTATACCCGACAGGTTGTTTGAAGATAGAAATGCAGAAGATATTGCAGAAACCGACAGTCAGTTAATAATAGAAATAACTGACGAAACGTGGAGCGAAGACTCGGACTCAGATGCGGATGAGGAAGAAGAACAGGAATGATTTAGTCAATGACGGAACATTAGCCTACGTTGTTTTGTGAACATCAATAAATACTTTGTTACGCTGTTTGGCTATCAAATTATTAAAATTACATATCACTTTTGCGATTTACGATTCCTTAAAACCTGCCCAACATTTTTTATTTGGTTTCATCGGGTTACCGCAAGTGCAAATCTAGTTTAATTTTGGGGTAGTCTACTAGTTATAGGGATCTGGCGGGCACTACCCACCACCAGATATATCTGGCTATATCCATTCATGATACACTCGGCTGTGCCGATCATTTTCTAGTATGTTTCGTGAGGTTACCTTTCAAGCTAATCTAGCTCAATTTTTGGAACGTGGGGCATTTGGGGGCGTCTGGCAGGCACAGTCCACCACTTAAATCGTCTGGCATTGACGATTTACGATACCGTAGACCATGACGAACATTTTTCATTTAGTTTCATCGGGTTACCTCATGAGCTAATCTAGCTCAATTTTGGGGTACTAGTTATGTGGGTCTGGCGGGCACTCCCCACTACTAGAAATGTCTGGCAATAGCCATTCATGATATCTTGTGATATGCCGAACATTTTCCAATATGTTTCGTGAGGTTGCCTTACAAGCTAATCTAGCTCAATTTTTGGAACATGGGGCATTTGAGGGCGTCTGGCAGGCACGGTCCACCACTTAAATCGTCTGGCATTGGCGATTTACGATACCGTAGACCATGACGAACATTTTTCAATTAGTTTCATCGGGTTACCTCATGAGCTAATCTAGCTCAATTTTGGGGTACTAGTTATATGGGTCTGGCGGGCACTTCCCACCACTTGAAATGTCTGGCAATAGCCATTCATGATACCATGGGATATGCCGAGCATTTTCCAATACGTTTCGTCGGGTTACCTTACAAGCTAATCTAGCTCATTTTGTGGGTCTCCTCTTTACGCCCCCCTGACCACATCCACCACAATGTGCCCGGCAGACGTCCATTTTCTTTCATGGAAATATACATAGATCATTGCTATATAGAAGAAAATTGGTTACTTTTCCAGCTATGTTGACCCCTACGGGCTCCCGTACTATTAATGCAGTGTGTTTTGTATAATTCAAACTTTTCTTCAATTTAGTAGAACCCAACATTCCACCGGGTTCAGGCAATGTCCACTAAGTGCCCTGCCCAAAGATACAACCGACTAGCTAACGACCAGTTTCAAACTACTCGGCTGAAGAAGACGCACTAACCTAGCAAGTTATTCGGTTTTGTATGATATCTATGTATGCGTTAGAGCCGGTGACGGAGCGGACACGCATCCGTTCGTGTCCGATTTTTTTTTAATTTTAATCTTGACATGCTAAAACGAGTATCATTTTGCCGTTTTCTGTCAAGAATTAATTCTAATTAAAAAACGGCGATTTCTTTAAAGTAGATATTATTATACAAAACTACGTCTTCTTAGCGTAACAAATACCTTGGTAAAATGGTGTTTTTCTTTCAAGGTTGTCCCGTTTACGGAGCACGTGAACGGGATGTTCCCTGGTAGAACCTTCACCATCGTTGGTACCGCGATGCCGAACGCAAACAGGTTGGTTTAACAAATCCTGTAGTTAAATAAAGTAATATTATTTTTACATTCCTGTTTTTTATATTGGGATCGAATAATGATGTTTATCCCCGTGAGTGGGAAAATACAAGGTACGTTAACACACATAGTTTACCTCTTTCCGACCGCCGGGTTTGCACGTTCCTTCAGTTTGGCTAAGTCAATATTTTCACTAGGTTCAGGCACTGTACCCTTAGTATCTTGCCCACGAACACAACCGCCAGGGCTAATTTCAAACCAGAAAACTGTCGGCTAATGGGCGACGCACTAACCCACTAAGGTGATCGTCCGAAAAAACTCTACTTTTGAAGTTAAATCTATTAACATATAGCATGTTATCTGAAGCCATAAGACGAACGCAAAGCTTAACAGCCATTACATTACCATAAATGAGTATAAGATTAAAATCACACCGGTTAAAATGTTAAATAAGGTTAAATCACACCGTCTCAATAAAATTCAAATTTTAACTTAACCAGTCAAACTTGATAGGATAGGATGTGTATCTTTATTAACAGGAAAAGTAAGTGTCTTGTCTAAGAACTTACCAAACTTACAAGGGGTGAGTTATAAACTTGCAACCCTTCCGCTAAAAGGAAGCGAACTAACCCACCAAGCTACTCGGTCGGGCAAACTGATTTTCTATTTTCCAGGTTTTACATTAATCTCCAACCGCACGGGGGATCAGACATTGCGATGCATTTTAACCCTCGATTCGACCAGAACAAGATTGTGTTGAACAACAGGGAGGGAGGGGTGTGGAAGAATGAAGAAATCCATTTACTTGGTTCCAGCTTTGTGCGAGGGAAGCTCTTCAAACTCATCATCTTTTGTTGGGAGGACAGCATGGAGGTATCACGTATGGCGTGGCGTAATTGTGGTTGTTATCGGCGTATGACGTAAGATAGAGCTATGACGTAATTATGGTGATGTATGACGTAATTATGAGATTTATAATAATACACATCATGGTGACGAAATATTCAGGTATGACGTAATTTGGCTGGTAATGAATATATGACGTAATAGTGATCTATGTATTACGTAAGATTTACATATGGTCGCGTATTACGTGATTTTTTGAGGATAGGAATACTGTTTTAATGTAAAAGTATCTAAAACATGTTTCATAACTTTCTTTCAAGTTTGTCTTGGATGGAAAGGACCTGTTGCCAATGAAGAATCGTGTTCCGTTGTACAGCATATCAAGAATCAACGTGGAGGGAGACGTCGTTATTAACTCTCTGGATTTTTCAATAACCGGGCGGGTAAGAGATATCCAACCTTTATAATATTTGGATGAATAGGATTGTCATGTTGCGTTACTACTTGGTTGCGAACTTGCACAAGGCACATATTGCCTGAACCTACCAAAAAAATGTGACGAGTGATACCCTCCCTTAGTCAATGTTTTTAACCGTGTGTTTTTAAGAGTATCAATGGTGGTGATTCCCCTAGTTTGTTTGGTTGGAAGCAGCATGCGCTATGCTGCGCGCCGGTGCTCTAGTTTAGCTGTAAAGTTTTGTAATAATAGAGCAGTGCGTTGTGAAATACAGGTGTAACATTGTTACAGTTTTGCGGCAAATTAATTTACTGTTGGATTACCGGAGCTATTGTAGTGTATTGTGTATAAGACGTTCCTTTAATTTAGTAGAACCCAATAATTCATTGGATTTAAGCAGTGTCCGGTAAGTAATTTTATTTGGTTGTGTCTGTAGACAAGGCACTGAACGGACAATACCTAAACCCAGCTGATTAAAGGGTTCCACCAAATTGAAGCGAAATCTGAATCATATACACAACACACTGTAATAGCTCCAGTAATCCCACGGTGGCGCGAGGCTATCTGATAGTCCATAATACCTTTTCTTATTCTCTTTTCCAACTATATTAATTACAGTACCCAGACAAAGGAATAGAAGTCCTTAATCCGGTGAGTATGGTTTTCGTTTCCTCTTGTTTTAATTTTTTTTTATAAATAAGGAATCGTTTTGTCGAAGGTCGGTTTTCAAGGCTGTGTGCATTTATTGAACGTGGTAACGAACAGTTTGCAACTAATACAATGTAATTATTTATTGGGTATAAATTCGGATTACAGTGTGTTCATTCATTCAAACTAGTAAATTTTGAACATATAATTTGGTCAGACCGCCAATAAAGGGCAAGCCGCTTACCGGATATCGTATGGACCCAGTGGATTATTGGGTTGTTCTAAAACTGTACGTTTTAATCCTACACAACACAATGCAGTAGATTCGATATACCTTAAGGTTAGTGCGAGGTAATCGGATATTTGCCTGTGTGATACCATCACTTGTGTTATTTTTTGCACCTGAATTAAACATAAACATTCAAAAATATTCCGATTCTATTCTTATTTCAGGTCGTGAACCGATCGGTGCCCATACCTTTCGACGACATTACACACCACACCATCGTTATTCTCGGACAACCGGCAAACCACATCAGCGATAGGTTTGTACTGTAAAACACAACACACATTAGTGACTTGTATCACCGTGGATGGGAATTTTTATTTTATTTATGTTTTTTTGGGGGGGGGAGGGTGGCTAGGTTTGAACCCGCGATGGGATTGTTACCAAGACCGTTTTTTATAGTGAAATCTGCATATATGTCGATCGCCTAACCATTCGGCCACTTTACCGTACAACGTGGATGGAAATCACGTAAAGTAGTAAATCACGTAATTTGTTGCTCTCGTGCGACATCTCGTGTCCATATATGTGCGTGCCCGGGGTTTAATAAGCAGTGTTAATGGGTACTCAGTGGTGCACCTCCCCGGGTGTTTAAAATATAAATATAAAATCGATTTCTAGCCGTGTGCTCATATTATGCTGATTACCTTTGCTCATCAAATATGTTTGATCGAATGGCTTGGTATGCTTATATATCGCCTTTCAGCCGAAAGGTTGCAAGTTCGGTCGCTAGCTACTGGGTTGTGTCCTTGAGCAAGGCACATAACAGACATTGCTTGAACACACTCGATTAATTGGTTCATTAAATTAATTAATACTCAACACTGCAATAGCTCCAGTAACGTGACGGTAAGCAAGATGCTATCTGGTGATTGCCTGTGTGTTAAAGAACCTTGCGTAATCGTGCAGTAATCTGTTGATTGCCCGCGTGAGAACACCCATTGTGTGTTCCTCATTCACAGAGATAAACATGAATAACCTATTTTCTACAGGTTCTCTATAAATCTCGAATGTGAAAACAAAGACATCGCGATGCACATCAATCCGAGGTCAAACGACAGGGTCATTGTTCGAAACACGAGGGTGAACGGGGCATGGAAGGCTGAGGAACGTGATCTCCCGATGGAATACCCATTCGCCCCGAATTCTCCATTCGAAGTAAGCCTTGTGACTCTGGCGTTTTTATATGTCGCTTTTAAGTAATAGGATGTTTGTGTTATATCGCCCTAATGGAAAATCTAAGAGGCGCTATCATAACTTGTGAATTTGTCAGATTGCGTCATTATTACCGGTAGGGGTGTTATCATACGAGCAATCGTCAGATTACCTTGCG
Source organism: Ciona savignyi (assembly GCA_000149265.1). NCBI lineage: Eukaryota > Metazoa > Chordata > Ascidiacea > Phlebobranchia > Cionidae > Ciona > Ciona savignyi. The sequence goes on from CH003129.1 coordinate 997,962, forward strand.
CCCACCGTCATGTTACCGGATTTTATGAATTGCAGTGTGTAGAATAAAGGCATTGCTTCAATTTAGTAGAACCCATTATTCCACTGGGTTTGGACGATGTCCGCTAAGTGCCTTGTTAATGGACAAAATCGACAAGCTAACGACTTATTTTAATCCTGCTACCCTTCACCCGAAAGCCAGCGGACTATCCCACCAAGATATTTGGTCAAATAATTCAGTAGGTTGCATGCTGGTCGAACTATCGTTATATGTATCGGTCGCGTTTACTATTCGGCACAACATCATACACAGCTGCTAGTTTCTGTCTTTAAGCAATGCAGTAGCGGGCATTGCTTGGCGCCAGTGCCCGAAACCCAATGTATTAAAGTATTAAACTAAAATGATCAAAACGTTTAAATCATATTTAATAGCTCCAGTAACTCGACAGTGTCTACGAGGTAATGTTGCGATTTTCTGTGTGATAAAGTACCTTGCTTATTCACGAAGTAATCTGACGATTCAAATGTGTAATAATCCTTCCTAATGTATTAACGAAGTAATCTGACAATGATCCGTGTAAAATCGCTATTCTAACGATTGCCAGTGTGATAACGCTCTTTTGCTTATTTCCGTTAACAAAAATGTATTTTGTAACGAACGACAATTCACGTTCTAACTCTGCTTAATCTGTTGAACAGATGATGATCAGGTCCTGCAAGACTGGCTTCGGTATTTACTTGAACGGAGTTCTTCTGTTCAAATATTACCCGCCATCGCGTGGCATTGAGCTCGCCTGGATTCGATCTTTAATGTACGAAGGTGGAGTTACAGTGAACAATATCTCGTTCTACTAGAAAAGCACTTACGCTTTAAACGACCCAATTTGTATGTTATATAACCAAACGACCCAATTTGTAAAGTATATAACTATTGTAATCAATATAACATCGTATATCCGTAGATGCTGTTCGTTGCTATTTTTAGCTGAAACAGCATTTATTGTACAAACCTTTCAAACAGCAAAGGCAATGAGATAACAGTGTATAAAATATGTCGCAATGTAGTAATATTAAACAGGCTAACACAAAACGAGAACTGTAATGTATCTGGCTATATGTATTAATTGTTTGGCCAAATGGTTAGAGCGGCCGATGCGTTGACATCATACATTTTAAAAACGGTCGACGGACAAAGCTCAACACTGGTTCGAAATTAGTCCTGTCAAAACAATCGAACCAAACACGTCCATTGTAAAAGAGTCACATGCAGATCGAATCACCAGACCATAAGTCGGATGATCCTAGGATCAAAACCATCAACTTGATATTAATAGTGTGTTGTTCTAAGCAAAGTAAGGTAAACTTGACTAATATCGCAGAAAGTTTTTCCAAACAATATTTACAGAATAACAAATGCGACGATTCCTTACCTGGTTTCATAAATGGAAGACATGCTTGTACAATATTCGACGTTCCGATCACGTTTACCCCGAAACTTTTTTCATAATCCTCCTTACGACTGTTTAAACCTGCGATAGACACATTTATATATTTATTTATTTTATTTACCGGGCTAAGTTTCGCATTTTTTATATAGAATTGCATGTGTCGGTCGCGATCCGAACACATATGTCTATTGTACGCGGCATGTGGTTGTCAGTTGTATCTACCTCTGCATACACGCTTTCCCAGCTTACCTTTTGAACCGAAGTAAACTGCAGAGTTGACCACAGCATCAATTGTGTTATCATTATCCTTCGCTACTCGATCGACTTTTCCCAAACATTCATCTCTGTTTTTGACATTGCAATTGTAGAACTTGACTTTATAGCCTAGTTTCTTCAAATAACTTTCAGCTTTCTCGCAAGCATTTTGGTTAATGTCTAATATTGCTACACTTGCGCCGTCGCTTGCAAAGCGCTCAGCTGATGCAAACCCAATACCAGATGCTCCACCAGTAACTACTACCACTTTACCAATGAATCGCTGCTTTGTAAAAGCCTAGTCTAATTGCGGTTGGTTAGTGGCTACAAAATCGGAATTCTCCATTCTGTCAGGCATTCGCACTGCGACGCAATAGATGATGGCTATTTGACGATTGACTGACCAAGTTAATCATTTTAACGGCGATCTTTTGTTAAAGCAATATTTGCACCGAAAATGTGCACTGCAGCACACTTGGACAACTAGGTACTTCTAGTTGTCTAATTAGGCTAATCAAAGCGAAATACCGGTAATCGAATTCTAATCTAAGTTGTGAAATATTTTCTATGATCTAATTTTGATTCTAATCCAATTTCCGATCTTTCCCAAAATTCTACTTTGTCCAGCGACGTTTTTTGATAAGTTATACAAGAAGTGCAGACATCTGGCATTCTTATACTTGTGAGAGTGAACTTTGATTTAATATAAACTAAACTTGATTTTTATTATATATCTTTCTACTTCGGATATATTTTCAAGTTTTTTGCGAATTCGGTATATATAATCTGTTTAGCTTGGTGGCTTAATGCGTCGTCTTTCAGACAAAGGGTTGCATGATCGTACTGTGTATGGGTAGGATGTTTTCATCATCGTAGCAAATTGTTTTCGTTTTTCTGCACCGCTGCATAGCCGTTTTGTCGTAATCAAAGTCAAACTTTATAAAATACCTCCTATTAGTCTGGTGGATTAGTGCGTCGATTTTCATACGATAGGTCGCAGGTTCGAAACTGGTCACCAGCTAGTAGATTATGTCCTTGAGCGAAACACTTAAGGGAAATTTGCCATGAGATAACACATCGTGTATACTTTCGAACCATGTGTAGTTCGTTTTTACAAATTTATGTTTTTAGCAAAGTTATCCCATTTTCATAGCAAAGCACGTGCCAAGAACTTTATCATCTTTTGATTGACAGCTATAAAAAGATCTCATAGTTTGGCTTCACAACAGGACGTAATCTGTTATAGAATCGTGAAAAGGTTTTCCTGGCAAATTCTCAAAGGGAAGTATTCAAAGGATCGTGCATTGGCAGGATCATTGGCAGGATATTTTCAAAGCGTGTTTGGTAACTTTTAGCATACCAGGATGTTGTGGATTCGTGGAGGAATTTTCTAGAAGAATCTAAAGGGAAGTCCTTAGATGATCGTGCTGTGCATTGGCAGGATATTTTCAAAACGTTGTAGCAAATTGTTTTCGTTTTTTCTGCACGGCTGCAAACGTCTTCTGCACCGCTGCATGGTCGTTTGCTCATAATCAAAGCCAAACTATTTAAAATCCCCAATAGTCTGCTGGTGGATTAGTGCGTCGCCTGTCAACCGAAAGGTCGCAGCTTCGGACTTGGTCACCAGCTAGTCGGTGGTGTCCTTGAGCAAGACACTTAACGGAAATTTGCTTGAACCAAGCGTATTAATGGGTTCTATCAAATTGAAGGAAAGTCTCAATCATACACAACACACTGCAATAGCTTCGATAACCCAAAAGGTTATCACAACGATACATATACCATCTGTATTAAATACAATTTTAGGACTGAGGCCATCATGGGTTCAAACGTTCGTCCGATAAAATAAACAATTGTTTAGAACATTTGGACAAATGGTAAATGCGACCAAAACTTATACCGACTACTATACAAACACCTTCCCAATGGTGGGTCCATCGTGGGAACTTGGCTTGGTAAAAATATAATTCTTAAGAACTTTTGCATACCAATAGATATGAGATAACACATCAAGTATAATTACTTACCATTGTACTTCGTTTTCACAAATTTGCGTTTCTCAAAGTTATTCTATTTACATAGCAAAACACGTGCCATGAACTTTATCATCTTTTGATTGACAGCTATAAATGATCTCATAGTTTGGCTTCACAACAGGACGTAATCTGTTATAGAATCGTGAAAAGGTTTTCCTGGGAAATTCTGAAAGGGAAGTATTCAAAGGATCGTGCATTGGCAGGATCATTGGCAGGATATTTCCAAAGCGTGTTTGGTAGCTTTTAGCATAACAGGATGTTGTGAAATCGTGAAGGATTTTTCTAGAAGATTCTACAAGGGATGTCATTAGATGATCGTGCTGTGCAATGGCAGGATATTTTCAAAACGTGGTAGCAAATTGTTTTTGTTTTTTTCTGCACCGCTGCAAACGTCTTCTGCACCGCTGCATGGTCGTTTGCTCGTAATCAAAGCCAAACTATTAAAATAAATTCCCCATAGTGTGGATTAGTGCGTCGCCTGTCAACTGAAAGGTCGCAGCTTCGAAACTGGTCACCATCTAGTCGGTTGTGTCGTTGAGCAAGACATTTAACGAAAATTTGCTTGAACCCAGCGTATTAATGGGTTCCATCAAATTAAAGGAACGTCTCAATCATACACAACACACTGCAATAGCTTCGATAACCCGAAAGTTTTTCACAACTGATAAATATACCATCTATATAAAAAACAGTTTTGGGGTTAAGGCCATCATTGGTTCAAACCTTCGTCCGGTAAAATAAACTAATGAAATAATTTGTGTTTTAACAAAATTTCAAAACCGAGTTGCTCGTAAATCTCCCAGATCTTTTTACGGTTTCACAACAGATTACATTCTGTTATGAAGTTCTTCCAAGAAATCCCAGTCCCGTTTTGAAAAAATTCTTTGTGTAGCACGATCGTATGATCACTTCCCTTTTAAAAGCTTTGAAACAAAGACCATTTCACGACTCCACAACAGATTACGTCCTGTTGTGGCAAACCTAGCTCTTTCACTACCTTTTTTAGTCATTTTCAAATTAGCACAGTTTTTCAAAAGTTTATGCTATGATTTATTTTTTAGTATGTTTGGAAAGATAATTTATCCCTCTTTTAAACAGGCCGCATACCTAGATTCTACCTCCAATAAAGAATATATTGTGTAATTTTTTTAGTGAGCACCGTAATTTTTTTAGTGAGCACCACTTTATATGTAAAGAAAATTCTGCTCGACTTTGAAAAATTTGAGGTGCACTGACAAACGAAATACTCACTAATGATTGGTATGCCCAAATGATATGAAAATTGGAATGTAGATTGTCTAATAGTTTTTGTACTCAGGAAAATTTAAACTGTATTTTATCTTCAGTAGTTTTTTTACTATTCCTAATTCAAATTTCCCTTTATTCTAACTGTATTATGAAAAAATGAACCAAAACGCATATCTCCACGAAAATTACAGAGAATAAATTAGAGGGTTTCCTTGATCGAATGAGCCATAGCTAAGGTCTTTACCATTACGCGTTGCGGAGAAATCGTTTTTCAGATTTGCACCTATTTTGGTGGAACGCGGGGCACCATGTTTTTACACCGTCGTCGTATATGCCGCAGACGCAGACGCCGTCGGTACAACGAAGCACAAGATTCTGTACAATCTTCAGGTATGCCGTATTGCACTCCTTTGTCACGTACTTTCAAACAATATTTGATCATTTGTCAAATAAATATGGCCAGGTGATTTAGATGTTGGCTGTAGTACCGATCGAATCGAATGGTTATTTACCTCACAGAATTGTCAGTCAAACTGTCAAACTTAATTAGTCGGAGTCTCCTTTTAGTCAAGGGGTTTCATGTTCGATACTAATCGCCAGCTAGTCGGCTGTGTTCATGTACAAGAAACTTGAAGGAAATTGCCTGATCCCAACGGAATAGTGGGTTCTACTGAATTAAAGAAACGTCTCAATTAAACACAAATAGCTCCGGTACCCAGCAGGCTACATGGCAGTTTTACCTGAGATCTACAAAACGGTGTCTCTAAAAAACGATGATATCCGAAAAAGGTGGCTGATATAGGCAGCAATTCCAAAATTTCTTTTTTACACTAAATTGCGCTTGTAATCCAAAATATTAAATTCCAATTGGATCAAATTGATATGGCTTGAGCACATTTAAACCTTCACTGAAACATAATGTTCACAGTTGTGTATTTAACAGATTGGATAATAGAAACCTCCTAATGTCCGGTTAATGCTGTAGTTGTAATTTTTTTATTATGAAGATATTGCTACTGTGTTAGTTACTTTTAAATAATCTTGTGTGCTTAAGAATTAATCAAACTTTGCGGATATATGTGCAAATAAATGTTTTGAACTATTTGTATCTTAGGTGTAAAAGTATTGCATTCTTTGTTGATTATAATAAATGCGGTAACATATGATGTGGTTCTTGCTAGAGCCCCTTTCCTGTACTTAAGAAACATGAAACGACAGAATGTAATATTAGTAGATAAGGATTCTAATCTCTGTTTTACTTTCTACCCAGTACCTAGACGAAATTACACGATCATGAATCTTAAAGTTTTTCTGGTTGGCCTACTTTCAAGCTCGTATGCTGATCTGTTGCCTGTAGTAGGCGTCGGTGCAAGTGATATTAGAGGTGACGGCTTCGAGGAAAGTGATATACTGCCCCCATAACTGGCCGTATTATTGAGGATATCCTTGCTAATATGTTGAAAGCAAGGAATTTGTACATGAACGGTTACAAATCTACATTTTAACCTTCCCCCAGAACAAGTCTATAGCAGGTTAGCCTATATCGTCAAATGAAATTGAACACTGATATACAAATTCTGTAATATTAATAAATGGTGAATCAGTAAACGTCTACTATATTTTGTTTGTTTAGCGTAGTTTTATTGTACCAGACTACTTGGCAGTTTTTCTTGAGATCAGCAAAACGGTGTCTCTAAATCACGAAAATATATCAAAAGAGAGCAGATTTATATACATTACTTTTTCACACTCAAATGCGCTTGTTATCCAATTCATGGGATTCCAAATGGCTTGAAAAATGATCTGCCATGAACACGTTTAAACCGTCACTGAACCATGGTATTCACAATTTTGTATTTACCAAATTGGATCAGACAAACCTTCGACTGTCAGGTTAATGCTGCAGTTGTAAATAGATCATCATGAAGAAATTGCCACAGTTTTGCTTGCAGTTAAATTATTTGAATTATTTGTATCTTAGGTATAAACGTATTGCATTCCATGTTCTATATAATATATGCAGTAACATATGATGTGATTCTTGCTACAGCCCTTTTCCTGTATTAAAGAAACAGAAAACGACAGAATGTAATGTAAGTAGATGTTAAGTTAGAGGAACTTGTGCATTTTATACTTTGTGTTATATAACACCAGGGCGATTTTTTATTTTAAAAGTATAAATAAATGCATCTTTGAATATGTGTATTTGCTTATTCCGTCTAGTAGCGACTCGAATTGTGCGTACTTTATACGGTAGGGGAGGAATGAAAAGATTCAAAATAGCCAATGGGAGGCATGCAACAAAAAAAGTTAAGAATCACTGCAGTATAGACTAACATATGATGTGATTTCAGCTATTGCCCCTTTTCCTGTACAGGAAACGACAGGATGTAACATAAGGGGATGTTTAGTTTAGTTATTTAAAGACAGTGGATGTTTAGTTTAGTTATTTAAAGACAGTGGATGTTTAGTTTAGTTACGCTCCTTCATTACGGTAAAGGAACATAGTAGCCTAAAGTTATTAAAATACAAGGAGGCAGGATTAAACGGTAAACTACAGTAGTTAAAACACGTCCGAGAATACACACGAAATAACAGGGCAAAGTGACGTGAACGTTAAGCTAAAAAATTGCGGCGACTATCAATGAAATTAGAACCTTAAATATAGTGTGCAAGCGCGACCCAGTACTAAGTTACGCCTTATGACAAGCGAAGTCTAGAAGTGACCAGGAACAAGTGATCTTAGTGAAATGTGCAAGATACGAATGTTGCCAGGGTGGTAGGATTGCATTCAATATTCTAATCTTTGTTTTACTTTCTATCCAGTTGCTAGTCGAAATTATACGATCATGAATTCTAAAATTTGTCTTTTCGTTGTTCTCATTGGCTTCTGTTCAAGCACGTATGCTGACAGGCGGCGTATCGTTCACGGTGACGAGTGGGATTTTGATGGTGGCGTCGACGCAAGTGACCAGAGGGGTGGTGGTGGCTTAGGCGCAAGTGACGAATGGGCATTTGGCGGCTTCGAATGAAATTGAACACGGATACACAAATTCTGTGATATATTAATAAATCATGTACTACTCAATGTCTTCAATTGTTTGTTTTCGCAATTTTAAGAGAATACGAGGATAGGATATTTATGTTTATCCTGCGAATAGAAAAACTTTATGGTCGTTAACATACACGCAACCGTGATATTACTACTTGCCCCCCGTCGGGTTACCTAGCTATTGCCTTTAATATATAAGAACTTATTGTTCTACTGAGATAGGCAATGTCCGACAAGAAACTTAATTAATTAAGTTACACACAACTAGCTTGCGACCCGTTTCGAACCTGCTACCATTTGCTTAAAAGGCGATGCACTAACCCACTACGCTAATCGGTTGGACAACTGGAGGAAGGTTACAGCGAGAAAGTTCGACGATAAAATGCCATCGGCTGAAAGGGATTGCAGATGCAAACACGCAGAACCATTTAATTGCTCGTTTATTATTGCACCAGTTAGAACTATCTTTTATAAGATAAATTATGCTTCATATATGTTGTAGGATATGTTGTGATTCTAGCTAGAGCCCCTTTCCTGTTTTCAAGAAATAGGAAACGCCAGAATGAAATATAAGTAGATGTTTAGTTTGGTTTTGTTTATTGTTTTGCTTTTTTATTACATTAAAGAAGAATATCCCAGTTATTTAAAAAGCAAAGAGGCAGGATAAAACAGAAAATAATGGTTAAACCAATTTAGTAAATATACACGTTATAGCGTGAAGTGACGTGGCGTTAAACTTTGCATTAAGCAAAAAAATGCGACAAAAAAATTATTTTAAATCCAAAACAATGAAACTAGAACCTTAAATATAGTTATGCAAGCACGATCCAGTACTGACATCTGGCAGGTAAAGTCTCGAAGTGACCAGGAACAAGTGACCTTGGTGAAATATGCAACGACTACTGTCAGGGTGATAGGTCCGCTTTCAAGGTTTTAATTTTACTTTTTACTTCATTTAGACAAAATTACACCATCATGAGTTTTAAAGTTTGTATTTTCGTTATTCTGGTTGGCCACTTTTCAAGCTCGTGTGCTGATCGGTTGCCAGTAGGCGTCGGTGCAAGTGATAGTCGGCGTGTCGCTGGTGCTGTAAGTGATAGACGGCGTGTCTCAAATCTTGAAAGTGACGGCTTCGAGGAAAATGATAGGCGGCGTAAGGCCGTAACTGAAAGTGACATGCATCCCAACATCACTGGTCGTATTATTGAAGATATCCTTGCTGATATGTGGAAAGAAAGCAATTTGTAAATAAACGGTTACAAAACTACATCTAAACCTTCTCACATAACAAGTCTTCAGCAGGTTATATCGTCAAGTGGAATTGTACACTGATATACAATTTCTGTGATACATTAATAAATAATAAATCATGTATTTTTATTTAAGATCAGCAAAACAGTGTCTCCACATTACGAAAATAGCCCAACACAGAACAGACATATGCATGACTTCCGAAATTACTTTCACCTTCAATTGCGCTTGTAGTCCAATTCATGAGATTCCAATTGGCTTAAAATGATATGCCTTTAACACATTTAAACCTTTAGTAAACCATAATGTTCCCAATTTTTTTTTTTTAACACATCAGACAAGAAAAACCTCCCACTGCCCGAATAATGATGCAGTTGTAAATAGATTATTATGAAGACACTGCTACAGTTTTGATTGCAGTTAAATGATTTGAACTATTTGTATTCTAGCTGTAAACGCATTGCATTTCTTCTTGAATATTATATATATGCAGTAACATATGATGTGATTCTAGGTATAGATCTCTTCCCATACTCAAGAAACAGGAAACGACAGAATTCAATATAGGTAGATGCTTAGTTATTTAAAGACAAGAAGGTAGACATACTAAACTGCAAAACTACAGTAGTAAAACACGTTAGTGAACACCGTATAACGGGAAAAGTGACGTGGTCGATATAGCTGACATTAGGCAAAAACATTAAGGCAGCAAGTGTATTTCAAATCAAAATAAATGAAATAAAAACCTTACATTAAAGTGCACCACCCAATACTGAATTACGCCTTATGACAAGTGAAGTCTAGAAGTGACCAGAAACAAGTGATCTTACTGAAATGTGCAAGATACGAATGTTGCCAGGGTGGTTAGGTTTGCATTTAATATTCTAATCTTTGTTTTACTTTCTATCCAGTTGCTAGTCGCAATTATACGATCATGAATTCTAAAGTTTGTCTTTTCGTTGTTCTGGCATGCCTCTTTTCAAGCACGTACAGTGAGAGGCGACGTATCACCGAAATGCAAATGATACTGGCTCCTACGGCGAAAGTGACCAGGGTGGTGGGTACGACGATTGGCACAGGTGGGAATTTGGCGACTACGACCGAGGTAACCAGCGGCGTGGTGGCGGCCAAGGAGTTTTTTAGGTTTATAAGCAGATCCCATTTAATTTTAGGTCGAGAAATATAACGTGTTGGTCTCGTTAACCATTCGTCCACACGACCGTACCACAACAACACATTCGGCAATTATGTCGACCTACAGAATAGCTTGGTGGATTAGTGCGTCGCATTTCAGGAGAAGGGTTGCAGATTCGAAACTAGGCACTAGCTGGTCGGTTGTTTTATAGGGAAAAGCATTTAACCACAATTGTCTGATCCTATTGGAAAAATTATCCAAATAACTCCCAATCGGAGTAAAAATAATCAAAATTGAGCAAACATGACTAAACATTTACCAACTATTGGGTTTATTGTGTATGATTTATTGTTTCCATTTTAATATAACCTGATATTCCATTAGGTTCAGGCGATGTCTAATAAATATTTAACGAAGTTGCTGCTATGTATGGATTGTTTACTTTGAGAACTTCGGCGCAAACACATCAGGAAAATCGTGCAAAGGAAATCAATCCGTATTTCATTTCATCACTAACTTTTTAACTTATACTTAATGGCTTATTTAATGGGGTCACGTAATGTCTACAAATGCCTTTCTCATAGGGCAAAATCGAATAGCTATTCGAATTTGCAAACTTTCGCTAAAGGTCACATAAAAAATAACCAAGCTATTCGATCAGACGGACTACTGGAATTGCAATGTGTTGTTTATGTTCTTTCTATCCATTGCTCTATTTAAGTCAACCCATCAATCGAATGGTGACAAAAAATATGATAAGTTCTTTGTCAAAGGACACAGCCGACCAGCTGATGGTTGATTTCGATACATGCTACCACATAACGCTATCCAGTGGGACAAACCTTCTATTCCGTCTTTACCTTTACAGAATTGATGGAATATTTTTGTTTATTCACGTCAATAAGAAAAATTTAAAAGTGTTTTTTCGGATATTGGTAAATTACATCGCGATAACGAAGTAGGTGCTTTTACACGAACAGTATTCGTCAGACTACCTCGCGTTACCGGAACTATTGCAGTGTATTGTGTATGATTTATTGCTTTAATTTTAATATAACCCAATATTCCACGAGGCTCATGTGATGTTCGAACTTCGGCGCAAACATAAAAGCCGTATTTCATTCTGTCACAAACTGTTTAACTTTCTCAGCTAACTACTAATATGTAAAACGCTTCTCGGTTGTATTTATTTGTTCTCTGTTATATTCACAAAGGTTTAAGTTAAACGTTGTAAAAGTTACTATAATGGCCAGCCATGCATAGTAAACCCTGGATTATTCACGTTCAATACGATAGTCATAGTTTATTTTAGTTTATTTTCTGTTTTTATGATACAAACACGCGGCAAGACGTTCCAACCATGTACCTTACCATACCTAATTTCGAACCATGAACTCGAAATTAGTGGGTTTATCTCTCGTGTACAACGCTCCGTATAGCTCAGACTATTTACAAAGTAAAACTGTATATTCATTATGAATGACAAAAAGCGATCGTGTAAGTAACCACCTAAATGCAAGAAAATATATATTGAATATACTGTATATTGAATAAAAGACGATTTAGTACATATCCAAAACTTAAGTGTTTATTTTTTTAATTTTCTTCTAAAACCCTACGCACACCTTTCTTTTCACAGGTTCTAAAAAATGTTTCGAGTACTGTGTGGACTATGCCCCGCGAGTATAAAACTCGATAACTCGACTTGTAGCAGGTCTACTAACATAATCTTGGTATCATCTTTGGTAACACTTTTGTTTCAAAAGGCGCTGCTTCACTTTTACGATACTGCAGAGCAAAACAAAAAACTCTGGCAAAAAAATAGAACATGCTGCTTTCAACCGTAATCCCCGTGTATGAGACGATACATGTGATATTATCACATGAGCAATGAGACGAGCCCGAAGATTAACGTCAATCACGTAATCGAAATCGAACTCGAATGTGAAAACAAAGACAAAAAAAGTAATTATAACAGGGGTTATTGCAGATCACCTCGCGCCCATCGTCTAGGTATGGGAGCTATTGAAGTATGTTGTATATGATCGACGCATTGCTTTAATTTAATAGAACCCAACGATCCACTAGGTTTATGCAGCGGGCATAACATGACCCAAGTGCCCACATCACCAAAGTATTAATCTTAAACAGTCAAAACATTTAAATCATATTCAATAGTTACGGTAACCGGATAGTGGACATCGAGTAATGTGGCGATTGCCCGTATGATAAAGCACCTTATTCGCGAGATAATCTGACGTTTGAAATGTGTTATAACACTCCTTTACGTATTCACAAGGTAATCCTACTGTTGTCCGTGTTTAATATCGCTCCTTTGCTTATTTCCTATTCCCTTCACAAAAATATACTTCGTAAATGAACGGGATAAAACAGCCGATCATCTTAACTGTAGATTTCCCTCACAAGTTATCCAATGATAACCGTGGTTAAATATTTTAATGTGAACATTGCTCACAAGTTACCTGACAAAAAAACGAAGGACAAATCTCTAGATGTGAATTTCCCTTACGGGTTATCTGAAGATAAATGTGTAAAAATCTCAAACATTTTTGATGTCAAACATCAAGCCCAAAGCATTTTGTTTATTTGATCGAGATACATTTAATAACCAGCAAAGCAATCAAGTTCTTCAGTAAAAAGATATTTTTGAAATAATGATATCTCCGTGGCAAACAAGAGAGCGAATCTTCTTAAACCCAAGCCCAGGTCGTAAAATGTAGGTGAAGAGGAAGACACCGTTCAGGTAAACGTGGATTCCTTTCCTGTCGGCGTTAATTTCCATCTGTTTAGCAACAATCCATTTATTACGGATTGTGGCAATGTATTGAATAGTTATCTAGTAAGGTTAGTTAAACAACTGCATTAAAATCTTACATGGTATTTGCATTACAACATTACCTAACTGTAACCCAACTTACAACTATTTCAGGTAACCCAACTGTGGGCTCTTGGTAGGTGAGTATAAGATGTTCATTTTTTATCGCCGTTGATGGGAAAACGCAAAAAGGCGTTATCACAGTCACATTACCTAGCAGTTATATGAATTATCACCTAGTACGGCCGAGTGGCCGAGTGGTTAACGGGGTCGATACAAATACAGACTTACATACAACAGCAGTCTCAGCATCGAGCTAATTCTGGGTTTAAAATTAAAACCGGTAAAAAAGCATCACCTACCATAAAAGGACAGTTTGTCGCGAACGGGTATTCAATATCGAGTTGTCTTTCCTCGTCCTGCCAACTTCCTTTCAACAAAGTATTTCGAACAATTTGTTCTTCGCTATGACGCGGGTTGATATGTATCGCGATGTCTTGTTCGTCTTCGCCGAGAAAATTGAGTGCGAAACTATCGAAACGGTCGTAATGAGCTTACAATTCTAGCAGTACGTTCGTGTGGCCGAATAGCGAACGCGACCAATACATATACATCTATATAAAAAAAATTCCGAACGACAAGCCCAGGCGTTTGAAACTTGGCTCGGTAAAAATCAACATATGTTGAGGAAATATTTATTGTTCGACGAAATAGACTGGTGAGTTAGTGCGTCGCCTTTAGATATAGAAGGGTCATCTTGCGTTTAAATTAGTCGCTGTCGAGGCGGTGTCCATGGAAAAGGCACTTATCGGAGCTCAGTGTTATATATAGGTTCAACTAAAATTAAATCAATAGGTTCTACTAAATTGAAGGAACATATTAATCATACACAACACACTGAAATAGCTCCGGTAACTCCAAAGTCGGGCGTACAATAATCTGACGATTGCTCGTGTGATAACCCTCGTTGAGTTTTTCCGTTTACAAAGATAAAAAAATATATTCTATCCTAACTAATTCCTTGAATTAAGGTATGGTCCGGTTATTTGTTTTGGCACAACGGAATAGCAGTGAGCTAACCAGTTAGAAGTTACTAACCCTTCTGATCCAGAATCTACAGACTTCCCAATCACGCAGATAGTATGGAATTTGATATTGGGGAACGGGATTGGTTGTGGCTGATTTGGAACCTAGAAATAAAATGTTTAAAGCCTAAATACACTGTTGTGTATAATAACTGACCAGTTCGGGAATCTATCCCAGCAATGGTCCGGTAATAAGATACACTTAAATGTAAATGGAGGTTTCGGGTTAAATACTACGCTTTATATACACGGACGTCAGGCCTTTTATCTCGGTTAAACAGAGTGTCGGCTTTTAATCGAAGGGTAATGGCATCAAAACCAGGTCGAAAGCATAATCGGTTGTGTAATTGTGTCTGAACCAATTGGATCGATGAGTTCAGGTAAAACTATAGTCTCAACCATGTACAATACACTCCAATAGCTCTGGTATCCTAATGGTGGACATGAGGTAATCTAAATATTTTTCATGTAACAACCCTCTGTCTTGAATATACGAATTTTTCCCTAATCTAAACGGACTACAGAAGACATAAACTCACCGCATCTAAGATGTGTATTCCAGTGTCAGGGTACTGCATTAAAAATAGGGATTAGTAATGGAATGATATACCACTTACCGAATATTAACTGAACCTAGGGGGGCTTAACTGAAACAGTAGCAAGGTCTCAATAATATACAATACACTGCAATAGTCCCGTACGCCGAACTTATGGTTATACTAAAATAAATAGTGGACTAGGAAATATTACTTAAACTGCGAACGTTTTAATTATATGCAACACACTGCAATAGCTTTCACAATGAGACTGTGGACGCTAGTTATCAGACGTTAACCATGGCTAAATCCTTTAACTGGATTTGGTAACCCCAGGAGACAAACGTCACATCCATCCATAATCCTATTAATAAGGTCCTTTAACCACAGTACGAATTTGAAAACAAATCCAACTAATTCCAAATTCAATATCTCTCACCTTTCCCATCATTCCGAACTCCAAGGACTGAACAGAGATATCCCCCTCCATGTTTATGTGAGAGATGTTGAACAGCTCAACCCGGTGTTTCAATTTCGTCAAATATTTATCATTTACAAAGACCTGGGTGTAACATTATGTAGCCTACATTGCATTGTAGTAGATCCTCAAAGCCTTTGAATTGCGATGTTTAGGAAAAAGACAATGTGTTTGATCTAATAATCGAGTGTGTTAAAAAATAAAGGTCTATACTAATGGCACAAGGACACAACCAACTAGCTAGCGACCAGTTTCGAACCTGCAACCTTTCGATTGAAAGGCGACGCACTTAACCGCTAGACTAACCGGCCGGGCAAGGATTGTCGGCCCACACGACCATACATCGTGACCATTTATGATTGGATATTCATGTTTATCCCGTGAATGGGAAAACCAAGGGGGTTAACACACGTGGAATCGTCAGATTACCTCGCGCCCAGCGTCGGGTTACCGGAGCTATTGGAGTGTGTTGGGTATGATTTAAACGGTTCTTCAATTTGGTAGAACCCATCATTTTACTGCATTTGGGAAATATCCGTTAAGTGCACAGCACAAGGACACAACTAACTAGCAAGCTACCAGTGTCGAATCCTTTGACTGAAAGGCGACGCACTAAATCAATAAACTGAGCTAACCAATAAACTAACCGGAGAGATATCATGTATAGAACCGCCACTCACTCTGATTTTGTTATCCTGGCAGTACAGCATAATTTTGAATTGCTCTCCTAGTTTAAATTCGGAACCAGTAAGCGGATGCCTTTTATCCGACTGCCATTCACCAGCAACCCGACTGTTCAATACAATCACGCCTTCTTCCAAACGAGGATTGAAGTGAAATCCTATGTCATCCGTATGTATGAGGTTCAACGAAAACCTGGGACAGAATACAGACTGTGTCGTGTATATCCAGGACAGTATTGGTGTAAGGGCTTGGACTAAAAGCCTAAAGGTTGTGAGTTCAAAACCAACCACTTTTCTATGTAAGTTTCAATCCCGTATTTTGCTTGTCTAAAACCGTTCGTTTTTTATATATAAATCCGTATATGAAAGGTCGAGTTAACTATTTGGCCACACATTTGTATATGAAACGGTCGAGTTAACTATTCGGCCACACAAAAGTCACTTGAAAGTCGATAAATGCCAAAACTCATCAGAAGTCGCTTTAAACCAAGTGTAATAATAAAACAATGCATTGAAAAGGCAACCTTTATTTGTACATCACACTGCAATAGCTCCGGTAATGTGGTGACAAGTTAACTGGCCAGTATTTTAACGCATTGCACTATCTCAACAAAAAGAGAGAAAGAGTAAAGTAGGGAAACTGCTTAATAAGAGGACGATTTTTGCACTAAAGTTAGAGTTAGTTCTGCGATTAAAATTAGTGTTTAGGGCAGGGTTGGAATCAGTTTCAATAGTTTTAGTGTGCAGTTTCCCTTCTTTCTTTCTGCCCTTATTTCCCTTACCGACAGTGATTGTGATGATGAAATGCCATATTTGTCAGTTTTATGTGACGTCATCACGCTTAGTTGACGTCATCAAAAAATAAAAGACGTAGCTTTGTAGGAAATTTCATTTTGAACAACTTTGTAATACATTACTATCTTCTACAAGCTATCAGTAACGAGTAATTAGAGTATAAATTACTAATTATGACGTCATTACAAATACAACAACGTTATCAAAAAAATAAAAATATCAATTTGTAGAAAATTATCTACTGGACAACTTTGTAATAGATTGTTTTTCCCTAAGTCCAACAGCATTCGCAGCAAACAAGGTCAAAGCAACCTTACTTAAAATTGCCAAAAACTGCAAAAGTTCCGTCGTCGTCAAAGGGTTAAGTGTTACCCATTATCCCACCACAGAAATATACATAAACGTTCAATTTATCGCAATCTTAATACACCAACCTAAGTGCACCTACCTCGTCGCATTGGACAACACGGTACCAACGATAGTGAAGGTTCTGCCGGGGAATACCCCGTTCACGTGCTCCGTAAATGGGACTACCTTAAAAGAAAAACAACATTTTACCAAGGTATTTGTTAAGCTATGAAGACGTAGTTTAGGATCATATTTGCTTAACAGAAGTCGCCGTTTTACATTTAGGGTTAATTTCGTGGCAAAAAGGCAGTCGTTAGAGCATTTAATGGCATTTGTATATAACACAAATATATCAGTAAATTGACACACACTTGCTGGTCTATGTTGTGGTATTTCATTCTAATAAGTAGTTTTAATGTTTACAGTGATAAATTCTCGAATACAACGGTTTCCCAGTTATCAGACTGTAAACGCGAAAAATAGGTAAATACGGAATCCCTTTTTTGTTTAAAAAGTCAATAGATGGGATATTCGTGTTTATCCCCGTAAATAAAAAAATGCAAGGAGCGTAAACACACTTCAGTCAAGTTACCTAGCGCCCATAGGGTTACAAACCGATTCGGGTGACAGTCGCATTACAATATCACTTTACAGGCCGGTTAAAAGGTTTTTATATCTTACAGGGTCTGTTATGGTCGGCTGAGACATCTTTGACACGTCGTTTACTGTGGACTATAACAACCTACTACTGCGTATATAAAAAGTTATGTACGGTATATAGGTTTAACTTTAAGTTATAGTTCATTTTTTTCACGATGAAAACTCGCAAGAGAATCTTTTATAACAAATTAAAAACTAAAAAAATCACAGCAAAACGACAGTGAAAAAACACGTCTCTAATCCATTTAAATATAGTGTTGGTAAAGTGTAATAGGGCTGCCAAACAAAAACCTACAAAAATCCCCAACAAAAATGGAAAAGTGTTTAAATTGAAACTATTAAACTTAAGTCTCGAAGAAAAGTGTGCGGTAAAGATGTGGTAGATTATAAACTGACTGCGCTGAACTGTAGTCAACATCTAAATTGGATAGATCTAACACTACTAACGACTGTACATAATGTTCTATGTCCTCAAAATCTAAACGATTTTTGTTCCAAACACGTATACTATATAAATAGTATCTTGCTAATATAATATACTGTATAACAAAGTGCTAATATACTGTATAACAAATCTGTTTGAAGTTTCTTTTTAGCGTACACTCTTTGAAGTCTATTCTACCAATCTATCCTGTCTGATTTACTAAAGTTTCTTCTCTGTGTTTGGAATAATATAATTTACACCTATACGTGTAGACTGCTGGAGTTACCTTGCGGCGATAATGCACGTAATTAGGTCTCACAGCTGTGCACACGTTTCTTCCGTGGTGGAATAGTACACGTCTGACCGTCCTTTTAAATGCCTATCGACATCAGAGTAATTTGCCGGTCTAC
This sequence comes from Ciona savignyi, assembly GCA_000149265.1. Taxonomy (NCBI): domain Eukaryota; kingdom Metazoa; phylum Chordata; class Ascidiacea; order Phlebobranchia; family Cionidae; genus Ciona; species Ciona savignyi. Next base: position 1,016,620 of record CH003129.1, read on the forward strand.
ACGAAGTCTAAGGGTTAACATTAGGAAGATGATATAGTTGATTAAACTTGCATGAACCATTATAAGCAATTGCGGCGTTTTGTGTATTATGATTAAATAGGTTCGTGTGTTTGGACGAACATACGAAACAGTCGATGCATCAATCTTATATACCAAAAAAATATAACTAAAACATGTTAATTGGTTTAGTCTGGTAGGTTAGTGTGTCGACTTTCAACCGAACGATTGTAGGTTCTGGTCGCAAGCTAGTCGGTCGTGCAATTGGGGAAGACACCTAACCCGACGGTGGGCACGATGTTATACGACGATTGACCGTGTGTTAACGCCCCTTGCGTTTTTCCATTTACAGGGTTAAACATAAGTATCCTGTTCTATTCCTATCATTGACTTGTATGGAGTCAACATTACTAGAGAATGGACCGGATCGTGTTTAGTTCGAAAACAATCGATATTTAAGGTATGGTCAACTTTATTAATTTTGCTGCAAGCTGTATAATTTGAATAGATTGCAGCATATCAGTAGCATGAATTTATGAGTTATATTACCGTATTTAATCCTTAAACATGGTATTCCCCAAACAAATTATCTCAAGATAAATGTGAGTTAAAGCCCGTATCTTATCTGGCGACAACGGTGGATTTTCTTCACGAGGTAACTAACAAATCATCTGAAAAACCCAGGTGTGAATTTCCCTTACGGGTTTCAGGCGATATGTAAATATTATTAATTATGAGACATCTGGCCATATAATTTTGTTTATTCACTCGGATTATAACGAATAACGATCCTGTAAAGCCACCAAGTGCTTTAATAAAAAGATATTTTCGAAATAATTATATCTCCGCGGCAAACAAGAGAACGAATCTTCTTAAACCCAAGCCCAGGTCGTAAAACGTAGGTGAAGAGAAAGACACCGTTCACGTAGACGTGGAATCCTTTTCTGTCGACGTTGATTTCCATCTGTTTAGCAACAATCCATTTATTACGAATGTTGGCAATATATTGGAAGGTTATCTAGTTAGGTAAGTTAAACATTTGCATTAAAATCTTACATGGTATTTGCATTACAACATTACCTAACTGTAACCCAACTTACAACTATTTCAGGTAACCCAACTGTGGGCTCTTGGTAGGTGAGTATAAGATGTTCATTTTTTATCGCCGTGAAAGGACAAACGCAAATGGGCGTTATTACAGTCATATTACCTACCAGATATATCAATTATCACCTTTTATGGTCGTGTGGCCGAGGGATTAACGCGACTAATATATATATACAGACTAACATTTACATACAAACACAGGTCTCAGCCTCGACTTGGGTTCGAAACTGAAGCCGGTAAAAATCACCACCTACCATGAATGGGCAATTTATCGCGAACGGATATTCAATATCGAGTTGTCTTTCCTCGTCCTGCCATGTCCCGTTCAACAAAGTATTTCGAACAATTTGTTGTTCGCTATGACGCGGGTTGATATGTAGCGCGATGTCTTGTTCGTCTTCGCCGAGAAAGTTGAGTGCGAAACTATTGAAACGGTTTTAATGAGCCTACAATTCAGACTAGTATTCGTGTTGCCGAATGGTTAACGTGACCGATACATATACCCACTTATAATAATCGGTCCGAGTGACGAGCATAAGCGTTTAAAACTTAGCTCGGTACAAAAAAATCAACATATTTTGATGAAATATTTATTGTCCGACAAAATAGATTGGTGGGTTAGTGCGTCGCCTTTATATTGCTTCTAAATTGGTCGCTGGCGAGTTGGTGTCACTGGAAAAAGCACTTAGCGGACGTTGTATGAGCCGCTTTAATACAACCAGACATGAAAAAAATTATGCCCAGTGGATCAATAAGTTTTACTAAATTGAAGAAACATCTTAATCATACACAACACACTGCAATAGCTCCGTTAACCCCAAAGTTGGGCTAAGATAATCTGACTGATCGTGTGATAACCGTTGTGAGTTTTCCCGTTCACAACGATAAAAATAATTATTCTATCCTAATAAATTTCGTGAAAACGGTATGGTTCGATTATTTGTTTTGGCACACCGGAATAGCAGTTACATACATATGCAGTAAACCCTTTAGGACAGTCAACGTCCACCAAGTGCTTTAAACAAGTACACAACTAACCAGCTAGCGGGTAGTTTCGATTCTACAACCATTCAGTTGCCGAACCGCGCTATGTATTAGCTAACCAGTTACTAACCCTTCTAATCCAGAACCGATAGACTTCCCAACCACGCAGATAGTATGAAATTTGATATTGGGGAACGGAATTGGCTGGGGCTGATTTGGAACCTAGAAATAAAATGTTTAAAGCACAATTGCACTGTCGTGTGTAACTGAGCAGTTTGGATATCGAACCCAGTAATGACCAGGTTATAAGCTAAAGTTAAATGTAAATTGAGGGACCGGGTTAAATGCCACGGTTATAATATACACATGACGTCAGATCTTTTAGCTTGACTAACCAGGGCGTCGACTTTTAACCGAAAGGTTATGGGCTCAAAACCAGCAAGTATACTCAGTTGTGTGATTGTATCTGAATCAATTGGATTAATGGGTTGAAATGTAACTGAAAACGTCTCAACCATGTACAATACACTCTAATAGATCTAGTAATCTAAGGGTGGGTATAAGGATTTTCATGCAACAACCCCCTGTCTTGAAGATACCAATTCCACTTAATCTGAACTGACTACAGGAGATAAAACTCACCGCATTCAAAATATGTATTCCAGTGTCAGGGTACTGTAATAAAAAATAGTTTATTAATGGAATGACATACCACTTACCTAACATTAACTAACCCAGTGGTTTAATGGGCTAAATTAAACAGTAAAAACATCTCAATAATATACAACACACTGCAATATCTTTTACAACTTGACTCTGGGTTACCGTCGATAAGTCCTTCAACTGGATTTTCAAACCCAAGAATACAAACGACACATCTATCCATAATGCTACTAAAAAGGTCCTCTACCTTCCGTGACAAGAATTTGAAAACAAATCCAACTCATTCCAAATTCAATCTCTCTCACCTTTCCCATCATTCCAAACTCCAAGGACTGAACAGAGATATCCCCCTCCATGTTAATATGAGAGATTTTGTACAGCTCAACCCGGTGTTTTAACTTCGTCAAATATTTATCATTCACAAAGACCTGGGTGTAATATTATATAAACTGTATTGTAGTTGTAGGATAATTAATTGTTTCCCTTTAGGTGGGGTGTTTTTTTTTTAATTCGCATAAGAGGGTTACCGGAGCTATTGCAATGTGTAGTGTGTGATACAAAACGTTCCTTCAATTTGGTAGAACCCATTAATCCGTTGGGTTCAGGCAATGTTCATTAATTGCCTTGCCGAGGACATAATAACCGACAAGCAAGATATCTGTTTTTATCCTACAACCCTTTGACTGAAGAGCGATTCATTAACCCACCAAGCTACCCGGTTGGGGATATCAGGTAGAAACGCACACCACTCAATCTGATTTTGTTATCCTGGCAGTACAGCATAATTTTAAATTGCTCTCCTAGTTTAAATTCGAAACCAGTAAGAGGATGCCTTTTATCCGACTGCCATTCACCAGCAACCCGACTGTTTAATACAACTACGCCTTCTTCCAAGCGAGGATTGAAGTGAAATCCTATGTCATCCGCATACATGAGGTTTAACGAAAACCTAAGGGTGGATGGGTCAGTGGGGGTATGATATCCGTATAACTGGGGGTGGATGGGTTAGTGGGGGTATGATATCCGTATAACTGGGGGGGTGGATTGGTTAGTGGGGGTATGATATCCGTATAACTGGGGGGGTGGATTGGTTAGTGGGGGTATGATATCCGTATATCTGGGGGGGTGGATTGGTTAGTGGGGGTATGATATCCGTATAACTGGGGGGTGGATTGGTTAGTGGGGGTATGATATCCGTATAACTGGGGGGTGGATGGGTTAGTGGGGTATGATATCCGTATAACTGGGTGGGGGTGAATTGGTTAGTGGGGGTATGATTTCCGTATAACTGGGTGGGGTTGGATGGGTTAGTGGGGTATGATATCCGTATAACTGGGTGGGGTGGATTGGTTAGTGGGGGTATGATATCCGTATAACTGGGTGGGGTTGGATGGGTTAGTGGGGGTATAAAGGTTAGCAATAATTCTATGGTTAAGATTCGTATGTGAGCCAGGTATCATTAGTATGGGCGTGTCAGGAATTTAGGCTATTTGCCCCTTTCTCCAGTGAGCCAGTTTAAAAATAATTTCAATGTTTTTATTAATCAGAGTACCCAGTTTTCCCCGTTCCCACTGTCTTCCTTTTATTGTAGCTTAATATTTCACATAGATGTCCAATAAATAAACATAGATGTCCAATATATCGAAATGTTAATACACCAAACCTATTTGAACATGTACGTAGACTCGAAACTTAGTTCGGTAAAAACAAAAGAGCCTAATTGCACCCACCCCGTCGCATTAGACAACAAGGTAGCAACGATAGTGAAGGTTCTTCCGGGGAATACCCCGTTCACGTGCTTCGTAAACGGGACAACCTTTAACGCAAAAGAGCAATTTATTAAATATTATGGTATTCTAAGAAGAGTTGGATCATTTTTGCTTAACAAAAATCGTATTTTTTACTAAGGAATAATTTATTGGCAGAAAACGGCCATCATTCGTTAAAGCCATAATGGTATTTGTTTAGGCCTAGTAGTTCATTTTAATTTACATTGATGAACCCAGTGGAATATTGGGTTTTACTAAATTAAATGTACATATGAATCATACACAACACAACGCAACCCGGTAATTCGAGAGGAGATCTGACGATTGCCCGTGTGGTAAACCCCAATCCTATCCGAAAAAGATTATTGCTTAAAATGCCGGTTAAAAGGTTTTACATCTTACAGGGTTTGTTACGATTGGCTGGGTCATCTTGGAAACTTCTATACGATCTTCAATGCAATCCTGTGGTATATATATATACGCTATAGCGTGTTATGCTGTGTGCGGTATAAAGGTTTAGTTTTACACGATAGTTATTACACGCCTTCTATAGAACCTTGTAAACTAGAAGAAGATAAAACGACAGTCGTTAAAACACGGTACTGAGCCAATCAATTAATTGGTATAAATGATATAGCCATGCGTAACAGCCAAACCTAACATATGAAAATAAAAGGAGGATTTAGTTAAATCAAATTATTACACAAAAGTATCAAAGAAATGCGCGATAAAGACTTGATGGATTATAATTTAACTGCGATATTCTGGACGCAGTGTCTTAATTTTATAGATTTAAGACTATTAATGTCTGCACTTAATGTTGGCTTTAATCACTAAAAGATGGCTCACTTATGACATCTAGGAGATGGTTTTCTAACACGGCTACGTGGCTACGGAGAAATGTCTAGGTTAAATAAATAAAATGCGCATCTAACACACTAACTAGAGAGTGTCAACCACGTGTTTAACCACCACTATTTGTAAAACACCTGTTGTATGCCATATATTCATGCTACAGGGTCCCTAACCACAATTTGTATTTTATACACCGGTTAGTAGTTTGTTTTTGCAAGCATAAACGCATGGGTCCCATAGTTATTAAACCAAACTTCTTTTCCATGTGTAGTTAAAAAAAGAAAAAGCGTGTTCGATTTACGAACATTTTACCACAAATGTTTTAAATTTAAGCCTCTTGTCAAGCGCTTTGGTAAAGGGAAGGTAAATTCCCGAAACAGCCCGATTGAGTTTTTGATTATTTCGGAGAATTCCCCTGGGTTTAGTACATAAATTTCTGCTTAACATATCTAAGTTATGTTATCTAAGTTAGATGTTTGTTAGATAATCTAACAATCAGTTTTAATCCGCTTTGGCGACTCCTTGTTGGAGATTTCGAAGCGATATAGCATGCCTGTTACAATCATGGTTTAAAACAAATCATAATTTTTAGGGTATTTCCCTATGTTCCCTTTTTCTTTTTGCTCAATAAGGCGGATAGGGAACTAACATTTTGGCCGTATAAGCGCTATGCCCCAAAAACCTAATTTAAAAAAATTCCGATTTGTTTTTTTACCTCCCAGGGGAAATCCCCTGGGTATATTACCCAAAATTTTGGTTTCTGCATATCTAGACCATGTTTTCTAACAAATGACAAAGTTTTATTGTAATTCCATTACTCCTTCTGGTAGATGTCGGTGCCACAACCCATGCCTGTCACAATCATGATTTGAAAACAAAATCTTATTTTTAGGGTATTTCCCTATGTAATTTTTTAAATTCTTTTAAGTGTTATATCATTGGCTAATGCACTTACAGTTTACCAAATTTAAATGAAATTGGAGTAGCCGTTTAAGCGCTCTGCCCAAAAACGCTCTTTTTTTAAAAAAAAATACCGTTTTGGTTTTTCACCTACCAGGGGAATTCCCCTGAGTATATTACCAATAATATTGATTTCTGCATATCTAGACCATGTTGTCTAACAAATGACAAAGTTTTATTGCAATTCCATTACTCCTTCTGGTAGATGTCGGTGCCACAACCAATGCCTGCCACAATCATGATTTAAAAACAAAATCTTATTTTTAGGGTATTTCCCTGGGTAATTTTTTTAATTCTTGTAAATGGTATATCAGTGGCTGATGCCCTTACAGTTTACCAAATTTAATTAAAATTGGATTAGCCGTTCAAGCGCTATGCCCAAGAAAGCTATTTTTTTTTTAAATATATCGTTTTGGTTTTTCACCTCCCAGGGGAATTCCCCTAAGTATATTCCGCAAAATTTTGATCCGTGCACATCTAGACCATGTGATCTAACACACGACAAAGTTTTATTGCGATTCCATTACCCTTCTGGTAGATGTCGTTGCCACAAGCCATGCCTGTCAAGCGTTTGACGAAAAAAAAAAGAAAAAAAAGAAAAAAAGAAAAAAAAAAACGGACAAAAACAATATGTGTCCCATTTTTCCAAATGGGACCCATAACTAAAAGGCAATGCATGGATATGAGGCTAAATGTAGACGTGGGTTCTATAACATCACTTTGAACAGTCTGGACATCAAACGTACTTATTAGCACAACGACTACCAGACACAGTGCTAGCTACCTTATGTATTGTCGGTTGCAACTATAACCGCATTTAATCTTTGGGGGTTCCCCTTTAGTTCGAGGTACCGGCTTGCTCGGGGCAGGCGTAGGCGGCCGAACCTACACATTTTTGAAAATTGTGGTTTTATTGCTTTCGTTCTCAATTGAGTACTTGCAGTGAGAAATTCGCAATGGGTCGTCAACGTTTGTATGGAGTTGCGCGTTTGTTGGTAACCGAACAGTTATCGGTTCGAGATCCACAACAAGCATAAAGGTTTAACACTATAATACTGTGGTCTATGTTTCGGCAGCGTTAACCATTCGTCCACACGATCGTACTTTCTCACCTACGTTAAACACGTGTCTGTTCTCAGTCTTCTTTTTAACACCAAGTCTTATACTTTTAGCTATTGTTTCATTAATACTTTGTTGTTTCACTTTTTCTAGTTTTCTCATGTTAAAAAAGATATCATCTAAAAAATAAGAAAATATGCAGTCTAAAACACAAATTTGGACAACATCAATATAGATAACATGTATTAGTTATATCTTACACATATTGGTTAAATTATGGTCTTTGTTTTAATTATATAAGGCAGTGTAAATATGAAAAACTAAAATGTCTTCATCGCGCAATGGTAATGTTAACGAAACTTGCATTCGATAGCAACATTGTCGTGGTTAATATGTGCTTTCCGTTCAGTTCGAAGAATCTAATTGCCCGGAGCAAGCGTGGGCAGCTGAATCTACACATTTATGATAACTGTGATTGCATTCCTACTGTTACAAAAACGCAGTTAAATTTGTCCCCAATTAAAATTTATTAAATTCAGTTCCGCTCCAGCAATTTGCAAACACATTGTTGTGAATTCTAGAATTGTATTTCTCGTCCAATAAGGCTTGTAGACCAGACATTTTTTGATCAATATAAGTTTATCTGTGCAGAGCTCAAATTTCAGAAAATCTCGTCACCTCGCCACTTAGTCCACCCCTTTCATCCTGTTTTCTCGTTACTCGTTTCATCGTTTTTCAATTTGTAGCCTAAACGTTTCAGTCACATAATAAAAAAGGGATTAGAGAGGTACGAGCATTTTTAGTTACTGATAAGACACAGAGAAAACTCAGGACCAAAGCCAACCAGACGTGTTTATTACACCTTCCGTTCGCATGTCGATATGCTCCATGTGTTTATACAAAGTATGCCAATTATACATTTTAAAATTTATGGGGGTTTACCAAAAATTGGTTGAAGATAGCTATCACATCTGTTTTGTTTGTCTTGAAATCGCCTTTTATTTTCTGTTGATTTGATTATCAAGGTGTTTTAAAAACGCGATAGAAATGTATTTTATTTATGCATACGTTTTATATTTTGGATTATTTTTCGTTGCAAATTGGATTATATTACAACTACATTTCATCCCAAATTAGAAAAACGATAACTGAATATGTGTGCGGTCACATTACTGGGGATTTAACGGATAAGGTGAACGAGGATTTTGTTTCACTTAAATTTCTCTTCTGTGTTAGTTTAATTGCCCAGGTATTGCATGAAGGTGAGTGGGTATAGTGAATAATACTTGTGCTCTAAAAAACTGGTCGCTAGCTAGTCGGTTGTATCATTTGGGAAGGCCCTTAACCCGATGGTGGGCGCGAGGTGATCGGACAATTGCCCGTGTGATAACGCACCATGTTTTTTTAATTACGGGGATAAACATAAATATCCAATTATATCCTATCTTTGACTTTTATGGACTGGTATGGAGTCAACCTCAGATCGATTTCTAGATCATAGGCCGGATGGTGTAAAGTTCGAAACCAATCTCTTGATATTTATCGTGTGCTGTTTTAAGCAAAGTATGGTCAACTTTATTAATATCGCTGCAAGTTGTATATTTTAAACAGATTGCAGCATATCAGAAGCATGAATTTTTTAGTTATATTTTAATCCCTTAAATACGGTATTCCCCTAAAAAATTATCTTAAGCTTAATGTAAAATAAAGCCCGTTTATGGTATCTGGCGACAACTGGATTTTCTTTACGAGGTAGCTAACAATTTATCTGAACAAAAAAAACAAGTGTAAATTTTAGTTATCACACGATATGTAAAAATCTTCAATTGTGATATATAATTTTGTTTATTCACTCGGATTACATCGAATACCGATCCAGCAAAACCACCGTGCTTTAATAAAAAGATATTTTCGAAATTTTGATATCTCCGCGGCAATCAAGAGAACGAATCTTCTTAAACCCAAGCCCAGGTCGTAAAACGTAGGTGAAAAGAAAGACACCATTCACGTAGACGTGGAATCCTTTTCTGTCGGCGTTAATTTCCATCTGTTTAGCAACAATCCATTTATTACAGATGTTGGCAAAGTATTGAAAGGTTATATATAAAAGTTAGTAAAATTGAACTCAAAATCATTTTCTGTCTACGTTTATTTCCATCTGTTCAGCAAAAACACAGTCAAATAAAATGGCAATGTACTGAGGAATTATGTGGTTATCCGGTTATGTATGCAAAGATGATACTGTCCGACCGGTTGGTCTGGTGGTTTAGTGCGACACCTTCTAACAGAAAGGTTTTAGGTAAGAATTTGCCTTGCCTAAGCGGATTAGGATGGGATATTCATGTTTATCCCCGTGAATGGGAAAACCTAGGGGGTTATCACACGGGCAATCGTCAGATCACCTCGCGCCCATCGTCGGGTTACCGGAGCTATTGCAGTGTGTTGTATATGATAGACACGTTCCTTCAATTTGGTAGAACCCATTAATCCGCTGGGCTCAGGCAATGTCCATAAAGTGCCTGCCCAAGGACACAACCGACTAGCTAGCGACCAGTTTCGCACCTGCAACCTTTCGATTGAAAGGCGACGCACTTAACCGCTAGACCATCGGGCCGGACGATTAATGGATTCTACCAAAATTGAAGGAACGTGTGAATCTTACACAACGTACTGCAATAACTCGGTTAACCCTACGATGGGCGCGAGGTGATCTGGCAATTACCCCAAGTTTTTTCATTCACGGGGATAAACATGAATATTCTATCCTATCCTATATTGTTATATTTAAGAGCAAACAATTATTCTGTGCCTGAACCCATTGGGTTAAACACAAGTTGTAGCAATATCTCCATTGTTTTCAAATTATAGCAGTGGCTCCGGTAACCCAACTGTAGGTTGTGCGTGGTAGAGGATAGGATAATTATTTTATGATCATGGATGGGAAAACGCAGGCAGCGTTATAACACGAGGAATCGTCAGTTTACCTTGATCCCACAATCGGGTAAATATCGTACGAAAACTTACAAGTTTTATCACTAAAGTTATATTATTAAAGTTATACTACCTGAGTTATCTCAACAGAGTTATATTACCAGAGGTATCTCAACAGAGTTATATTACCAGAGTTATCTCAACAGAGTTATATAGTGCCAGAGTTATCTCAACAGAGTTATATTACCAGAGGTATCTCAACAGAGTTATATTACCAGAGTTATCTCAACAGAGTTATATTACCAGAGTTATCTTAACAGAGTTATATTACCAGAGTTATATCTCAACAGAGTTATATTACCAGAGTTATATCACACAAAACTATAATCATCACCTACCATGAACGGGCAATTCATCGCGAACGGATATTCAATATCAAGTTGTCTTTCCTCGTCCTGCCATGTCCCGTTCAACAAAGTATTTCGAACAATCTGTCGTTCGCCATGCCGCGGGTTGATATGGAACGCGATGTCTCTTTCGTCTTTGCCCAGGAAATTGATTGAAAACCTGTGGATGAAACATAACTTGCTTTTTATTCAAACTACAATATACATAAAAATCTTATTTTAACGGAAAATTATTGTCCGACGGAATAGCTTGATGGGCGGTAGGTCCCTTTTCAGCCAAAGGGTTAAAGATCGCTAGTTAGCCGGTTGTGTCCTTGGTAAAGGATATTTGGCGTACATTATCCAAACCCAATAGAAAAATGGGTTTTACTAAAACCAAGGAGGGCATTAAACAATACAGAACATACTGCGATAGCTCAGTGTACCCGACGGTGGATGTGCGATAACATCAAATGCGATTTCCTATTTACGGCCACAAATACCATAGTTTATCCTACTTTCGTAATTCAGGGTATGGTCCGATAATTTGCATTGGTCGTCAGGAAAGATGGTTACATGCAAAAGCGTTAAATCACTCAGTACAAGCAACGTCCACTAACTGCTTTAAACAATAACACAACCACCAGCTCGGAGCTCGTTTTAATCCCACCACCATTCGTGCAGGCGAAATTCACTGACCCTTCTGATCCAGATTCCACGGATTTTCCAACCACGGAGACAGTATGGAATTTGATGTTGGGGAATGGGATGGGATATGGTTGATTTGGAACCTAAAAGTAGAAAAAAATTAAGCCCAAAGACCAGGTGATTAATCGATTACTAATCTTTCGGTTACAAGCTACAGATGAACGTGAAAAATAAGTGACTGGTCAAATGTCACAACTGTGATATATAAAATACGCCAGACCTTTTAGCTTGGTTAGTCAGATTGTCGGCTGTTAATCAAAAGGTTATAGAAACAAAACCAGTCACTAGCATAGACGGTTGTCTGATTCAATTGGATTAAGAGGTTCTACTAAAACTGAAAACGTCTCAACCATATACAATACACTCCAATAGCTCCAGAAAACCCGAAAATAAGCATAAGGTAATCTAAATATATTTATTTAACAGTCCCCTTGCTTAAAGATACGAATTTCCCTTAATATTAACTGACTACCGGAGATAAAACTCACCGCATCTAAGATGTGTATTCCAGTGTCAGGGTACTGCATTAAAAATATTTGGAATTAGCAATAAGAAGATATACCACTTACCTAACATTACCTAAACCCAGTGGCCTAATAGGTTAAATTAAACAGTAGAAACATCTCAATAATATACAACACATTGCAATATCGTCAAGAACTGGACTGTGGGCGCGAGTTACGGTAAACATGGATAAATCATTCATATGAATTTCCAAACCCCAGAATATAAACGATACATCCATCCGTATAACTAATAATAATATCAAACGTCCGAGCCTTCTGTATCATTGAATTGGCAACAAACACACGGTACTTCTAAGGACTACAGGATCGCTTGGAGGGTTTGGGTTAGGGACAAAATTCTCTCACCTTTCCCATCATTCCGAACTCCAAGGACTGAACAGAGATATCCCCCTCCATGTTAATGTGAGAGATTTTGTACAGCTCAACCCGGTGTTTTAACTTCGTCAAATATTTATCATTCACAAAGACCTGGGTGTAATATTGTAGTTGTAGTTTATTCATTGTACACCTGTGCTTGAGAAGTTTTTTTTACGTAAGCGAATAGAATATTCAGTTTTATTTTCACTCGACAGATTATCATGCGCCCGCAGTAAGGTTATAGCAATGTGGTGTGTATGATTAAGACGCTCCTTTAGTTGTAGTAGAATTGATTAATTTAAACGTTGTCCAGAACACAACCGTCAAGTCATCATATCACAACACAAAGTGTCCATTGCTGGATGTAAAAACTATTGTAGTGCGTATGATAGAAACATTGTGTCATGTTAAAATATAATATTCAGTGTTTTAACCATTTATGTACTTAGTTTAAACCTATTATCTTATTTTTTCGGTCTAAGACGACCAACTCGCGTTAAAGGCACCATTTTCATTTTTACACGCAAAAACAACAACAAAATAATAAGCGTTTTAACTAAGGTCCAACCGCCCAGCCAACGGCTGATTTCAAATATATACACCATAAGGATAACACCTTTTAAAGCAGGCATGAGCAACATATACGGCCCGCGGGCCGGGTCCGGCCCGAGAAGGGATTTTGACCGACCCGCAGACTGTATCTACCCATATCCTGTAATTAAGATATTGAATACTATTCATGTAATAATCCGGCCCACCAAGAAATTCATTTTTCCACATTTATGCCGCCGACTAGAGTAGTTGCCCACCCCTGCTTTAAATGAACCATTTTCGGCCATAAATATTATCAGTTCATGTGGCTATTCATTGTGGCCATATCTGAGTATCACGCCCACCACTAACCCTGATTTTGTTATCCTGGCAGTATAGCATAATTTTAAATTGCTCTCCTAGTTTAAATTCGGAACCAGTAAGCGGATGCCTTTTATCCGACTGCCATTCACCAGCAACCCGACTGTTCAATACAACCACACCTTCTTCCAAGCGAGGATTGAAGTGAAATCCTATGTCATCCGCATGCATGAGGTTCAACGAAAACCTGGAAAATGATAGAGTGTGAGAAGTGATATCGAAGATAGCTAGGTTGTAAGGAGTTATCATGATGGTTGTGAGTTTAAAACAAAGTGTTACGCTGAGTCTTGAACATCATTGGTATGAGTGGTCGAACTATTAGCCCAGCGGTTAAAAAAGCAGAAACTTTTTCATTTTCTAGGCCAAAATTTAAACCCATTATGTGGCTAGGAGAAATAAATAATCTGTTAAAGAAACCTTTCTAAGGTATTTTTCCATAATATAAAACACTGCAATAGCTATGTGCAATAATGTATCTCACTATCGCTAACGTATATCAATATCCTATGGGGTAACTACAATGAGAATAATAAGAAGTATACGGTCGTGTGGCCGATTGGTTAACGCAACCGATACATATAACGGATTACATAAACCAAAAACGGTATTGGCAACGACTCCAATATAGACTCAAAATTTCGCTTAGTAAAAACAAAAAAGCCTAGTTGCACCAACCTCGTCGCATTAGACCACACGGTACCAACGATAGTGAAGGTTCTGCCGGGAAATACCCCGTTCACGTGCTCCGTAAATGGGACGACCTTTAACGCAAAAGAGCAATTTATTAAATATTATGTTATTTTAAGGGGACGAAATTTTGAATAATATTTGCCTAATCATATTTGCTGAACGGCCAACATTTATTTAGTTATTTAATGGTATTTGTTTTGGCCTACCAATTAATTCTAATGCTCACAAGGAAATCTTAAAATTTCTTGGTTTTCCAGTAATTGGAAGATAAACGCGAAAAATCCGTAAATACGGATCTCCTCCAAAATAGAAATGATGTATACATTTATTTTGTTTAAAAATTAAATAAATAAAATATTCATGTTTATCTCCGTGAATGGTAAAACGAAAGGGGCACTAAAACACGGACAATTGCCCGTTCACCTTTCGCCCAACGGGGGGTTACAAAAAGAGTCGGATTTCCGACAGATTAGTCTTGTGGTTTAGTGCGTCACCTTTCAGTCGAAGGGTTGCAGGTACGAAACTTCTCGCTAGCTAGTCGGTTGTGTCTTGGGCAAGGCACTTAACG
>CH003129.1:1045060-1064238 GCA_000149265.1 Ciona savignyi
AGAAAGATGGGGGGAAATAAAATAAAAATTTTTAAATAGAAAAAGGGCCCACGGGGGGGGAGGCAGAAGGGAGAAACGGGAGGGAAAGGGGAGAGTAGGGGGGATAAAAAAAAAAAAAAAAAAAAAAAAAAAAAAAAAAAATATTGGGGGGGGGGGGGGGGGGGTATTGCAGTACAACATCGCCCAGTATTAGCGCACAACCTCACCTAGTATTGCCGTACAACCTCACCCAGTATTGCTGTACAACCTCTCCCAGTATTGCCGCACAACCTTACCCAGTATTGCCGTACAACCTCACCCAGTATTGCTGTACAACCACACCCAGTATCGACACACAACCTCATCCGGTATTGACATGCAACCTCACCCAGTATTGCCATACAAACTCACCCAGTATTGCCGGACAATCTCACCCAGTATTGCCGCACAACTTTACCCACTATTGCCGTATGGTGCAACATCACCTAGTATTGCCATGCAACCTTACCCAGTATTACCGTACAACTTCAGCCAGTATTGCCGTATACCATCACCAAGTATTGCCGTACAACATCACCCAGTATTGCCGTGCAACATCACCCAGTATTGCCGTGCAACATCACCCAGTATTGCCGTGCAACATCACCCAGTATTGCCGTGCAACATCACCCAGTATTGCCGTGCAACATCACCCAGTATTACCGTACAACTTCAGCCAGTATTGCCGTATACCATCACCAAGTATTGCCGTACAACATCACCCAGTATTGCCGTGCAACATCACCCAGTATTGCCGTGCAACCTCAACCAGTATTGCCATAAAACATCACCCCGTATTGCCATAAAACATCACCCAGTATTGCCGCACAACCTTACCCACTATTGGCACACAATCTTTCTCAGTATTGCCGGAAACATCAGACAGATTAGGATACAACCTCACTTAGTATTGCCACATAACATTACCTAGTGTTGCCATACAACCTTACCCAGTATTGAGACACCTCACCCAGTATTGCCCTACAACCTTACCCAATATTGCCGTACAACACTCAGTTTAGTGTCTACACAAAACTAGCCTAGTGATGCTATAATGTCAGCACAGAATCTTACCTAGTAGCAGCAAACGACTTCCACGATGTTGTCACAGACATCGTCGGCCACAGTATTAGCCGGCAACCTTAACCGGTCACTTAACATTTTACTAATACCTGTAGTTTTGGTAGTTTAATATGTACCACACTAAAATAACGGTAACTGCCCAATTAAACATGCTAAAATGGAATTCTAACTAATCCTCCGAAGCTTTTCAGGCTACACCAACGTACGCTACCACACACCGTTTAATCTGAAAATAAGTCATGCGTAACCATTGCGATGATTTTACAAAATATGGCGATCAACCATAATATGCTTAATCGCCGTACCATGTGGTATGAAAATACGACCATGGCTGCATACTATGCGCTAATCATACCAAACCATGTCCCATACTATGGGCTAATCCGTAACGAATCGGGTGAACAACGATAACTGAATTTGTGTGGCGGTTGAGTTACTGGGGATTTAGCGGATAAGGTGAACGAGGTTTTTGTTTGACCTAATTTTTTTCTTTTGTGATGGTTTATTTGCCAAGGTGTTATAAAAGTGAGTGGGCATAGTAAATAGTCTTTGTTCTTTATTAGTTTGCAGAATTTCCCGGGTAATCTAGGATATTTTGATTCCATATTTATTTTTTTAGCTAAATATATTTTTCTAAGGTTCTTGGAAAGTTGACGTAAATAAAAACAAAAATAAAAAACAAACTGATAAGCCGATATATGTTTTTAAGTTATGTGCGGCACCAATAACAAGTTTAAATCATTCAAGCATAAAAAAAACTTAGCCAAGGGAAATCCCCAATTGGTGTTGCTCAATTTTAAATTACACATGAACTAGAATAATATTTTTTACCGACATCAACAAAATGACGATGTACCGTTAATATAAAATATTTACTATACAATATATTGTATTATATTATTATTATTATAATGCTAATATAATATGTATAACTTATATATTTACTATTTATAAGTTGTCACTGGCAACACACCGTAAGGTTTAGAGCACAGAAGGTTTAAAAGAAACACATGTGAACAAGTTTCACTAAAAATGTGGGTTAAGCTCTTCTGTAGGCTGAATGCGCGTTCTAATCTTCATGCAGCTACAAAAGATGGAATTATCCACAAATGGAAGTTGTGTTTGAGACCCCAGATCTTTAAAATCCGCCAGTTTACACAGAAGTCCGCAGAGAGTCAAAAAGCGTTTGTCTTGTATCACTACAATAATTTCCCGATTAACTATGCAAGAGGTTCGGTTGCTGCAGGGGTAAGATATGTTTGGCTGTGTTCTGTTATATATAAGGTGTGGCCAAACAGCAGATTATCGGTACCTTTAATTACCACAGATTTGCTGGAGTACTTGGATTGTTAAGTTCCAAGCGCTCATGTAGTGAATACAGGCACCCACAGATCTTCTGCTAAGGGAAACACTAAAGGGAGGAAAAATTACTTACTAAAACTATGAAAACTAATTGTAATTCTGCCCCAAACAGTAATCTTAATATCAGAACTACCGCTCACCTAAACCCCAGCTCTTACACTAACTGATGTCATAATCTTTATTTTAGTGTGTGGTTTCCCTTCCTTTTAGTGTAACACCTAGCATACGCTTTGCTCTTTCCCACCCTTTAGTTTCCCTTGACTGTTAGGAATCCAGTCTGGAAA
Source organism: Ciona savignyi (assembly GCA_000149265.1). Lineage (NCBI taxonomy): Eukaryota > Metazoa > Chordata > Ascidiacea > Phlebobranchia > Cionidae > Ciona > Ciona savignyi. The sequence goes on from CH003129.1 coordinate 1,047,808, forward strand.
GCATAACAATTGCTTCCACGTTTTTAAGGAACTGTAAATAAACCCCCCCAACAAGATTTTTTTTCATGATAAACAATGTTAAATCTATATAATGTAGATTTTCTTCAACTTACAGGACCAAAAGACCTTAAACTAACTTAAATTGTGTATTACAGCTAGCAGGATTGCTATCCTGTGCTATTGCGGTCTCTAAAATGAGGGAATTCCCAGATGAAGTCGATAGCAATGGGCGGCAGACGAAAGGTCCTTTCAACGTATATGGAGGAAGAAATGCGTACATCATTCCACCAATATGCCTCTTGCTTTCATTTGGCTTATGGTGGGGAGTGGCGAAATTAGCTACAAGCATTTTAAAGAAAGTTATGGTTTCTCCTGACAGGAAAGTTCTAACCTTTGTCACCTATAGACTGATTGGAAAGGAAAATATAATTTCCGTGCCAGTGGGAAGCGCGAATTTAAAGGGACAAGGCCAAATTATAATCAACACTCAAGGACTTAACAAGAAGCACTTTCTAACATCAGAAGGAGTCATTACGAACCAGGCTTTATTTCGTTCAGTATTGGGAGTTTACCGTGACCCAAAATTGGATTTATGAGTTGCATTTAAAAAGTCTGTAATAAAAGTTTTGTTTCATATTGTACAATGTCAAATAATTCAATTTGTCGCGATATTATGTTTGTAAATTTTTTCTTAGTGCCACTTTCTTGGTGCTGTTAAGCAGTTGGCCATTTTGTTAAGTTTGATCCCAGCAAACTAGATGTAAACTTTCCAAAAACGGGCAGTGGGGTCTTAAAATTTAAAACTGCGGAGCCGAAATGTCAAGAATCCCAACGGGTTCTTTTTTTCCGCTTCGCGTTCGGTTGTTTAAATGCCCCGCTGTCCCACGTTGCTGACGCAGATGGTTCCGAGCTCTTCACGAAGCTCGACTGATAGTTGTTCTTGAAGTAATTCTTCATCGACGACGCTCGTCCGCCCAAGACGCCGGTTGACACGGCCGCACGGAACGACGCCGTGGTGTTGGAGGAACTGGAACATAGTGTGTTGTTAGTTATTTGCAACACATCTTTTAGCCCCGTGAAAACACAGTGGGCTCACCACTCAGACAATTGTCAGATTACATATGTGCCCATTCTCAATTTATCCATTTAAATTGCTTGGTGGGTTAGTGCTTCACCTTTTAGCCAAATGGTTGCAAGTTTAAGACTAACACTATCTTGTTGCTTGTATCCTTAAGCAAGGTTAACTTGTTTGACCCCAGTGGATTGTGGGGTTCCACCAAAATTGAAGAAATGGCCTAAATATAAACAAGTCGACAGTAAGCATTAGATAACCTGACGATTACCCCAGTGAATATGCTTTCCTGCTATTTACGAGATAATCTAATAATAGCCTGTGTAATTAATATTTAAGTTCTAAGTGCTTACTGTCGACTTGTTTATATTTCAGCCGTATCTTCAAATTTATATTTAAGTTCTATGTGCCTTGTCCAAGACATATTTTCTTAGTATGACATTCACATATAATATTCTTATACTTATTTCAACTGGTTAAAATCAACATCCATGAATTACATTGGGACATATCCATACATAGAGCGGTCTAGGCAGGGATCGAATAAAACACCTCTGGGATACGATCACCAACTTCAAACCCTTACACCAAGTAGTTGAACCTCACCTGGACGAAGAAGAGCCGAAACCCGGACGTTCCCGCGTCCGAAACGAGATTTGCTTCCCGCTTCCATGTTGGTATCGAGATTTCCTGAACTTCTGGTTCTGCAACGCAAGTTGGAGTAGATTCTCGGAGACCCGCTGTCCCGCTCCTTCCAGGTTTCGCACGAGGTCGCCGGCAAACTGGTTGTCTTTTTGGGTCACCAGTGTGTACGCCGTGCCCTTCTGGCCCGCTCGACCAGTCCTAGGATCAGGATAGGATATTTTAGTTGAGTTTACAAAAAAAAGTTCAGTAGATGGAACGTACACAGACATTAACAAAAAAAAAGAAAACTATGCTTAGTATGATCTTTCTATTTGTGCACCTCGTCCCTTATTTTAGGTTTAACTTATCATTCCAGCCTATCCAACCCGCCTATGTATACGCTGTATTTAACAGTTAGTCATTTATATCCCTCCATGGGAAAATCGTCATCACACAGGCATTTGTCTGCTCCTTTAAAAAAGCAAGACGAATATAGCTAAGGAGAAGGTTAAAAACAGCATGCCGTTGAGAAAAATTAAAACAATTTAAAAAAATATATGGATGAGACTGTAAAACCCAAACAAAATGGGGGTAAATTGTGGCCAACTAGTTTTAAAGTACTATCAGCATATTAGTATTAGTTGAATTTTGTTAACTTAATATCTTGGTCTTGACCTGATAAACATTATTGGCGACATCTTCTAATTTTATGAAAGTATTCCCAAAAGAAATAATAGTTCCTGTGTGTTAAACACGAATAGCAAATAAATATAATTGCAGAGTCAAATCAGTGTTATATTGAAATGTACTACTAGCATTTTAGTTTAAGTTGAATTTTGTTGCTTAACACCCGATGACACAATTGGAAACATCTTGTTTGAATTTTATGAAAGTATTCCCAAAACCAATAATAAGTTCCAATGTTATTAACTTAGATATTAACTCTATGACCACAAATATCAACATCTCATTTAAATTTGATGAAAATAATTCTAAAAGCGGCGATAAACTACGATGGTTACCTTCCTATTCTGTGAGTATGGGTGTCGATGTCTCGAGCCACGTCAAAATTAACCACGTTTCGGATTGATGGGATATCCAACCCTCTCGCTGCTACGTCTGTTGCTACCAGGGTGGAAACCTGGGGTTGTGGGAACTTTATAATGAATGGAGCAGACAAGGATAGGAATAGGGTATTCATGTTTATCCCTGTGAATGGGAAAACCAAGGGGGTTAACACACATGCAATCGTCAGATCACCTCGCGCCCATCGTCGGGTTACCAGAGTTATTGCAGTATGTTATATATATGATACACACGTTCCTTCAATTTAGTAGAACCAATTAATCCGCTGTGTTCAGGCAATGCCCGTTAAGTGCCTTGCCCTAGCGACCAGTTTCGAACCTTCTACCTTTCAGTTAAAAGACGTCGCACTAAACCACCAGACTAACCGGTCGGACAGGAACACTGTAGAAAATCATTTATAAAGAAAACTTCTTATAGAAAACGATCATGGGAGTTGAATATAAAGTTTGTCAGATTGCGTGGTTTAAGGGTTTATAACAACCAGGGCCATGACTGGTTTGTAGTGGTGAATGTTTTTTTTCAGCATATTTAGCATAATACCAGGTTTGTTCACCTTTAAAAAACTGAATCCCATTTGTAAGCAAAAAATATCAAGAAAAAGTCGACTTTTGGCTCACGTGTGTATCATATATATAAAATACTGCAATAGCTCCGGGAATTCATATAACATACTGCAATAGCTCCGGTAGTAGAGGACTTCTTTTTATTTTGGGATACTAATGGATCATGCAGAACCAAAATAAACAATATACTGCAAAAGCTGTGATCACCCAAGTCTGACTTATCTATATAATATCAATTTATTTACTTTCGACTATCTTACAACATACATTATGACGTAACAAACCTGTTTCTTCTTGAAGTTGGTGATCACATTATTCCTGTCATACTGCTGCATATCACCATGGATCAGCGCCACATCGTAGCCTTCATTGATTAGATTTGTCGCTAATTCTTCTGCATTCGCCTGTGCGCAAGTAATTACATTAGGATGGGCGGGTCCAAGGTAGCCACCGGGACCAGGAATTTAGGCCGTAGAAGGCTCATTACTCCAGCGCCCCGAGCTAATATGGATCCGGAATAAAACGCTCAAGTCGGCCCATGTCCTGGTCAAGTATGGCTTGTGTCCAAGTAATTGCCGGATCCTTTATTCACAGCCATACCAGAGTAGCTAATGGCAGAAAAAACTTTTCAAACGAATAATCTTTCTGCTGGATAGTTTTACCGGTTTTACCTTAACTTGTTTGTGTTGTTTATTATGCCAATGAGATTGGTTGGATAGTATATGGCCTTTCAGCTGGAAGGTTGCAGGATCGAAACTGAAGTAACATCTCAATTATACACAACACACTGCAATAGCTCCAGTAACCCGACGGTGGGCATGAGGTAATCAATGATTACCCTTAATAACCCCCTTGGTTTTCCCATTCACGGTGATAAACATGAATATACTTTCCAATAATGTGGGCAAAACAACAACAAACAGTACAGTCGCAATGTTTTTAACATCGTTATCTAATCACCTTCTTCGTGACAAAGATGAGTAAACTCCCTTCACTTGTGAACGGGATAATCCGACTTGTCATCCACCTCCATTTCATGTCCGCTGACTTGAAGACTTCCACAATCTGGGACAATTGTATTTTAATCATACTGTTATGTAGTAAAAAGCAAGGGAATCATAAGTTTAGTTTAGTTTATTTTATGTTTCCACGATGAAAACACGAAGTGGGACTATCGGTAAAAATTTGGAAAACGGGAAAAAACAGCAAAACGACAGTCGTTAGAACACGTCTAAAAAAAGGAAAAGACTGTTAAAATTTTGTATAATTTGACGTGGCCGCTAAACCCAAATAAAAAATTAAGAAAAAAAAAAAATTAACTTAATGTTTATAAAGTAAAAATTGCACAAAGCCTCGAAGAAAAGTGTGCGGTAAAGCGACCCGTGCAATGAGGGAGTCGGCTTTAGGAGAAGGGGTGGCCCGGAAAGTGTGGGCCGCAGTGGAAAAAGAAAAACCCCAAAAATGAAATTCCACTAAAAAGTTTCAAGTGCAACACTTACCAAGGCATTTAAAAGTATATTAACTAAAAAAAATAGAAAAATAAATAAGATTTGTGAAGAGACAGTATTATTTAATTTATTTTTGTTAATGAAAACCAGCAGCAGAAAAAATGGAAAAGGGGAAAAAGACAGAAAAACAACAACCGTTAAATACAATTTAAATTCCAATGCATTAGTGTAGCTGTGTAGGTATATTTAGACGTGACCGCCAAACCCAACATAAAAAAACACTTAATTGAAAAAAAAGTTTATATTAAAATTATTACTTTTAGACCTGTCTGTGTGCGCAAACAAAGAAATTAGATTTAGTCAAATTAGTAAGGATTGGTAACACTTTAAACATGACTGAATTTACTTGTGTGATGAGGCAACAAGTGTGTATGTGACATCACAGAAAGATCACCGTATTGAACCACCATATCCACCTTAACACTTATGAACCTATTTAGCAACTCATCAACGATCAACCACACATAACACTAAGCAGAGCAACCACAACCTACGTAACGGCCTAAATTCCTGGTCCCGAGGAGCGCGGACCCGCCCATACTAATGTAATCACCTGTGTAACATCGGCGTTTGCCTCTCCCACATCCCCCTGTATGATACGGACGGGATCCGTCAGGATGTCTCTCGCTAACCTCTCGATCCGCTTCCTGAAGGTGGCGCTGAAGAGCAAGGTTTGCCGGTCAGGTCGAACATGGTTGGCTATCGATCGCACCTGGGGATGGACGAAGGCAATTATAACTGGATGATGCAGCTGTGTAAGGTAAAAATGTCTTCCTATTTATATGAGGTGCAAAGCTGTCTATTTTAAAGATGTCTATGTCTACTTGTCTATTTTTTAAAAATGTCTATTTTTTAAAGATGTCTATTTTTAAAGATGTCTATTTGTCTATTTTTAAAATATGTATTCCTATTTAAGTGAGGTAAAGATGTATTCCTATTTAGAGGTCTTCCTACCTATTTAATACATTTAAATAGCACTGGTAACCCAACTGTGATCACAAGATGTTTACGGTTTAAATAAAATTTGTACTGCACTGTTACCCGAAATATTGACCGCATCCACAATCTCCCCATATATGCCCCATTCCACAAAAAAACGGTATTAACCCCCACATAAACCTCAAACAATAACCGCATCCACCTAATATTTAAACTCCATTATTTACATGACCCACAATATTAACCCCAACCACACAATCACCCCCAATATTGACCCACCCTCAATTATCCTTATTAATGACCCCAAACCCAATTACCATCACCTGATACTCGAACCCCATTATTGATGTGACCCCCAATATTACCCCAACCACAACCCTCATTATTGACCCCGCCCCAATATTAACCCACCTGATATTCGAACCCAATATTAACCCACCTGATATTCGAACCCAATATTAACCCACCTGATATTCGAACCCATTATTAACCCACCTGATACTCGAACCCCATTTCAAACATCCGATCAGCCTCATCAAATACGAGGTACGTCACCCTCAGTAGATTAGTGTTCTTCTTCTTAACATGGTCAATGATACGACCGGGAGTGGCCACTGCAATCTGCAAATAGAGTCGGAGATGTTGGTTACTGGAATGATAACAACAGGATACATAATTTGTTTAAAACAGGTAATTATTTTTCCAATTTGATAAAGGAATACATCAATTTTAGGATCAGATATCCAGAAAGACAGTATATATGCAGTATAACAATATTGTGCTTGCGTCACACCTTTAAATTGGCATGTTTATAAAAGAATTAACAATTTTTTTTTATCAGATATCCAAAAAACTGTTTCTGTGTGCAGAATGTTAAGATTATGGTTACCGCACACTAGAGCTGGGTGTAATTGATCAAAGTTGTAAATGGAATTGCGCCAGCTCAGTTACATAATTACATAATTTTGTAATTTTATGACGTCATCGTTATTTAAACAATAACCAAAAATTTACGTGTTTTTGGGTGCATTTTGATGGTAAACAAAGCGAATGAAACCTTAAACTTAATTTCAAAGACTTAAAAGTCTAAACTAAACAGTTCGTTCGTCCTGTATTGAAACAAACACATGAGTAAACAAACCGCAAATCGTGACGGCGGTGCCCTTTGTCTTGCCGTGCTGATTCCAAATAAGGAAATTGGCGCGAATCCAAGATCATGTGTATTTACTGCGATTTTGAATATTCCTACCATTGGTTCGAACTATTTTACTCAAACAAAAATAAACAAACAATATCTAGGAAAAACTGTGTTATGCGGCATAACAATAATGTGCTTACCTCACACCCTTCAGCAAGACCCTTCTGCTGTTCGTGCATATTCCCACCTCCATAACAACACACACTGCGAATGCCGTATACCTTGCCGAACCTCTTGCATTCAATGTAGATTTGCTGACACAACTCACGAGTGGGCGCCACTATTAGACCTGGGTGGATAGGGGGTGGGTGAGATGGGTGTCTGGGGGTAATATTTTAATCTTGGGGAATCTGGGTAAAATGGGTTTTTGGGGTAAAATGTGAAATCTTTGGGGGAATTGGGTAAGTAGGTTTTCTGGGCAAAAACTAATAAACATGGTTTCATTATAACATCAGTTGGGTTTTCAAGTCACAAACAGTATATTCGAGGATGGACAGAATAATGAATAATAAATGGTTTTGCTCATTTAAGAACCTAAAATCCGAAGTGTAAACTTGCTAGGATGCAATTTGCACCCCTCACACCCCTTACCTAAAACGTAGACTACAAACAGTGGTTGTGTAACCCACATTTTGACAAGGACCCCTTAGTTTTTGAGCCTCTTTCCCAGAACCCGATGAATTGACGCTCTGAACCCCACAAATACCCACCTATAGGGCCGTCGCCGGGTTTTATCTCCGGTTGGTCCATAATGTGAACGAGGAGGGGCCAGATGAAAGCCGCCGTCTTACCCGAGCCTGTTTTCGCTATGCCGATGACATCACGCCCCGACATGCCACAGGGGATTCCCTGGGCTTGAATGGGGGTCGGTTGGGTGAAGTTGTTTTTCCTGTGGAAAACAAAAAAATAATAATTATTTGTAGAAATTAATAAATTCATAAAAAAAACAAAAAAAACTTATTTGTTGAAAACAACAATTTGGCCATCTTTTCCCATTTCTTTTCACACAAAAATAATGGTGATACCAATAGTGCTATCTTCTTATACAACATTACCAAAAAAACTAATTAAGATTACAGGTATTAAGCAAAATGCCTAAGGTACTTTTCATACACACACTACCAACCACCTATAAACAAATCCAACCAGACTGGTGATTTAGTGCCACGCCTTCCAACCGAAATTCGAAACTGATCGCTAACTAGTCGGTTGTATCCTTGGCAAGGCACTTAACGGACATTGTCTAAACCCAGGGGATTAATGGGTTCTACCAAATTGAATGAACATGTGAATTATACACAGCTCCAGTTACCCTACGGTGGGCGCGAGGTGATCTGACGATTGCATGTGTGTTAACCCCCTTGGGTTTCCCATTCACGGGGATAAACATGAATATTTTATCGTAAATACCTTATCGAGGAGAGCAGTTTATCATTAAAGCCAAAATGTCCGAAACTCGACACCGGTTTTGGAGGAAAGAACCCGGACACTTTGATCCCCAACATTCTCCTTAATGAGTCCACACGATCGGCGGTTAACGACTTTATCTCTTCGTGCTCGGTGTAAAAGTTCTTCTCAAATGCGGGGTATTCTATCTCGGAGTGGTACACCACAGGCAGGGGGTCGATTAACTTCTTGTTGGGGGTTTGTACGGGGATGGGGTTGCCCTCCTCATCATATTCAACTGGTTCATCTTCATCCAGGAACATTTTCCCTGGGAGGATGGGAATGGGAAGATTATTTCGATGGGAATGGGAAGCTTGGAGGATGGAAATGGGAGATTTATTCAGATTCACAACGGAAGATGGGTTATTTGTTAGAATGATTACACAAGTGAAAGGTTATTTGACAGCAACTCATGATATACACCCCTTTTGTATTCCTGTCATAATCTGACTAAAACACATGTGATAAGTTTATCTGACGAATGCACATGTTGTAAGATGGATTAATTGTGGAAACATGGTCAAATGACATGTGAGAAGAGGTGTATTGGAAATATGTATTTGAAAGGTATCGGTACTCTTCCAATTTCTCTTATGACAATACTCCCTTACATATTCGTGAGGTAATCGAACAATTGCCTGTGTGAGAACGTCTCCTTAAGTATTTTTAGGTAATCTGGCGATTGCCCAGATGTTTATGCCTCTTGTGTATTCGCGAGGTAATATGACGATTGCTCATTTAAAAATGCTCTCTCGTGTAGACACGACATAATCTGATGATTGTCCAGAGTGCTTCCTAACGTAATTTAAACATAACCTGATGATTTCTCATTTAAGAATGGAATGTATTCAGAAAAAAACACTACTTAACATAAAATGGAGAAATTGGAAGAAAAACAGCATGATTTTTATTTCTTTAATAATAAATTTTCAACAATTAGATCGTTTTCCTAATAAAGCAGCCGCGAGTTCAAACTTTATTATTACAAATACCCGCATTTGGTTTGTGATATCCATACATACTTTTTAGTAATCTGACAATTTCCCTTGTTAAAACACACCCTCACATATTGGCGAGGTAATCTGACAACAGACCATTTAAAGTGGCATTATGTTCGCAAGAAAAACTGATGGTTACCCTTGTGAGAAAACTCTCACACCATCAGATACAGATATTAAATCTGATGATCTCGCATCTATCCCGGTCAAGCATTTGGTCAGCTTCCTTCAGTACACAGGCCGACTTGGCCGCTATATCGCGGATCCATGATAGCTCGGGGCGCTGGAGTAATGAGCTTTCTATAGCCCAATTCCCTAGTGCTACCGTGGACCCACCCATTCTAATGTAATATAAAAGGATAACATTTCAAACTTCTCTATCATCGCAAGTACCTGCATTGGGATTGTCGACCATGTATTTGTAATACAGCTCCTCGCTATCGAGTTCCTCTAAATCATCGCGCACACCACGATCTTGCTTGGGTTTGGCCACCGTCTCGGTTGTGGCTGACTTCTTCTTCAGTGTGGTCACCTATGAGGGGTTTAGAATTAGGGGAGGGGTGGATATGGGGACAGGAGATCGGTTATGGACGGGTTTGGATCGTGAATTTGAATAATTTGTTTTAAATGGGGAGAAGATTGGACTGGCTATAGGGTAAGATATTGGAAATGGGGGGATTAAACCGTAAAGTCATTTGTTTGGAATGTGGGGTCAGGGTTGGATATGAGGGGGGTTTGGATATGGGGGGGGGGTTGGATATGGCGGCAAGAAAATGGAAATACGGAGATTGGACCGTTAAGTCATTTGTTGAAAAGCTTCATGTCAGTTTACAGAAAAAGAAATACTATTCTGGTTAACAATCAATCTATAACTTTAAGTATTGTTCTATTTGTTCTGATAAAATTATATTAAGCATATTTATATGGTAAATGTGCTTAATATAATTTTATCAGTGGATCTACAATACCCCATAGTTTATACAATCACCAATGTTCTGTAACCCATCTATTGTTCTGCAACCCTAGATGACTGATTCAAACCCCACCCAACAACCCCCCATAGTGAGTACAATGATGTCTTATTCCTCCCAAACCATCCAACTCACCTCCTGTTCAATTCCTGCCATGAAAGCCTCCAAAGGATCATCTTCCACGTCATCTTTCTCCAACATATCCTGGTGATGACAACATTAATGGTACCATGTAAAAACCCACATCAGGGCAACAGACTTTACATCAGGTTCAAAGAACCGACATCAGGTATCAGGGCCCCCATCCTGTCCTCAGATCCCACATCAGACCCCAAATTAGGTCCATAGACCCCAAATTAGGGCCATAGACCCCAAATTAGGTCCACAGACCCCAAATTAGGTCCATAGACCCCAAATTAGGGCCATAGACCCCAAATTAGGTCCCAGACCATACATCAGGTCTTTAGATCCCAAATTAGGTCCACAGATCCCACATCAGACCCCAAATTAGGTCCATAGACCCCAAATTAGGTCCACAGACCACACATCAGGTCTTTAGATCCCAAATTAGGTCCACAGATCCCACTTCAAGTCCATAGACCCCAATAGGTCCACAGACCACACATCAGGTCTTTAGATCCCAAATTAGGTCCACAGATCCCACATCAGACCCTAAATTAGGTCCATAGACCCCAAATTAGGTCCACAGACCACACATCAGGTCTTTAGACCCCAAATTAGGTCCCAGACCATACATCAGGTCTTTAGATCCCACATAAGTTCCACAGACCCTACATAAGTTCCACAGACCCTACATAAGTTCCACAGACCCTACATAAGTTCCTCAGACCCCACAAGCCCAGAGACCCCACATAATGTTCTCTAAAACCCCACAAATTACACTCACTTTCTTCTCATCCTCACTAAGAAATGGACACGCAGCCAGAATATCATCCGAGGTCTCCTCAGGTCCATCGTTGAAATAATCCTCATCTTCAGCATCCTGAGCAATAATGTGGATATCATGCGCGGGTGAATGTTTGTTGGATTGAAACCACCAGGGCCAAAACTCCTCGCGAGTTACGCAAGTAACATTCGCGTGGCGCACTATGTGCGAGTAGGAATTTATTTACCCTTGCAAATAAAAAAATTAATTATCTTTAATCGTGACCGTTTTTTATTTAACTAACATAAAGGGGATTAAAAAACAAATCCTTGTCATTGCGAGCATTTTTATTATTAAAAGGGCGCTTCCGAATAGTGAAGTCTATAATTACTCCTGTTAACTGCGTGAAAGATTTAGGCATGAGTTTCTATGCGCGAGTAAAGTCTTACTCGCCCGAAATTTAATGGATTTTTGGCCCTGCATCCACTGTATAGTGAATTGTCCCATATGCAATAAGCAGATGTTGCCTGAACCCAGTTGATTAATTGGTTAAACTAAAACAGACTTCATTTTAATTAAAAACAATACAATGCGTTAGATTACAGTAACCAAACATATTAACTTAACTCATATATTGGCCAATAAGCAAAAGTTATCCACTTTAAATTATGAAACAATCTATAGTTTGGCTAAAAATAATATTAGCAGCAGCAGGTAAATTTTACTATTGCTTTATATTTTACTAAAAATGTTATACTCTTGTTGTATAACAAACCGTCGTCTCATGCAATTCATAGTGGAAAACTGCACACTAAAATAATTATTTGGGACTTTAGGGTTAGTTTTGAACATGGGGTTGGAGTTAAGGTTAGTTCTGGGGTTGAGATTAGTGTTTGGTGCAGGGTGAAAATTAGTCGAGTTTTTACTGATCAGTTTCTCTCCTTCCCTCCTTCCCTCTTTCCCTTCTTTTAGTGTTGACCAATTCATAAGACTTATTTTTACTTTTAATAAATGTAATATTGTGACTTGAGTACATTTATTTAATACCAAGTATACTTTTATCTCTCTTGCTGCTCATAATTAAATGCGTTGCATCAAAAAGTCTGGTTCCCTTTGATAACCCAAAAAAAACAATTAAAGCAATTTATTGACCCTACCTCTTATAATCCTGTTCACCTTAGGGACCATGAAGTATAGTACGAGACATAAATATGATTTATTATGTGTAAAAAAATACAAATAATAACATCAGTTTTTATAAAACTAATTAACAAGTCTTTTGTAAAGTAGTGGTACATAGACAGAAAATACTATTTGGTATGGTATAGGATAGAATATTCATGTTTATCCCCTTGAATGGGAAAACCAAAAGGGTTAACACACAGGCAATAGTCAGATCACCTCGTGCCCATCGTCGGGTTTTTTGATGTTAAATAACTTTTAAGTTGAAAATGGTAACAAACATATATTTTGTAAACTAACCGTTATTTTTTTGTGTTTGGCTGATGCTTTTGCGAATGAGGCACCCACGTTCCCAGCAGCAGATATAAATGACTGGGACTTGTAACCTGAAAAAAGTTTAAACAAAAACACCGTTTTATACCCAGATGAAAAAACATTTTCTTTTTTTAGAACTTTTAGAATTGGATTATACGTTTGAAACTGCTGACTTGGCAGGGAAAATACAGGTGTTGTAAAAGTGTCTACAAAGATTATGTTATCATTTGGGTGAGTTTACAATAGGCACCATTAGGTCCAGCAACATATTGCCCCTGAAATATTTGTGCCTAAATATGCACATTATACAAAATAATCACAATATTAGTTCTTTATTATACATGCTTCCACCCAAATTATTGGACCTATATATGCACATTATACAACATATATATAAACCTAAATTGGTATCCCTGAAAAATACACCTTAAAAATATAACCAATGGTAAATATTATAAAATATAATATAGAAAGCAGCATATACCTTGGGCATTGTAATCTGAGGTTGAACTTGCTGCTTGGAAGCCCTGGTAGTAGGAATTACCTTTGCTATTGCTCATCTTGGGCCACTGTTTTTCATCATACACAACTATTAATGCACCTAATCCTGATTGTGAATACACAATAAATTACTTCACAAATATATATTTCTGATAAAAACCAAAAAAAAGTAAAAACAAAAGATTTTTCACTGCCAGCGAGAAATGGGCTATTGTACTTGATAGTAGGAGCTTATTTAAGATTTTTGGATTGCAAAATGTTTTTATTTTGGCTCATTTGAAATGGAATGACCCTGATAATCAGTATATCCTACATTGTAATGCTACGAAAATCTGGCCTGGGGTGAGAATTGAAGTCGTAACTACGAAATTCTCAATCGGAAACATGACAAATTAATTCTCAGTTGAGGACAGATTTTTCTGGCGCTAAATTGTCGGAAGTTCCATGATATCATATCATTGGCTCTAATGATAAATAGTAACCAATATAATTTGTTATAACATTCCAGTAGAAAATATGACATTGTGTTAATGGTATTCAATATTTTGTTTGTGAAACAATTTTTTTGCAAGTTTACATATATTTATTGAAAAATGGTAAAAATGTGAAGATTGATTCAAGTCATCTTTGGAACACCATTCTGCACTTGATATATAAAGTTAAGAGAATTCACAAAAAGGGAAACACACATAATTATTTATATACATTGATAAAATTAAATATGTACAACTACACAAAATTAATACCTTCAGGTGTCATCAAAAAAACAAATATACAAAATTAAGAAATTATGGCCAATGCTAGAGTTGCATTTTGTAAGGTTTTCTGTTTTCTGTAATTTAAATTAATAACAGAAAAAATACAAAACAAAAAATTAACTTCCATGTAAATACTAAAGTTTGATTGCTGCTTTAAACAGGTCTTTAGATTTTTAGTTTTAGTTAAGTTTATTCATTTTTTGAACCAGTATTAAAAAATGGCAAAAGAAGAATTAAAAGGCCGCAAAGAACACGGTTAGCTGTTTAAAAGAAACTTCAACACTGTAATAATTCAACGCTTAATTTAACACTGTATTAAGTGACTTTTTCACAAAACATGGCTCTGATCAATGGGACGTATTTAATTATTTTGAAATTTTTTCAATCTTAAGTTCATACAGAACCCAGTTTTTGGAATAAATAATTAAAACAGAATTTCTTAAGCTTTTAAAATTTAATACACTACAGAACTCATGTTATGAACATTTATAATGCAAGTTTTTCAACACAAAACCCATTTTATTTAAATTTATCATCTTAGAAGAACCTTTTTAAGTTAATACAGAACCCAGTTTTTTAGATTTAAAATAATAACGAAACCATTTCAAGCTCTAGTTAATACACGACATATGTTATTGGAAGTTATAGCATAGTCTTATTACGGTTGATTTCTACCGCGATGTGATCACCAGATCCACGTCGGGAGGCAACAGCAGCACGATTGATGATGACCCTCTTGTGTCCACCTTCCCCTGACCAGCTGGTAAAGCAAACTGTAACTTCTGAAGCAACCCGACCATGAACATAAAGTGCTCCATCTCAGCTAGCCTGATTCCCAAGCAGTTTCTAGGGCCAAGCATAAACGGGATAATATCTTTTGATTTTATAAAGTTTCCATTAGAATCGATATGGCGCTCCGGGAGAAAAGAGTCAGGTTCCGGCCATCGATCTGGGTTGTGATGAGCGCTCCAAATATTTGGGATGACAGATGTGTCCTTGGGTAAGTTATGCCCCATTAGAGATATGTTCTGTCCACATTTTCGTGGCATACCTAAAGGCACTAACGGGCGAACTCGGAATATCTCCTGCATGACAGCTTGAGCGTACGGCATTTTCTCCAAGAACGACATGCTGATGTTGCCACTGCTACCAATCACTTCATCTATTTCATCATGTAACCTTTTCTGCTTTTCAGGGAAGAGAGAAAGGTATAGAAAAGTCCAAGTGAGCGTGAAAGATGTAGTGTCAGTTCCGCCAAAGAAAAGGTCCTGGATATAAAAGAGAAGTTGTTCGTCGTTAAACGAAGAGTTCTCTTCTTTATCCTGTTCCCCAGCTATTAAAAACGCATCAATGAAATCTCTTGGGTTTCCTTTGTCCAGTGTCTCCTTATGCATTTGGATGTACTTCCTTAGCAGATCATGCCGGGTGTTGTGCAACGCTTCACGCTCTTGTTTTAATTTTGCGATGGTTGGGATACGATTCAGTAATGGAACATAACAAAGCGTCATCTTAACCTGTCTAACCCACGATGCGTTCTTCACTAATTTAATCCCAGCAGCTGAGTCAATAAAGGTTATTTTATCGTCAAGATTAAACCTCGTGTTAAACACAAGTTGGCATATAATGTTGGAAACAGCCTTGGTGATGATCGGCACAATGTCAACTGATTTCTTTCCAACTATGTTTGGACTGTTGACTAAATAATCACTCAAGTGTTCGATCTCGGATTGAATTTTGTTCTCCATTCCACTTTTCCCCATTCCGAGATCCCGAAGAGTGTGGATTCCGAACCGCGCGCTGGTGTTTCCAAATCTCCCCATTGGAAAACACACATTCCCCTTACCCCCCTTACTATATCTTTTTAAGAAGATTGGAATATGGCGCTCCACAAAATATTGACCTTTTTTGACAAACGCCTCTTCTATGCTCTCAAATGTATTCAAAACAACAACCTTCGTAATGCCCAGCTTGATGTAGAAGATGGGCCAACCTTTTTCCCGACCCCACTCAGCGATGCTACGCTCCCTATGTACCCCAAAAAGGGGGATGCACCCCAATAAAGGAACCCCATCGAACCCTGGAGGGAAATTGCCGGAACCTCTTCGATTCCACAGAAAAACAAGGACAACCACAAGCAGAAATAACAAAACAGAAGTAATATCCATACCCTGTATGTTAAAGTCAGTTTACTTAAACTTGGTAACTAAACAAAAACGTTTTTTATGGTCAATCCGTTTAAACTGTTTATCAGATTTTTAAAATGCACAAAAGTAATTAACGGGTGAAAATGCAATGTAAAAAAAACAATAGAACGAAACTTTACTTCGCTGCGATGCCAGTTCCTCACGTTATCGCCGCATTTTATATCCTTGTGCATAAAATCG
>CH003127.1:0-22648 GCA_000149265.1 Ciona savignyi
AACGTAGGCTTAATGTTTTCCGTCATTGACTAAATCATTCCTGTCCTTCTTCCTCATCCGCATCGGAGTCCGAGTCTTCGCTCCATGCTTCGTCAGTAATTTTTATTATTAATTGACTGTCGGTTTCTGCAATATCTTCTGCATTTCTATCTTTAAACAACCTCAGGACCCTGAAATCAGATTGGCACTAAAATAGCGTTCTCCACACACCATCCATAGTCGGTTGGAACTAACCCATTCGTGGGAGATGCTGTCGCAGCACGCATACACAATCCTGTAATGTTCGTTGGATATTCATCTCGAGAAATCGGATGCAGGGTGATAGTAAAGCACAGTCGACTCGTTTAATATTTGCCAGTGGATTCCCTCCCCTAAAAGTCAATGAAACCGTGCTGTTACATTTGTTGTACGATATTTAAGAACCGGTGATATGAAATTAACGCATTTTGTACCGCAATTACCTGATCAAGTTTGCCGTTCATTTGTAGAAGTTTGTTGTGTCGTGCTTCATTGACATCACGAATTTTACTCTGTCCGTCCATACATGCGACAAACAAACTCGGATGCGACATCAAAGTCACCATACCGATAAAAAGATTAACGTAACAAACAACCAACCACTTTTGTCACTCTGATCAAATGGTTTTTACTTTTGCCTTTTCTAAACAAAAAGAATAAGGCCGGGTTCACACCAAAACGACAAAGACGTTTTTGTCGTGTCGTACCGACGTTTCTCAAATAGAACGCATAGTCCCTTATGCGGCGATTCACACCAGTCCGATTTTGACGCAAACGACACGTTTTCTGTCGTACGACAAAAAAACATGTTTTTCAGGAATAGAGCATGCGCTATTTTCTTGCGACATGTTTTTTTGTCGGACGAGTTTAATATCGTGAAATATCAGCATATACAATTGTTTTATTGCTAATATGCAGTACAGATACCTTTAATATGGTTATAAATGTGTTTTAAAGTAAATAGACTAGTTTTAATTATATTAGATAGTTTAGGTTGAAGTAAATACGGACGAAAGTGCACAGCAATTAGGCCAAGACAGATATATTTAGTTTAAAATCATTATCTTAGACTGTTGTGATTAAATAGCCTATCAAATAATGCATAGCACTGGTTCAACATCTCAGGTAAGCCTGTTGTGTAGCCTAAACTAAACAAAACCAGTACCTGGTACTTTTGAACTCACATTAATTTTCCTGATAGGTACTGGTTAAATTCTTAAATATATATTTAGCATGTGGAATTATTATGGATGGAAGCAAACTTCAACTACTAATTCAAGAATTTAATGTTAAGTCGGCAAATATAAGCCTAATATGTCCAGTTTTGCATACCGGTATATGAATTGAGTTGTACAAGAGTTAACTTGGAATATTATTTGTCAAGTTTTAAATGAGACTGGTAAGTGTGTAAAGTGTTGCATTTATAAATAGATTATGTTCTATATATGATTCTACTTTTTGTAAATATTTTGTGATGATACCATTTCATCGGTACCGATAGGCTTAACAAATAGTTTTTACCCATTGTCAAGCTACCTGTTACAAGTTGGATGTTAATTCTAACATTTAGCAAAACTTTAGCAAAACTTTTGTTAACCCCTTTTATATATAAGGATGTTTTATTGCATTGATTGGTAAAATGCAGTTTTGTATCTAGTCTAGGCAATTATATATAATCAATTCCATAATTCTGTACACTTATTTTTTGGTCTTGTAATTAACAATTTGAAAACAATGACAAGTGGATTATGTATATTAAATGTTGAATAACACCGGTGTATACATTTGTGTTTACAGCATGACTTGGCCAGTTCCAGTAATTCAAGTTAATCATCGGACAACACTGCTACAGATATGGAAATCTTTTGCAATGAAACAGTCTGTTTTACTTCTTCAAATTACTGCCGGTAACTGAAAAGTACATACCAGAGGCTACAGAACAATGAAGTGCCCCAAAATAACAGAGAAAAAAGATACCAGCTTATAATGCACACAAATAACCAAGGCAATGCTTCACTTTTTAAAATGTTGTAGTAACTTTTAAAATTATTGCAAGCATCCCGATAAACATTTTATTTTTAAACTGGATAAGTATCACTATTTAACTAATTTACATTCCTGTACCGTATCCATTTTGTGCTGTGTAGTAAATTGTTGATGTTAATAGAGTTATTTCCATTGTATTTATCATGTTCATTGCTCTGTCTACAACACTTTCCAATATTGCTTGTTTATATGGATGATATGAACTGTGAGCAAAAACAAATGTCATTGTTTTATTTGTACAGATGAAACCAATACATTTACCCCTACAATGTATTTATTCAAGTTATTGTTTTTTTGTTGTCAAAGTGCAAAATATTGGCACCACTTTAAATTACTATGCCACACTTCTTAGGTTGGTTCTGGTATAAAACTTGGCAGAAGAACAACCAAAATAACCTATGACACCTGTAGTAGAGTTTTGGCAGCCATGTAGTGTACCAATGTTAAGGTCAAGAGTGTTTGATGTTAAGGATTTAAGGTTGTAATACTGATCTATAGAAGTATGTTCCCGTTCTATAATTGGCTTCAGTCTATAAGTAATTCAGGAAAAAGTTAGGTTGTCATACTTCAAAAATGTGATTTTTTAAGGTTCTGTTAGCATGTTTAGTTTATCAAATATAGGATTTATCTAAGTTAATTGGTGTCCTATGACGATATTACTCTGAATACCAATTAAAAATTATGATGTCTTCACCTTTATTTTCATATAAAATTCTAGTTATAAGTGTTTGTCCATACTCCAGCATACCGTCGGACCGAAACACGTTTTATTGGTGTGAATCGACCAAAACAAAAAACGAAAAACACGCTTACGACAAAAACGTTTTTGTCGGACGTACGACAAAATGTCGTTCTGGTGTGAATCCAGCCTAAATTGTAAATTAAGCCATGCTCTCATACAAACATTTTGTGCTTACCTGTAAAAGGGCCGAAGTGAAATCACATCCAGTAAATGTGTAGCATTTCGTATAGTATATATTTGTTTTAATTTATGTCTAAAATATTTTGTGTTTTAACGTCGTTTTTTTTGCGTTTCAAGTTTACCGACTCTCACGTTTTATTACTTTGTACGTAATTATCACCTTGTACGGGCCTTTTGTATTTTTGCCGTTTAAATCATTAACATAGTTTTTTTCACCCAATTCCCACAGTTCGTCAAACGTGCAGATGTGAAACGTCTCGCACGTAAACTTTTCGCACCTTGTAAATTCCCTATATAATCTGGAAAGTTAAATAACCTAAAATAATAACCTACAATAACGTACTTAAGATAGCTTGCGTGATGTTAATAACGTACTAAGTAACTTGCTTCGCGAACGTAACTGTATATTGAATGAGACGCAGAATATACAACTATAAAGTGAATCAAGATTTGGTTTTTGAGTTTAAGATCAAGACTCTAAAAAATCGTGGCTACAATAATTATTTGTAGGCGATCTGTGGAGAATAAACGTATAGACTCCGCTGCGCAGCTCGCCAGAGACCGTACGTAAGGCAGCCGGCTGAATCGAGCTCAGCTAACGCCTCGGTCAGCCAACTACAAGCAATCAGCTTTAAAAAGCGCGAGCCCACAAATGCATGGTATCCAGGGAGTGCTCTTGAAAGCCCAGGTTGGCCCTCATCAAGAACATAAACAATGTTAGTCACGTTGCTAAACCTCCTGCTTTTTTCCCATGCCACAATCCACTACATGGTTGGCTCTACACCGGACTTTATAACCAAGACGTCTGTGTCGGATGCCCGCACTATAACATGTCCTGCTGTTGTTTTCTCAATATGAAATGCAATCAGCGTATCCCTCTTCATGGTCGGCTTGAAGGTGTACTGGATTTTAGTTACATTGATATGATGTGTTGTGCGTCGGGAACGTATTGGAAGTCTGGTAGAATCCGAGACGGAGTCATATTCGGAGTCTAAAAAGTTGGAACACCCAGGTCAGCAGGTCCAGTGCTAGGTATAAGCACTCAAAACAACCGCAAAAAAACTGATCTTTCACATACCAGAGGCTACCAAACCAAGAAGTGGCCCAAAATAACAGAAAAAAGAAACCAGCAAATATTGGATTAAATAAAATAACCAAGGCAATGCTTTACTTTTTAAAATGTCATAGTTTTCTTCAAAAAGATTTCAAGCATCCCGATAAACATTTTGTTTTAAAACTATATCAGTATGTATCACTATTTAACTAATTTACATTCCTGTATCCAATTTGTGCATTGTAGTAAATTGTTGTTAATTGAGTTGTTGTTCTGTCTACAACACTTTCAAGCAAAAACAAATGTCATTGTTTTATTTGTACAGATGAAACCCATACATTTTCCTTATTCCGAGTTATTATTTTGGTTGTTGTAAAAGTTCAAAATATGTCCCACTTCATAACAAAACATCCAGGTAATGCTATAATGATAAATTCTAGATCGCTGTTCTAGACACTACTAAAATAGTTTGTAACTTGTGTTTGAACAGAAAAGTTCAGCATTGTTATTTAACATGGTCTAGTTGGCCTGCAACCCCAGGGGAATTAATTCTTGACAGTCCTGAAAAACCAATCAATCACTTTGGACAGGAACTAGTTGTTGTCCAATCGGATTGAAACTTTCAATAATATCTGATGATCATATATTTCCATTAGTATCCTATCCTATTAAGGGTGTATTTAATTAAGCCAATAGGAAGGAGGGAGGAGGAATAAATCATATAAATAAAAATTAAGTAACGTCTGTGTTTATATCGACTGTTGGCACATTGTCTAATAAAAAACATTTTACGCTTGTGAATTACACTTATATTGTAACTTACTCATTTGTGTTATTTACATAATCCACCAACACTGAAACAAAAGTATCCATGTATTATTGCAATCAACTTGTCTGCTGATGAAACAATTATTTAATCATTACTATGCATTGATTGGCAAAGAGTTTTATGGGGAACTGGAATCACCCAGTATTTTAAAATGCATCCAAACCTTGGATTTCGTCACACTACTGTTTCAACAATGAGTATGCTAAGGAGCACAAGGCTTTGTTGGTTGTATTGGAGGAGGATACCGTATTAAAAAAATGGGCTTTACAGCATGCAAGCTGCAAAGAAGCAGAAGCGTGCATGATCTGCTAAAATACAAACATTCTACACCCTTATGAAAGAAAGAGAGGCTTTGTTTAAGAAGTTTAACGAACTCCTTGATTTGTAATGCGTAACGGATTACCTTCTTGAATACTTGTTAATGGCATTAATTGTTGAACATACAAGTTCAGAACAATTGATTTTGCTTTATAACTGCAGTAAAAATGCTTTTGTCCGCCGCCTATACAACACGCGTGTTATCGCTGATTTTCACGGGATTTTGTTCAAATAACACACGCCTTAGCACAGAACACGTTTCCTGTGTGTTGTATTCGCGGACAAATTGCCGTGTGAATATATCACGTCAAGTTTTCAAGTGAATCTATTATTAATGGTTTGCGAATAGTCAACGCTTCTTGTGTCGCTTTGTTTCGTCCTTTACAAACCACGACTTGCGTAGGTCACGTAGATTTGCTAGCTTGAATTAATATTACACCTTCGTAAAGTAAGTTATGGGATGAATTAATGCTATGTTGAATAAACTCTCGGTCCCCCGGGTTAAAACGATGAGATTTAGTGACGATAGGCCTGACGTCCGTGACAGATTTGAAAAGAGTGAAGCAGGGTATGTTTTCAAGTTTTCGCATATAGATGCATCGATATAACTTTCGGAACTGCCGTAATCAACAAGTTTCGTTACATTCTTGCCCTAAACATTAACTGTACAAGACGTCGTCACAATGATTGGTCCGGTGGTGTATGTCAGGGCTGCGGTACAACCTGAATACGATTGTCGCCTCACCTCATTCCCCATAGCATTGCATCATTGCACACTTTGGAGAAATGGCCTCTTCTCCCACATGCAAAACAGGAGACATTTCGAGCCGGGCACTGCGTACGTGCGTGATTGGACCAATTGCCGCAGAAATAAAAACATCGTTTTGGTTTCGAGATTTAACCGATTGTCTCGTATAATCCTCAGTTAACGGTGTCCCCGAAGTCGAGGTTTCCTCAGGAGGGGGAACGGCTGCAACCGCACCTTCTTGCTGCAAATAAACTGCAGAGTGTTCTTGCGCCATGCCGGGGCGTGTTAGCTATTTCAAACGCTTGATCCAAGGTCAGCTTGCTCGTTATTTTCCAAAAGCCGCTGACGTATGTATATGATGGGAAGATAAACCGTTTCTTTATGAAGGAATCTCGGACAAGTTCTTTGCGATAAATTGCAACACTTCTTGTAATGTTTCATCCGGTTTCTGTTTACGTGTTGACAATAGTTGACGCGCCTGCTATATAATAAAACAATCAACGAAAAACACGCGCGCTATACTCATTAAGTGATGCCCACAATAAAATACCAAATTTTATTTTAGAGTTTTTTTCTTTTACCACTTTGGTACCTTCTCCTAAAGCCGGTTCCCCCACTGTACTGGCAGCGCTTTGCCACACACTCTTTTTTTCTTCAGGGCTCTAAATCGCTTGGTCTTTATTGTCCATTCATTCACCTATGTTTATATCTCTTTTATACTGACGTGTTCTAACGACTGTTCGTTTTTCTTGTTTTTTTCGTTTCTGTATTGTAGTTACGTCCTGTTTTCTAATTATGGGTCCCATTTGAAAAATTGGGACACATATTGTTTTTGTCCGTTTTTTTTTGTTTTTTTTCGTCAAACGCTTGACAGGCATAGCATTTCGCCCCGACATCTATCAGAAGGAATAATGGAATCGCAATGAGACTTCGCCATTTGTTAGACAACATGGTCTAGATCAGTGGTTCCCAACCTTTTTGTCTTGGTGACCCTCTTAAAAATTTTAAGAAGATTCCGTGACCCACACTTATATATTCTTTCTATCCTAAATGCAAAATTAGAAAGCTACTTCCCTAATAGAGTTCCAATTTGCAGCTATTGCACGTTTACAGTCAAGTGGTCGTCATCATATAGTTTATGACATCACAGTGGACGATATGACATCACAGTGGACGCATACTGACTGATGCAATAATATTGTGCTACAAAGCAATCCGAATGAAATATATCAATGGAAAATTATGCACAGGATAGTAGAGCACATACTACGAGCGTACCGAAGCATCCAGTCCTATTGACAGTTACCCTTGTTCTTACATTAGCAACAGCTTCGCGACCCCCTTTAACATGCTTTGCGACCCAGATTAACAGAAATCAACAGTTTGGGAGATAAAACCAGGGGAATTCATTCCCCTGGGACGTTAAAAACCAAAACGCTATTTTGGGCATAGCGCTTGAACGACAGCTCCAATTTGAATCAGATTTGGTAAAATGTAAGTGCATTTATTTAGTCACTGATTTAACACTTAGAACAAATAAAAAAATTACCTAGGGAAATACCCCTAAACAATAAGATTTTGTTCTCAAATCATGATTGTGACAAGCATGCCATGTCGCCCCGACATCTACCAAAAGGAGTAATGAAATCGCAATGAAAACTCGTCGACATTTGTAAGAGAACATGGTCTAGATATGCAGAAACCAAAATTGTGGGTGATAAATTTAGAAAAATTCCCCGTAGACGTTAAAAACAAACCAAAACGCTATTTTTTCTAAAAAATAGCCTTTTTTGGGCATAAGGCGTGAACGGCTGTTACAATGGCACACTTTAGCCGTCAAGCACTATCCGCTAGATAGATGATGCTGTGGATACGGTATTTATTTGTGTTGGTTGTTAAGTACGCTACCGGTATATCAGTTTGAACTGTTTAGTATTATTTAAATATTTTTAGGCAGCAACAAGTATAAGAAATTATATAATTTATTAATTCTAAAAATATTTATGTAGGCTCTGGTCTACAGGTAGTTAGTGTATTTATCGTACGTAAACCGGCATAAAATAAACTGCGAGTAGGTCAAAAGCTAACGAACGCTATTTAACATAGGGCTATATATACATAATGCAACACAATGTTGTTTACTTTTTAATAACAAGATTATTATCATACGTTCGTTATATTTATATGAAATGCCTCAACACTATTCAGTTCCCATGTGCAAGAACAAAAAAGGTGGTCATCTATTTCCGAAGGAGGATGAAATGTGTACAAAGTGGAGAGTTGCAATAAAGCGTATTGATGAGAGCACTGGACAGTAATGCAATCAATCAAATTTAAGCCATGAGATGTGGTGGTGTGTTATGATAATTTCCTTCCTAGTGACTATTTAAGTTTAACATGTGGCCCAGCAGGACTAATAATAAGAAGAAAATTATACAAAACAGCTGTCTGTACCATCTGTATTTGAATTTTATACCAAACGAAAGTCAGTTTCTGCAGTTTTCAGAGACAACAGAATGGAGAATAAAAGAAAAGTGGTGGATGATTGAATGAATGCACTAGCCAACGTGATTGTTGAAGAAGTGGTTGAGTGAGTGTCTAAGTGAAAGTAAAGGTGCTTTAGACAGTGGCAAGAAAGAACTTGTACACTCAGAGTGCCAAACCTCAGGATGTTACAGTGAAAATGCGTTTTGTTTGGATCTGTATAAGTACAACAATGTTGCATGCAATTCAGTATTTTTTCACTGGCTTTGATAACTACACACATTTCATTTTTTCTTAACGTCTTGGGTGGGCAATGCTGCATTTCAATTAAACATAACATTTGCCAGTATCAATGTTGAAAATCAACTTTTCCTTCTTACCCTGATGAAACTTCAACAGGCAAAAGATCACAAAGAATTGGCCATACTCTTTAATATTTTATAGTCGCCACGGTGTCAAAGATTTTCTCCACTTGTGGTTGGTTTCATTTATGTTTTACCAACTGAAAGAAATTGCTATTTGCCCCTCTCCCAGTACAATTAGATGAAACCATGCCACGGAATCTTAAAAAGCAGTTTCCTACAACAAGACTCATTTTAGATGCAAATACCCATTGAAAAGCCAGAAAACATTAATTTTCAAAGCCAAACAAACCTTTTCAAGTTACAAGACTGGCAATAAATACTATCAAAAGTATGATTGGAATAACACCAAAAGAAGCAGCAGTGTCATATTTATTAGCGATTGTTACGGAGGATCGATCGATCAGCCAGCGACAGAAAAATTATTGAAGATTGTGATTTGTACAAAAGAGCAGATATATTATTTGAACCACAAGAGATAAGTAAGTATTATTATGGCAGACAGAGAAGTGGTTCAGGACATTTTTGCTGCACATGATGTTTGTGTAAATACTCCTTATCAACTACTTTCATTATCTTCAAAAATTACTTTTGTGTGCTTTATGCTGTCAAACTTTATCAACGCATAAAGTTGGGTTAATGAAAATAAAAGTTACTACCTACCCACTGGTAATCTGCTTGGCCTACATTAATTAGTATGAACTATATACCGGTAGCAATAGTTTGTGCACATTTTAACTTCATACTGTAACCAAATTAAATATACACAAATAATTTGTTTTATGTGTATTGTAAATTAAATAATACATGTAAAAGCTAGCATTTATAATAAGCATTAAATATTTCAAAGAATTGGGACAGTAGGACTGGCAAAGAGTAGATACCGATTCACATTTCAGTTTAAAACTTCAAACATTTTACACAAGCTGTAAAAATGTTGTGTTGACATTTAATATCTTTTATCAACATGTATTATTTTATTTGCTAAATATTTTCTCCAATACTTTTCATAAAAAGATTTTAATTTTGGTAGCATGTCATTCCTAAAAAACACATCATTATAATTTATTTTGTCAATGAACATATCCTCAAAGGTGTAAACAACGAAGTAACAATATGCCCTTTTTGTGATTGCCCATTGACCCATTATTTGGTAATAATATTTGTGATTACGCTTAAGCGATAGTTGCCCATTCACAAGTTGCAAATACGGGAATTCCTAAGTTGATAAGATAACATGTTCACGTCCTTCATACGGACATTTTATCTTACTAAACCATAACTTGAAATATAAGCATAAGTAAGGAAACTGATATAGTATGCTAATCCACATGCTGATGTAAGAATTCTAGTTTTTTAGTAAAAGCTGTTAGGGCATGGGATTCGTACATTTATTTTACCATGACATATTGCTTCACTCTTCAGAATAACATTCGAACACAAAGAATCACACAATTGTGTCATGTCCCTTCTTTCTGTAGCACATCCCTTTTCGAGAACCACTTCTTAGAAAAACTTTGCAGTAATCTCGGTAATCTTTTCTTTTGACACCTAGAATATAAACCACAATAACACTTTTTTATTATAAATATCAACCGGTAATTATTATAAATAGCAACATAACAAACCAATTTAATTCAATCCCAAATCCAATTGAAATTATCTCTGATTAAATGTGACCAGTTGATTGTTTGTTACCTGCAAATAATTTTCAATCCAGTATTCCACAAAGGGTAGCTAGCTTTAAAGTTTAAGTAATCATGGTCAAGTTGTACAGATTGTATGTTCGCTTTTGGTGGATACAGATATCGCATGGCAATATCATGTGAATTGTGATGGCAGTAGTTTGTCACCAAGTTTCGCACTCTGTCTTTATAACCAGGTACATTACGAAATCGCAATGGGCGTGGGTCATCATACCACCATCACCTCTTTTAAAGAGCTTCTTAACTTTACCTATACCAAACAAATACGAATATATTTTAGTACCAGTACCTTAAACATTTTATAAAATATTTATAAAACAAAATAAGATTAACAATTTATTTATTTGTATGTTTCGATATCTTGTCTGAATCATGAACTACTTGGCCTAATACCGGTACTGTAGCATAAAACAAAACATTCCTCACCTAAAACTGATAATTAAGTAGTAAAGCTGTGTGTATACTCAAACCTAATACCTGTGTTAACAACCTTAACTTCATTTGTTTTCAGAAAATATTTAAGCATAAGAGCTACCGCAGCTAAATGCTTGCATGTTGCAAATGGTCCTTTTCCTTTTAATCTCTCCCAATAACCTAATTTCATTTTTATGTTGTAGGCTACACTCTTTCTTCTTCATTGCAGCATGTACAATACCACAGAAATAAACAGCATTTTTAGTTATGTTCTTGCTGCAAGCCTGAACATTTAATGCATCCAGTAATTAATAATCTTCCCTTCGAAATAGCTTTCATATCATTTATGCCTAATGCGGCGGAGAGGCTCTTGCCGTACGCTGCACAAAACCTAATTACTTAGTCAAGGTATTTATTCAGTTTGGGTAATCAGATCCTAAGATCCTATAATCTAGAATTCCTGCTTTCCTACTAAAATAACTGAGTCCACTCGATTGCGGGTTAGTAAGTGCCTTTTAATTCTTTATCAACGTGCAAACGATTCACAAACAGTTAAATTCGCAATTCAGTCGCGAGAAATAGCGTAATTCGACGGTTCGCGAGTTCAGTCAGTCCTTCAGAGTCCGTTAGTGCTAATTGCTTTGGCAGCAGATAGCAATCAAGAGTCTGATTTCTCTATTTCCTTGTCCACTCGTCTCTCGACACAGTCCAAAACACCGGTTTTTATGGCCACGCCTCAGATGTCCACGAGAAAGTCTGGCGAAATCTTTCAATATTGAAACGTGAGAGTCGGTAAACTTGAAACGCAAAAAAACGACGTTAAAACAAAAAATATTTTAGACATAAATTAAAACAAATATATACTATACGAAATGCTACACGTGCAAATCTAAAAAAACGATTTCTCCGCAATGCGTAATGGTAGAGACCTCAGCTATGGCTCATTCGATTAAGGAAAGAAACCCTATTTATTATTTATTCTCTGTAATTTTCGTGGAGAAATATTAAAAATGCGAGGCGAGCAGTGATAGATGATAGCCTTTTCTTTTTCAAGGCTTCGCCTCTGACTAACTCAGCCAATAGGAGTCGCGTCAACTTGCGGAGAAGCTCTTTTTGTCAAGCAAGTCTTTCTTTACATTCTCTGTGAATTTCGGCAAGGAGAGCGTTGATGACGTTTGCGCAGCAGGCGGTTATGCTTCGTGTTCACCAAAGCATGAATCCAGCTGGGCCTGCTGAGCGCACGATAAAGAAAAAGGCGGCAAGACTAGCTAGTTCGGTGTGCCCTGCTTTGAAGAATATCATACAATTCGAGAATATTGGATATAGTATTTGTGTGTTTGTTTGCTTTTTTGTATGCCCTTTTTACACTTACTTCCTTGACTGTTTTTTTTTATACTTTTTACTATTTTAGTTCTACAAAACTAAAAACTTCAATGCGTTTTGGTTCAATTTTTTATTATAATATAGTTAAGATACAAATACATTCCAATTTAAATATCATTTGGGCATACCAATAATTAGTGAGTATTTCGTTTGTCAGTGCACCTCAAGATTTTTAAAGTCGAGCAGAATTTTCTTTACATAAAAAGTGGTGTCACTAAAGTTTACATAATATATTCTTTATTGGAGGTAGATTTTAGGTGTGCGGTTTGTTTAAAAGAGGGATAAATTATATTTCCAACCATACTAAATATTAAATCATATAGCATAAACTTGTGAAAAACTGTGCTAATTTGAAAATGACCAAAAATTGTAAAAAACACTGCGGGACAGCATGTTTAAATTAATGCATTTGGCCGGGAGTGAAAGAGTTAATGTTGTAAAATAATATCATCGTCTTCGTGTAAACCGCAACAAACCAAATAAGGAGATTTTCGTTTCCATGATAAGGAACGTCTTTTAGGGAGTGATTACGTAATCGTTTAATTTGCGTTGATCAATCACATGGTCTGGAACGGCGGGAATATATTAGCGTCATACAGGGGTTAAGGGCTCCACACACATATAGCGTTTCGCGTCAAAACCTCGCGTCTGCCGTAAAACTCCTTGCGTCCGGTCATGCACACACTCGCACCAGACAAACGCAAGTCGAGAGTGGCTCAATAGCGTCAAAAGTCAGAGTTAAAAATATTTTAACTTTAGCGCAAGACGCAATAGGCAGAAATATGAAACGGATACTGTTTTAAGTTGATTATTTTAATAAAAACCAAGGTAGACACCAGAGAATACGTAAATCAGGATTATTTAACTACATACAGCATTATAACAAATATTTGTTTAGTTGGATTTAAATATCATTTAAACTAAGTTTTAGCACAATTTTTGTATGACACAGATCCAAAAATGTCAAAAACAGGGTGTTACTTATCTTGGTACAAGCAAGTTCACCTGTATGATTTATAAAGATAAGATGACTAACATTAGTGGCCAAATAGGGGAGAATGGCAATAGCAATAATATTGAATGCGGTTTACACTAGCGCGGGTTATTTTGCCGTTTGACGTATTATTCCATTTTTAGTCAGTTAACTTTTCTTGCATTAAGGAAAATATAGTTTGTTAAAAATATGTCAGACTTAACAAAGTTTGGTTTTTCTGTAAAGAGCGGAACGAGTGGTGCTACATCTTTAAAAAAGCCTAAGAGAGAGGAAAAGTTTGTACCATCATGGAAGAAGCGTTTTCAATGGGTTGAAGAAAGTGAGAGGATGGACAAGGTATGGGATGATGTACCGTCTGTCAGGCATTTCCACATATAGCTGACAAAAAAGCCAGCTTGTATTTAGGAAATGCATCGTTCAGACTAGAAATTTTAACCAGTCACTCCTCCAGCGAATCTCATCGTAAATGTTATGCAGCATTTAAAAACAAACAGATGAAAAGAAAGAACGACAAGGGAATCCTTTCAGTTGACCCAGAGGGACCAATGAATAGGCAATTAAAAGTTAAACCAACGCGAAATAGAAATCATCAGCCGCCTGTTTAACACAGCTTATTTTGTCTCCAAAGAAGAGACACCATTGAATATATACCCAAAGTTAGTTAGTAGCTTTACAGCTAAAAAATGGGGTGAAGATGGGAAGCAAATATCATCAGTCTGATAATGCTTGCAGGAGCTTCACACAGTACATATACGAGGACATTATGCTGGATACAGTAAAAGAGTTACAGACATAACCTATGTTTGGTATAATGTTTGATTGAGCAACAGATAAAAGTGTTACCGAAATAGAGGTAATTAATGCTCGGGTAGTTTCCAATGGTTGTACCAGAAATGTATATATACGTGCTCAGCCAGTTAAGAATGCTTCAAGGCATTTATTCTGCAATTCAAACAAGCTTTTAGAGATTTAGGCATAGTAGACTGGCAAGAAAAAGTTGTTGGGATTGGCTGCGATGGGGCTGCAGTCTCAACATAGGCAGAAGAAAAAAAGATCACCCGTTTGGTGTAGTTGCTGCAACAAAAGAAAATGGGAATTCCACAACTTCTTATGGTGCATGATATATTGAAACTAGTTCACAAGCAATGCGGATCTTAAAGAAGTAGCCGAAATTATGGGAGAGAGAGCTTTGCGACTAACAAATCTTCATGGAACACGCACGTTGGACACCTCACTTTGCAACCGCCTTAACTACATTATTAAAATCATATTTGACAATTCGAGCACATTTTGAGCATACCGTTGAAGCTCGTGTTGGGACTGCTGATGTGCTTGGTAGAGCAAAAAATATTTTGCTTAATTAAAGAAGTTATGGAAAACTTGCACGGATGCATACAATACTTGTTGATGTTTTGGATGTGTTGGGACAGCTTAGTCTGGAATTTGAGCGTGACGAAACTACAATCACAGATGTTATGGATGCTTTGTCGACAGCTAATCCTAATTTAATTGGATTTACTGTGCGACTAGGAAAGCATTTCCAAGCAAGCATTCATGGATAAACAGGGGACAGCCAGTTCTGTTTCAGGGGCCACGAATTGACCACGTATAGAAACTGCAAGTGGAGAGAAGATCAAACAGAAAACATAAGTCAAATGATAAACATACTCACCCTATCATATCAATTCTAGGCTAGGCAACATTGAAACAACCCCGGAACTAGCTAGCTGCAATGCGACTGATCACCTCACCGTCAGAGTGGCCTGTAGATCCTGCTGCATTGGCCATTCATGGAGAAAAAGAAATTGATTCTTTATGCAGTCTCTTTAAGCTGTAGCGACCTTATGTGTTACATAAGATTTACGATCCCATCAGCTGGCATTTGCGCTGACATTCCGTCATGTTGAAATATCATTTATAGGTTTACGATTATAACCACAGCTGTCGTACTTTGCCTATATAAGTTTATTTTACT
Organism: Ciona savignyi; assembly: GCA_000149265.1. Taxonomy (NCBI): domain Eukaryota; kingdom Metazoa; phylum Chordata; class Ascidiacea; order Phlebobranchia; family Cionidae; genus Ciona; species Ciona savignyi. The sequence continues at coordinate 15,254 of CH003127.1, forward strand.
TTTGCTTGGAAAAAGAGAAGGCTGGAGGCATTAAGTAATATTCTTGTATGTGAAGAATACTGAGAGTTTTTTAAACAAGACTTTATTAAAGCAACGTGATAGCCACATGGGATTGTTTATAAGGTAGGAGCATTACTTTTTTAAGTTAGAATTACAGCGAATAAGAGATATTATGTTACTACCCAAATCGAAGACCTAAAAAATTCCAACACATTGGGATGGAATTAGTAAAATAATTGTTCACATGCAAGCAAAAACTTTTTTACAGCAAAACAATATATACTGTCTGTTTGAACAATGTCTATCACACGGGAATCAATAATGGTTGTTTTGGATGGCACAGAAGAAAAGTTTAAACCATTGCAACTTGCATGCTTTGAGGTCCCCAAGATATTTTCATTTTCATAAAATGCAAAGTTTGCAATTTGAGGAAATCGTTGGCCTTATCTTATACAAGATTTCAAAAGACCGGGATAACTCTCATAAGGAAAAGCATCAAACTCTATGTAATCTTGAACAAGATGTATTAAGCTGTGAACATTGTTATTTAGTAAGACGAATCCAGCATATAGATAGCATACATAAACAAACAGCCTCTCAGTTTTTTTGTTTTTTTACATTATAAGTTTGTTGCCTTCCAATACAAAAGATCGAAGATAGAGCGCATTTTGCGGATAAACTCACAAGGAATGTGTTGCTTCATTTAGACAATTCTTGTAGTCAATAACACATTGCCTTGCCGAGAAATCTTAGCATGTGTTAGTTAGTAGCCCTAAATATATTTCTATGCATTACTTAGTCAAATCAAAATTACGTTTCTGTTCGTAATTATTTAAACAAGAATTGAAAATCGTTTCAAATATACTTTCTAAGGAATTCATTGTTTTAGTTCTAGCAGATTAGTTTTTTTCGAGTAAAATAGTTCTAACCAACTGGTAGAAATAATCGAAATCGCATTAAAAACACGTAATCTTGAATTCGCGCCAATTTCAGCGCAGCAAGACAAAAGGAGAGAAACTCCTACGTTGCGACAGCCCGCGATAACAATACACCCTGTATGTAACATGTTGTTTTTAAAATACCGGCAAGTCGGCATGCATCGTTACATCAAGTATGGAAAGCTGATTTAATCGGTTAACCGTTATGATTTTTTATGAATTTGCACAGCCCTAAATATAACAAAATGTAATAAATATATTTTTAAAATATTTGATCAACTATGCGCAGAGCTGCAATTCGCATGTTTTAACGAGAACATTGTTTTCGCTAGTGTCGCGACATTAACAGTAAATTACCAATGAATGATACAAAGGAAAAACGGACAATATACCTTTTTAACTGACTATGGCTCGGCGACACTCCCCGGAAAAATCGCAGCTCTGGATGTGCATAACAAAAACAGGTATAATAAGGGTTTATCATGCAAACCTTTTAGAACCTTTCCACCATAAAAGCAATCGTCGCATTACTCCAAGACATGCAATATGCATGTAGTCAAGCACTAAGTCAGATACCATTAGAATTACAAAATCAGCTAGCACAGATTTTTCACGGTGGTGAAATAGCAGGGGCGTCACAAACAAAAGTATTATAATAGTTCCTTGGATAAGTTGCAACACCATTTAAAACAATAGGATCGGAATACAAACCAGACAAATCCTTTAAGAATTTAGATAAGAAAATAGATGGGTTTGATATCTCGCAATTTATATTCTTCATAGAACAATAAATACCAGCACAAATAGGTCTGGATTGAATACCTTTGATCGTAACAAGTATAGGATACATTTTAAAGTTGGGAGAGGACTTAAACAGAGGAAGTCCATCTATATATTAATCAAGAGAGAATAAATACTTTTCACTTCCATTCCAAAAGGCAATGAATATTTTTTTCAAAGCTGCATTCCAACCACTGAAATGTACATAACTAACTACCATGATCCATCATATCTTCTCCTATTGGAGCGAGCATTGGGTATGGAAATAACGTGTCTATGCAAGCTGGAAGCAAAGGATGGAATGGTTTAAGTGCTTTCAGTAACCTTGTTACTGCAACAACTCTTGGCACATTTCTTTCAGTTAAAACCCAAGCTTTAATAGAATCAGTAAACGTAGGACTAGTATTAATGTTTTATCAATTTGCACATCAGTAAGCGGCAGTAAGCGGCAGTGGAGTAGAATTATCTGTTGCTAAATTGCCCAAAACAATACTTAAATCATCACTTGTGTCACTCAGAGAATTGTATTCTAATAATTCAAGACTGGACTTGGGCAACTGACTTTTATGTAAAAGTCATTTTCAGCTGGAATCGCAGAAGTAGATCTAAGCCTCTGTTTTTTTAACCGGCGCCATTTTTGTTGCCTAGTTAACTTGCCAAATGATTTATAAAATGTACGTTTTTTACCATTTTTCATTTAATCAAAATTAAACGGAACATATTCTAAAATATTTCAACTATTTGAGAGAAATTAGAAGTGTGGAAATTAGCTACAAAACCACCCACCGCAAAGGCATATATATATATTACTTGTGCGGCTCACACATTTGTCTCTACAGATGTTGCATTTTGATAATCATATGGACCAGTCTTAGCCTGGAAAGCATGGCAGTTTTCAACAAGATCTTGTATGTGCAGAATGTAAAAAATTATATGTGCATTCGTTAAATTTTTTTATAATTTTTTACGTTTTGGACACATTTTTTTAAATTCTTTGGCGGTTTGGCGTGCATTTTTTTATTTTGTGCAAACTCCATACTTTCCATACTGGATTATTAGTGGTCAGACAATGAATGGCCCCTTACAGTTTTACCATCACAGTACTCTTTCGTCCACTATAGTTACTTACCCCCCATATAACCCCCTGGTTGATGGTTGACCGGGGGTTAATTGCCCGGGGAATGAATGAATGACATAGTATCATCATTAGCTGCATTCATTGTGGATACCTGGTGTGACACCATTATACCGGTAAGAATGACATAACTAGAGAGTGTCAAGATGTCGGAGCCACAAGCCATGACTGTCACAATCATGATTTGAGAACAAAATCTTATTTTTTAGGGTATTTCCCTAGGTATTTTTTTTATTTCTTTAAAGTGTTAATATATCATTGGCTGATGTTCTTACATTTTACCGAACCTAATTAAAATTGGAGTAGCCGTTCAAGCGCTATGCCCAAAAAAGCTATTTTTTTAGAAAAAAAACGTTTTGGTTTTTCACCTCCCGGGGGAATGAATCCCCGTAAATAAATTACCTACAATTTTGGTTTCTGCATATATCTAGACATATGCGCTAACAAATGTCAAAGTTTCATTACGATTACAGCACCCCTTCTAGTAGATGTCGGAGCCACAAGCCATGCCTGTCAAACCTTTGACGAAAAAAAACGGACAGTGTCAAATGGGACCTATAATTAATTAATTATTCTAGAATACGATTCGAAAATACTATTCTTGAATAATTCTAGAATATCCAACTACTGGTAAGTAACTCATGTCATATTAAAGTGGGAGCGAATGTCTGGTAGCCTATGCGTTAATATCTTAATAGTACTGAACAGGACTTAATAGTTTCTTTTGTTTTAGTAGACTTAGACCTCGGCAAAATAATCTCGAAAGTGCAACTTCTCAGTCCGATACAGGCTAAACCTGGTACCGTACAGGCAAAACAGTCGAACCGAGAAAACTGATGGCTCTAGTAAAGCTTACAGAAATTAACATAAAAATATACATAAATTAACGATAACGAAGATTCATTCATACGGATATAAAATACTTAACAAAACTCATCTACAACCAGCGTTAAAGCAGAAAGATAGGAGTTTTCAACTGGACGTTATAATTAAGGCGGGAAAAAAATAAAATTTATAACAATAGACCCCCATAAGTAATACATTGCTTGTCAACCAACGTTAATTAAAAAACTGCGGTTTAAAGGTAAACAATAATAAGTTTGTTTATGTGAAGTTATTATATATATGCCGGAAACATAGTGCTGCCCAATATAAATTTTAAAAAATGTCCCCCCCATATGTTAAAACCAACCCTAAACCAAAATTAAATCAACGTTATTTAAAAAACGCAGTTTAATTGCACAGTGTAAACAATCATTACCCTTCGGCTACTGTTGTTTTTAACTATGTGTGCGCTATTATTGCTTTGGCTACTAATAATGGTTTGTGTATATATTCGGCCATATGTACTTACATCGGATAGGCGCCATTCATAGAAAACCTTTTCATACGACAGTATTGGCAAACAATCGACGAGCTGTAATTTCGCTGTTTAATCAATCCACTAGAAGAAAACTAAGAACGAAATTTAGACTAAACAACCTATATGTGGACATCAACTGGTTTATGTATGCTTGGCCACATGTACTTAAACCAGATAGATGCAATAGTTAAAAAAATGGAAAATATTTGTTTCACATAGTTATCCCCAATGGGCCATCTATGTTACACCACAGTACGGCCGGTCGTACAATAACCTGATATAAAACTAACATATAAGATTGGTTTATGCTTGGATCGGCCATATGCAACAATTGGCCATAGATAAATCGTAGATACTTCGTGACTGGGCAGTGACGGGAAACGAACGGTTTGCACGGAAACATTTGTGTTGATGAATTCCCTTTGTGCTGCATAGGTTTTCTCCATCAGTGTGATATAACATGTGGGGTGTCTCTCCTTGCCTTTTTAAATTGCTCACACAGCCCTGTTTTCATATTGTTGTCATCAGTTGCATCCTGAGCGGGTGGTTGCCAGTTTGTGGGCTCGCGCTTTTTTTTGTCGTTTAACTGACCGGGGCGTTAGCTGAACTTGTTTAGGCTGGCTGCCTAACGGTCTCTCGCGAGCTGCGCAGCGGAAAGTCTATTCTCCACAGATCGCACACTAATAATTATAGTGACCACGATTTGTACTGTCTTAATCTCAAATTCGAAGTCCATAACTCTTGATTCACTTTAGTTGTATTCTGCGTCTCATTCAATACACGGTTTATTTGCGACTCAAGTTACTTATTACGTCATTCAGCATGACGCCAGTTGTATAGTCTAAGGTACGTTATACAGTATGACGCAAGTTATCTCAAGTACGTTATTGTAGGTTATCATTTAGGTTATTTAAATTTTCAGAATATATAGGGAATTTACAAGGTGCGAAAAGTTTACGTGCCAGACGTTTCACATCTGCACGTTTGACTAACTGTGGGGAATTGGGTAAAAAAACTATGTTAATGATTTAATCGGCAAAATTACAAAGGCCCGTACAAGGTGATAATTACGTAAAAAGTAATAAAACACGTGAGAAAAACATCAAACGCAAAACAACGACGTTTAAAGTATAAAATATTTTAGACATAAATTAAAACAAATGTATATTATATTAGAGGTGCCACAACATCTCATTTTTTCCACATTTGTTAAGTTTGAGAAACACGATCTAGTTGAGCATTTCGGATGTTCAGGCGAAATAACCATCAAATAGATGGGGTAAACGATTTCACGAAGTATCGAGCATTTCACACGTTGATCCTGCAAATATACTAGAATACCCTGGTTGGGAGAATTAAGTACAAAGCTAGAATTATGCAATCATGCATTACAATCTGGTGTCATGTATGTAAATGCGTGATAAATGTTATCTGAAATGTAGTGAAAGTGACATCTCACATTCAAGGTAGCAACGCCACAATTTGCATCACATGAGCCATATTTCCATACTTTGCCAGCTAATAAACCAAGGCGTGTACGCCTGGTTACTCACTACCGAGTGAGCATGAAATAAATGCAGCGATGATCTCGCTATATGCGACGAAAGCGCAATTAATAAAAACGCAAAAACAAAAACCGAGCGACCTGTCATATGTAGGTTTTACGACTCGTAACGAATAAGGGAAATAATCTTGCGCGGATGTATTTCCATCAACAAACAAAAGAAAACTTTTAGTAAGCAGGACATAAGCCGTGTCTCGTCATTACTGTGCGGTGTTTGTAAAAGCCTGTTTTACACACGAAATATATTCGGTTCGGAACATCCGACACATTGACTGAGAGGCGATTAGACAATTAGACATCGCATTTACATGCGGCGCGATTACCATAGCTATACGGAAGTACGCTGGTATCGTTTAATAAACTGTGGCGTTGTGAAGCGGGTACGCTCACTTATTTACACAGCAAGAGCCCTAACGCGCGGGGCAGGGGCGATCAGACTTCGCAGGATAAGAAACAAACCTCGAGCCGCTGCTAAAAACGAGTATATAATCGCGTGAACGAGACGCATAATTTGCGTGAGGTGCGATTAAAAGAAAACTAACGCCTTGTCGGCGGTAACATTGAAAATCTGGCGCGAACGAACAAAACAAACGTCGTTCAACGTGTAAATACGCATAATATACCGGATGGGTTGGCGCAGCATGGCATCATTGACTCAAGCTCATGTTAGCATAATCGTAAAAGCGTTACTAACCTTGTTTAAGATGAAGTGCATGTAGCAGTTGTTGAAGGCGCGTTTGCTCTTCGTGTTTGTAAGAAGTCTGTAGAGTGAAACACCGATATTATGCATTCTTGCAATAGCCTAGTACCATCCAACCAAACCGGGAACACTAGTTTTTGCAATCGTTGCAGACTAATAATTACATATAGTATAAAAAAAAAATAATAAAACTTACAAAAATTAATCTAGAAGCTACAAAAATAATAATACAACCCTTTCATATTTCGTAAAGGGAACGTCGTATTGCGTATTCTCTTCTTTCGTCGGCGGAGACGATGCTTATCAACTTGATTTGAATAGAGTGCGTTGTCTTGTTAGTCACCAACTTCGTCCAGCGAAAAGGGGCGTTTCTTACTTGATGCTTGAAATTGCTTCTTAAATAACTTGCGTTGGACCACTCGTCGTTGCCAATGCACTCGAAACTTCTAGTTGAAGTTGACGTCGGAAATTGTTCGTTTCGGGAAGGTGCGTGTCCATTATCACGTCGGGCTCAACAATGTGGGCTCGCGCTTTTTAAAAGCTGATTGCTTGTAGTTGGCTGAGCTTGTTTAGCCGGCTGCCTTACGGTCTTTGGCGAGCTGCGCAGCGGAATCTATATACGTTTATTCTCCACAGATCGCCTACAAATAATTATTATAGCCACGATTTGTATTGTCTAGATCTCAAATTCGAAGTCCATAACTCTTGATTCACTTTAGTTGTATTCTGCGTCTCATTCAATACACGGTTTATTTGCGACTCAAGTTACTTATTACGTCATTCAGCATGACGCCAGTTGTATAGTCTAAGGTACGTTATACAGTATGACGCAAGTTATCTCAAGTACGTTATTGTAGGTTATCATTTAGGTTATTTAAATTTTCAGAATATATAGGGAATTTACAAGGTGCGAAA
>CH003126.1:6625-44447 GCA_000149265.1 Ciona savignyi
GTTAAAAAAAAAAAAAAAAAAAAATTAAGCATAGAAGTTCTCTATGCTAACCATATAGTTTACAAAGTCTCTGATTCTGTAGTGGCCAATACAACGTTAATTGGATTTGAAACTGGGCATTATAAGATAGAGGACGACGTGAAACCGTAGAATTCTGATGTAGAAATAAACAAAATAGAAAATCCATGCGTAGTCCCAAGCATGTCATATTGTGAGCGAGTAGTTGCGCTTTCACCGCCAGTGAAAAGGTATTTGGTTGTTCTTATTATGGTTTCTCTTCGGTTCCGAAGGAAACAATTTTTACTTTTATTTTTTTTTGTTTATTATGGGACGTTAAAGCAAACTATTCACTGCTTTATATGCGGTTGAGTTTCGGGGTATTTTAAGTAGTTGCCATCCTTTACACACCCATGAAAAAACCTTATCTTTATCCTAATGGATATCAATGTGCATTATTAAACGTTCTTTCATGATCTTAGCGCGTATTTATTATCATATAAATAATTGCGTTGCTTCCAAGTCTATGTCTACATCAGAAATGGAGATGGCATTGTTCTTTCGTCAATCAAAATCGCACAATTATTCCGCCATTGTTATTCCGCCAACTCTGACACTTCGGATGATTTGTCTTCTTATATTTAGTATTCATTCAACGCAGAGATGTTTATAAAGCTGAAACGCACATAACCAAGTGTGTAGACTATTTATTAGTTTTGTGATATCGTAGGTTCAAAGTAGGAACGAGCACACATAATTTTAAGGTAAGTGACTTTTAAAAAATCTGGATTAATCAAAGAAACCAAAGCATATTTGTAGCACATACCATAACGTAAATAATTCATTTAGAAACATATATCAAGTTAATTAGTAAATCGCGAACCCATTAGCTTTTGCTTGCAGAAAACACAGGATACAATTTGTCGTATACAAGGTAAACCAAGTGTAATTAGGTAACCAAGGGTGTCCGACCGTTTAGTCTGGTAGTTTAGTGCGACGCCTTTCAACCGAAAGGTTAAAGTTTGAAACTGATCTCTAGCTAGTCGGTTGTGTCCTTGGACAAGGCACTTAGCGGACATTGCCTGAAGTCAGTGGATTAATGGGCTCTACCAAATTAAAGGAACGTCTAGATAATACACAAAACACTGCAATAGCTTTGGTAACCTGGTTTTTCCATTCACGGGGATAAACATTAATATCCCAATCCCATCCTTATGTTCGTATTGAAGTTCCCTATCAATTTATATCGGTTTAAAGTGACTCGCTGTTATATTATCTATATTATATTTAGTTTAATTAAAACTACATTTTTCTTATTTATTTCACCCAATGAGCTAAGCTATCGAATATGTTGTCCGGCCCGATGGTCTAGCGGTTAAGTGCGTCGCCTTTCAATCGAAAGGTTGCAGGTGCGAAACTGGTCGCTAGCTAGTCGGTTGTGTCCTTGGGCAAGGCACTTTACGGACATTGCCTGAACCCAGCGGATTAATGGGTTCTACCAAATTGAAGAAACGTGTCCATCACATACAACACACTGCAATAGCTCCGGTAACCCGACGATGGGCGCGAGGTGATCTGACGATTGCCCGTGTGATAACCCCTGGGGTTTTCCCATTCACGGGGATAAACATGAATATCCTATCCTATCCTATCCTATCCTATCCTATCCTATGTCTGTTTCGAGCGTTCTGCAAAAAAAAAACGTATAACTAGAGAGTGACAGCCTTATTTTAATTAACTACCACCATTTGTAAAGCAGATTTTAATGTAACATATATAAATATAAAGAGATATAATGTGTCCCTGAATTAACAGACCAGTCTTGTTTACAGTGTTTAGTTTAAAAGTATATGCTTTCGTTAGATTTGTGCATGTCTGATAAACAACATTGCTGATTGTAATATTTTTGTTTTTGCTAGAATAAACGCATGGCCCCTAAATTACAATTAACATCTTTTTTACAAATGGTGGTGGTTGAAAACGATCTTAATTTAACAACATATAAACATTTTTGATATTTATTACACTCGTTTTTTTATTCAGATTAGCTTAATTCAAAAACATGGATTTGCCCCGTGTACAATTTATAAGACTTGGAAAAAAGAATTTGTTGAAGATTATTATTTTACTCTCAATCTGTCTAACTGCATCAATGCTGACAAAGCTTTTGGTTCAAACCTTAATGAGAACAAATTCTGGTTCAAACTTCAATGGTGCAGGAAGTGTAGGCGTTACTTTGAATGATGTGTTTATCACCATAAAAACAAGCAAGCAATTCCACGACACGCGTCTTCAGGTTATCCTTAATACGTGGTTCAATCAAGCACGGGAACAAACGTACATTGTCACAGACGACGACGATCTGGAATTAAACATCGCCACCAACGGACATGCAATTAACAGCGGCTGCGGCAAAACTCATGAACTTTCAGATTTAAGTTGTAAAACAGGTGTGGAATATGATTTGTACATGAAGAGTGGTAAAAAATGGTGGTGTCATTTTGACGACGACAACTACGTTAACGTTGGTGGTTTAGTGGATATATTAAGACAACTGGACTGGAGAAAAGATGTTTATTTAGGCAGAAGAAGCAAATTAACGGACTTTAAGGGGAAGTTTTGGGGAAAAACTGTGTATTTTGTATTTGCTACTACGGGCGCTGGTGTCTGCATTTCAAAGACTTTAGCTGAAAAAATGGAGCCGTGGGCCGGAGCCGGTAAATTTCTAGCGACTTCTAGAGCCTTGGGTCATGCAGATGACTGTACTATAGGATTTATCATCACTAACCGGTTAAAAGTAAATTTAACCGTCACTAACCTATTTCATTCGCACATGGAAAACCTTGCCAAATTAGATCCTACCACATTACAAAAGCAAGTTGTGTTTAGTCACCGAACACTAAACATCATAAACATCACATCTAACCTGACCAACACCAAGGTGTTTGATCTAATCGCTGACCCCACAAGATTTTATTCTGTACATTGTCTTGTACACCCAGAATCATTTTTCTGTAAATTTGCGAAGTAATCTGTAGTTACATGAAATCTTGATACGGACAAATCATGTGATTTTTGTTGTATTGAGCGTGCCAATCTAAAAAAATAGTAATTTATATTATGGTTATGTTGGAAATTTCGCGGTTCGTTCATTTTTGTGAGCATTATATCAAATTGTGTTACTGGAGCCTCTACTTCACATTTTTTTACAGTCGGTATATGGTTGCGTTAACCATTCGGCCACACGACCGTACATGTAGTGTCTTATATATAATTTTTTTACCGGGCTTAGTTTCGAACTCATGATGGACTTGTCACCAGGACCATTTTTTGTATAAAAGTCGGTATATGTATCGTTCGCGTTAACTATTCAGCCACACGACCGTACTTGTAGCGTCCTAATGCACGTCTTACCAAAGTGTTAACATAAAGTGCGCCACATCGTGTTCAAAAGCGAAATAATAATTTGAGGTGAATAATTTGCAACCTTTCGGTTAAAAGGCTTCGCACTAAACCACCAGACTAACTGGGTTTTGTTAAGTCCGGCCTCTTGTTTGCAATTAACATGCGGGTTTATCTTGAAAGCGATTTTTTTACTTAGACAGATAAGCGGTGTAGAATCCTAGTTCGTGTCTGTTTAAAGGGAAATAAGTGGATTAATAACTAAATAATGGCGAAATAAACCCTGCACGTAAACAACGGCGTTACAGAAAAGAACAATGACTTTTACGCAAGGGCCAATGCTTCACACGCGCGTGCACTCAATGAACCGTAATCGGCGGGGTGACGTCACAATTAAATTGATTGTCTGGGGACTAGCGGCCATATCAGGTTTGACATGTCCAAATAGTGTAAGGCGATTTTAGGTTTATTGTGGGTGTATCGTACTAAATGACACTCGGTATACTAGGAATACCCAGCCCCCCTCCCTACGTGGCTTGCACGCTGTGGAGAGATGCCTGCGAAAGGTGTCTCTTGCAGCAACCACATACTAGGGAAACCTTCCCCAGTGGGTTAATTTCCACATTGCACGAGGGGATCGGCCTAAGGCCACCAACTCGCACTAAGTGCACAATTTTGCTTTTTTTTAGCTAACCACAAAAAAACTCGGTATAAGGTTGTATGGCTGCATGCTTACGCAATTTATTAAAACACAGAGCTCAGTATTTATAATCTAACTAAATCACGCACAATCCTCGTGTTCGAAACTTGAACGAAAAAAGATAAAAATGCAATGTAATGGCCAAGAGATTAAATTACATATTTATGGGTCCCATTTGAAAAATTGGGACACATATTGTTTTTGTCCGTTTTTTTTTTTTTTTTTTTTTTTCGTCAAACGCTTGACAGGCATGGCATGTCGCCCCGACATCTACCGGAAGGAAAATTGGAATCGCAATGAGACTTTGCCATTTGTTAGACAACATGGTCTAAATGAACAGAAACTAAAGTTTTGGGAGATAAAACCAGGGGAATTCCCCTGGAACGTTAAAAACCAAAACGGTATTTTTTTTTTTTAAAAACTAGTTTCTTTGGGCATAGCGCTTGAACGGCAGCTCCAATTTGATTCAGATTTGGTAAAATGTAAGTGCATTAGCAACTGATTTAACACTTGGAAGAAATAAAAAAAATGCCTAAAAAAATACACTAAAAAATAACATTTTGTTTTCAAATCATGATTATGACAAGCACGCCATGTCGCCCCGACATCTACCGGAAGGAAAAATAAAATCGCAATTAAACTTTGGTATTTGTTACACAACATGATCTAGATGTACAGAAACCAAAAGTTTGGGAGATAAACCCAGGGGAATTCCCCCGGGGCGTTAAACACCAAAACGGTATTTTTTCTAAAAATAAGTAGCTTTTTGGGCATGGCGCTTGAACCGCTGCTTCAATCTGATTCAGATTTCGTGGAATGTAAGTGCATTACCTACTAATTTAACAATTAGAAAAAAAAAAATTATTTAGGAAAATACCCTAAAAAAAGATTTTGTTCTCAAATTATGATTGTGACAGGCATGACATAACGTCCTGACATCTACCAGAATGAATAATAGAATAGTAACAAAACTTGGTCATCTGTTAGACAACATGGTCTAAATACGCAGTAAAAAAAATGTGGGTGATAAATCTAGGGGAATTCCCCGGAGACGTTAAAATCCAAAACGGTTATTTTTCTAAAAAAATAGTTTTTCGGGCCATAGCATTTGAACGGCTGATCTAATTTTGATCAGATTTAGTGGAATGCTGGATCGTTAGCCACTCTATGTGAATTAAAAGAAAGAAAACATTTACTTAGGGTAACTCCCTTAAAAACGAAAATATCATGATTGTAACAAGCATGCAACATTGCACTGACATCTTCAACAAGGATTCGTCAAATTGGATAAAAACTTTAAGAATTGTTAGATAACATGACCCACATATGTAAAAACAGAAACTTATGTACTAAGCCCATGGCAAATTTCCCGAAGCCATCAAAAACTAAAGCGGGCTGTTTTAGGAATTTAACTTCATTTCAATACAGCACTTGAAGAAAAAGCTTTAATTTAAACATTTGTTGTAAAATGTTCGTAAATCTAACACGCTTGTTCTTTCTTTACCTACACCTGGAGAAGAAGTTTGGTTTGATAACTAAGGGACCCATGCGTTTATGCTTGCAGAAAAAAAACTACATATTCATTGTATAAGATACAAAATGTGGTTAGGGACCCTGTAGCAGTAGCATAATTATATGGCATACAACATGTGTTTTACAAATAGTGGTGATTAAACACGTGGTTAACACTCTCTAGTTTATTCTAAAGATTAAATCATAGACTGTTCAATATGTACACATTAAACTCTAAACGACGAAAGAATATATTAATAAATGTGTTTTACACAAAATGGGTTAAAATCAAATAAGACTGCAAATAAATTATGGTGATTTATTTGGCATAAGATATAACAGAGTAAAATTGTACTGTGAGGTATACGTATAAGTAATATGTCTAGACAGCACTTTTCTTTTAACATTTCGTCCATAAATTCCGATTAAGTGGATGTGAAATGTTTTTTTCAATCTCCGATTTCCCCTGAGATAATTAAAAATGTTCATCATTAAAAAATTGGAATCCATTATTGGTTTGATTGTGGCAGATTACCTAAACATTTGTACCAGCAAACGCTTAAGTTCTAAAGTAAGGCTGATCAAGGTGAGTTTGGGCTTAATTTTTAAGCTATAGAATTGTCAACACTGAAACTAAGTGAATGGCGCTTGGGATTAATTTTCAAGCCAAAAGTGTTGATACTCGGGCAATGATCAAGACGTGCTTGGGTTTAATTTTTAAACCAGTATGTGCAGCGTATTCTTTTTTGGTATGACATATCTCTGTGGTAACAAACAATGACAGGGCACAATTGGGACAAGTGTATGCGATCTCCAAGTATTTTTAAAGGTTGCAGTTTAAATCGTTTTTGCCTCCATCATGGCCGCTTAACCTACGCAATTCAACCGCGGTGATTGGCTTTTGTCTTTGACAGCCTAAATATTTATAATCAAAATAAATAAAGTGGGTCAAAATCGTAAACATAAAAATGATTTTCGCGTGTTGTAATTACTGCCGGTATAGCGGCAATTCGATTTGTTTTCAGCTATTTTGTGTTCTGTTGTTTCCATATTAATTTGCAAATCACCTTGCATCTTAAACTTCCTACCATTACATCTGTGCAGCATGTGTTTTCAGTACGAGTCATATATGTTCACTATATTCACTGATAGTATTTATTTGGCATGAAATTAAGAAATGAAATTCTGAAGTCCATTCATGGTATTAAAAACTCGACCACATTCACCTTACTCTATACCCTAAGCTCTGCTCGAAATATAAACAGTGTTCCAATTGTTGCTCGTTGTACAGTATTTGTTGAATCTAGCTAAGTTTCGAACCCACAATATATTCGTCACTAGAACTGTTTTTGTATATACCTTGGTATATGTATCGGGCGCGTTAACCAATTGGCCACACGACCGTGCGCTAGTTGCACAGTAAGACGATAAAATCTTATCCAATAAACGTGCGCTCCATCGGCCATGTTACTGTTACACCATGGTTAAGGTAAAACTACCACTGATAGAGTGATGTTTTACATCTAAAAATAATGTTTCCGTTTGTTTACATAAGAAAAGGTTAAATCTCTAACAAAATAAGAGCAAACAAAATTGCAGCTCAAGCGTTACTAAAAGTCGAAATACCATGTTAGAGTACCTTGTTTTAATTTGACCTTCGACAGTGTTATTCTGCCGCCGTTACACAGCAACGATTTAAATTAACTACAAAAAACGTATCGGGCCAGGAAAGAAGGCTAAGTGTTGTTTAGTTTCTTTAAACGTTGTTCTGTCGTAAGGTGCCGTTGATAATAAAAAGTCTTGATGACAGTTTAAGCGATAGAACCATATTGAACAGACACTTGCTTGGTTAGAGTATATTTAGACTATTACAAGCAAATGTAGTAACACTCTGGTATAATCTATATCTTAATTAGACATGTATAAACATTTAAATACTATTTGTAGTGTGTATATATTAATCGTTTGATAACCTAATAATATCATTTTTCACATCAGTTTGCAGTGTTTTTGTAAATTTACTTTGTAATTAATAGACTTTATTTACAAAGGCAGGCGGGGAATATTTCAAACTAAAAAAAGTTATATTGCAAATAGGAAAAATGAAATTTCAAAAAATACTTAGTATACCCTTGGACGGAGTTATAGAAGCAGGAATCCTTATTATGTATGCAAGCTCAATTATCTTGGCAAACATTGATTATTTAACACTGGGCTTCATACCCAGACGGTGAAAGCCCAATTTATAGACGTTTGGCTTCTCAAATTATAACTTTCGTTTCAGTATATCTACTACGCAATGGCACAGAATAGACTAAGATACCTATATAAGCGCTATTGGAATATTATATCTTTGGGTATTATATTTCTTTTTATATATTGCTGTTTGCTGTACTTCAAAACTCATGCCATTGAAGATCAACGCAGAATAGAAAACGAGTATAACAGGTAAAGAAGTTATTTCGTATTTATTTCTTTAGTCAATTAAAATTGTTTCCATCGTATCCAAGGAAACACATTTTGATATTACTTCGTGTGTTTCTTCTGGTCGCGCTGTCGCGCGACAGTTGTTTTCGTCGCTAGTTCGTCGGTATTAACGGGTTATCCAATCAATTTAAAATATCATTAAAGTTCTCATCAGAACGCTTATAGTTTGTCCCTTATATTCCCGGACTATAGATTAAAACTAAATTTTTATACGAACAAAAAGTTTCGGATACACCATACCTACCAAGAAGGATTTTACCGAGAACTCCTTATCACTCAACCCACTTAAAATAGTAGTTAGTCTGCTTTAATGCCCCATAGTAACAAAATTAAAATAAACAAAAAGGTTAAGTTGGGTTAGCTACTATGCATTAGATATGTATGTAATGGCAAACTCCTGATAGACCCGAGAGTTTAACTCGACTATCATTTACTCGCATTTCATCATTTTTGGGGTCAATATTCTCTTTATTAATATCTTAGAACTGAAAGAACATTTTAATTTAAATCTTAAAATAAAGTATAAAATAAAACTTAAAAATACATTTAGGACTGCATTGTTCCAGTTTACACTGAAAAGGCCTTAATTTGTACAAAAATCCGTTGTAGGTTACTATTAAAACAGCTGCCAATTATATCCTGAATAAATTCGTAACTCAGGGTTCATTAGGTTTTGTTTGTAAAACGAACATTATACACTATCTATAAGATATTCCAAGTGAAATTTGAAACAGGGTTGTATGTGCATGCATAAACATATATATCGTACAGTTAAAATATATTTTAAAAATAGCTCTTGATAACGAGGTTATGCCTTGGAAGCATTACAGGTATAAAGTGGTTTGATGTTAAAATCTTAATACTACTTTTGTAAATTATTACTTCTTATTTTGTAACTTATTTTTACAGCTTTTTTATTCCAATCACTGCTAATGTATGTACATACAGATTTTATATTCAAGCGATATTATTAGTTGTGTATGTATTTTAAGATTTATCTTTTCTTTAGAAATGAAAAACAATATTTCATATTCTGGACAATGGATGGACCATCATATATGCGAAATGCGGAAATACGTCATCCTGTTAAGTTCGACCATTCCTTCATTAACTGGACGATGACATACCGACTTAATTCGGATATTTTCTACCCCCACCTCAGCATGGATATGGCTCGGACTGTATTTTCGAGGCGCAAACCGTACGTTGATGACATAATATCAAAGAAGAGTAGGCTCGGAGTAAGTATTAACTAAAATTACTTTGTAAACTTTTTAGAGCAAACCCGAGCATGATTTACGTGAAGGGGTGAACTATTTAGATCGTTGTTAATAAAATAGGTGTTGATGTGCTCCCAGAATTTTACAACGTAGAAGTTTGGGTAATCCGTACACGAAAAATGTTTTGCCACCGACGTGACAATGGGTCTTTAGGCATTTGCCGTTTACGCGTCTTTGTTTTTGAGATTTCACAAGACTCCAGGTCGAAATTTACCCAACAAAACGCTTGTATTGTCAAAGATTACTGGTTAAAATTTCGAAGTTTCTTCAAAGATTGTTTTAACTGCAAAACTAAAATTCGTATCTAACTTGAAACAACACTATTGTCCCCTTCGGGCTTAAATGGAATTTTCCTGAATCCATCGTAATAATAGTAATATTCCGTTTTAGCCTTGATATAGCGTTAGTATAACGTAGAAAGCCTGTAAGATACCATTCACACAATAAATTAATATTTCATATCCTGGACGATGAATGGAAAAGCATATTTTCTGAAGTGTCCCTTTAAGTGAACGTGATGGACGAAAACACTGCAGCGTATGTGTTATGTGGCAAGAGAGGTCACCGAGATATGGTGGTTTAAGTGCATCCCTGGTTAAAGGATAGTTATTCGTTTTTTCTTATTAAGAATCGTATATATAAAACGATTCACGTATATAAAAAAAAACATTCAATGACGGTAAAAGCAATAGAGTATAGGATCACATGCCTTTAGCCAGTAGAATTCGTTAATAATGATGTACAAGCTTTCCATGTTATACGGTCTATCTTCTTTTTGTACTTGGTTAAGGTCTATTATTTAGAGCTATGGCAATAATGTAACTCTATAAGCTACAATGGGTTCGGTTTGCGCCCCCAATCGTAGAAGTTTAGTAATCCGTAAACGAAAGATGTTTTTGCCACACACACATTGTTGGGCCTGTTGGCCTTTCCCGGTGTCTCGTCTTTGTTTTTGAGATTTCACAAGGAGCGTCGAAATTAAGCCAACACAACTCTTGCATTATCAAAGGTAACTGGTTAAAATTTTGAAGACTCTTTAAATAATGTTAAAAATGTTTTACCAAAATTACTACGGTCGCTTATAACAACACCATTGTGTCATAGACGGCTATAGAGTTGTCCTGGATTTATCAATATAAGAGTAATCTATTCCTAGCTTTGCTTAAGCGTAAGTAGCATAGAAAGCTCGTACATTATCATTATATCATTCACAAAGGCTTCTATAGGTTAAGGACTACGTTTCTACTCAATTGGTGTCTCATCTGATTCCTTGACATGTGTTTATATATGTTTTTTAGTAAGAAACAACGAATGACCATTCTATCAACCAAGGACGCGCCTAAACCATATCTAGGTACGTCTTTACCACATAACACATTAGCTGCAGCGTTTATCCAAGTTTACTTAAAGGAAAACTACAAAATATATGCCTGTCCATTCATCGACCAGAATATGAAACATCTATGTGAAAGATATTGTATTTTTTGCTAATAAGAGTCAGTAGAAGCAGGAAAGATATTGCTCAAGGCAATTACAATACTGTTTGGGGTAGTTATAAAACATTTTTTTTTTTGGTTTTATCCAGGAATAGCATAATATATGTATTTTAAGCAATTGTAACATGGCAATTGAAGGCACATTTGAAATAAAATTAGTATTCCTATGGAAAAAAAAGTTTACTTAACAGAATTTAGCTAAACATAAATTTATTTGCAGCTATGGGTTGCACAAGATAGTCACTTTTTACTCGGATCCAAATTAAGGTTGAAGTACATAGATGAACTCGTTGAAGCAGGACTCTCCATTGATCGCTACGGTTGGTGCTTTGGCAACACACAAGCTTATAAAAAGCTTCCTCTTCAAGTGTTGGATTCGTACAAGTTTTACTTTGCATTTGAGGACGCTAAAGAATGCATTGACTATTTAACGACGGAGTTTTGGGACCAAGCTGTATATAAAGGAAGGGTACCTGTGGTGTGGGGTACTAGTAAAGCCACCGTTGAAAGTTTAGTCCCATCTGGCTCATTTATCCACACAGATGACTTTAAAACTCCAAACGAACTCGCTGCTTATCTTACATACCTTGATAAAAACATTGCAGCATACAGAGAGTATTTTAAATGGATTGAAAATCCAGATGAGAAGACATTAAAAATTTCCAAACTTTATGAACAAACCGGAGAAATGGCACTGTGCGACAAACTACAGAGCGACCCGCCAAGTAAAGTGACGAAAGATATTTCACGATTCCACTATGGTGTGGATTGGGGAACATGTATCGATTACTAGAAACAATATTATTCGAAAATTCGTTTTTCTAAAATTTAATTCGTGCTTTTGTAACCTACCTATAGTCTTGCATCGTTGTCGGATTTTTACGAACAAATAAAACTGCTACTTCCGTTAAAACCAATGAGAGCGTGTTGCGACGTGTTAATCATGAAAATTTAGTAGCAAAAAAAAAACGATTTAAACAAAACCCCATCACTGATATTGTGTTTTCTTATCTGATTACTTGCCTTACTAACCGTTTTAGACCTTTTTAGTATTACTTTTATACTCAGAAACTTCATATATATATTATATAGTGTGTATCTGTAGTATGGTTGAAAAATAAAAATATTTTAATGTAATGATTGATGCTATGATAACGCGCCTTATGTAAAGTATAAATATCCTATCATATCTATAGTCCTATGCCTCTATTAAAAATAAAACGTGTCTACATCCAAATATCAGCTAACAATTGTGAAAAATTTACACCAGAACATACCAACTCGTGTTTATATCGTTTGGTCTTAATTAGTTTTAGTTCTCACACTATTTTTTTCTCTTAGGTTTGGCGGCAGCGTCCTTTATATTTATTTAAATGTATATCCTTTAGTAATTGCGTGTTTTAACGACTGTTTATTTTGTCCTCTTTTTGTGTTCATGTGCCGTAATTTCAATTGTTTGTAATGTTTTAATACCGAGGCAAAAAATTAATAAACTCAACTGTATCTATGCTGCACTACCGTGTTTTAAGCACTAAAACACGTAGTAAAATGTTAAACCTAAAAAAGCTATGAAAAAATTGCGTCATTATTACGGCATGAAGACCAGTCTAAAAAATCTAAAAACAGGTTACCAGGCGTAAGTTATTTGTGTAATACTGTCAGATAAAGTAATTTTAACTCCCCAGTGACCAGCATATTTCATTCGTCACTTGAATAAAGTCACATGATGAAATTCTCATACGAGTTGCATGTCACGTTTTTGTTGCCCCTAAAATATAAGTCCACAATAAACATATACATAAATATATACTTCATGTAACCTTTCCAGGAAGTTAACACTCCGTCTGACACGTTCGAAAGGTTAACAGGTTAAAACTACCGACTAGACGACTAGAACATGTCCTGAATGCATTTGCTGAATAACGATTGGTTGAACTTTCGATTTAATGCTCAATACCCAGAACAAATAAAAGAACCTATATTGACCTCGTGTATGATGACGTCCGTATTATTAATAATTTGCGCTTAAGTGTCTTGGTAGAAACAATTACTGTTAAAATTGGCAATCTGCCTGATATTGAAAAAGATCGACTTGATGTGTTTAAAGTTTGACAGATAATTAAGGGGGAAAACCGCAACGTGAAGCTCTGACGTCAATTCATCGTCAACGGATGGCACCGGTATAATTTTCGCACCTTGCGCTTATTTATACGATTTCTATACGAAGACTTCGAAAACCCCATATCGAGTAAAAAAACAAAGTTTTAATGCAGTCGTCTAGCTCTAGCCGAATAGTTAACGAGACCGCTGAATTTACGGATTTGTATATATAGAGATTTAACAATTTTAGTTACGATCCTATCATGAGTTAAAAATTATTTCGTTAAAAATACATTGTTTAGCGATCAGTTAGATTTGCATTGTATGATATTTCTGTTTATCCCCTTAAATAAAAAAAAACAAAGGAGTTAACACAAACGCAATCGTCAGATCACCTCTCGCGCTCATCGTCGGGTTATCTGAGCTATTGCAGTATGTTGTGTATGACTCACACGTTTCAATTTAGTAATATTCATTAATCAGCTGGGTTCAGACAATGTCCGTTAAGTGCCTTACCCAAGCTGGCGATGAGTTTTGTACCTGCAACCTTCACTAAAAAGAATGATATTGCTTAAGAGCTGTTTTGTTTATATACATAATTTTTATGTTCACCAATTTATTAACTTCACATTAAAATGATAAAAAATAATTGTTGAGAAATCCACCACGAGTGTAAAAAATGTTCTTCAAGCCATAATGAGGTTAGTTTGACTCGGTGGATAAAGCTCAAACCGAAAACCCAACACCGACACTACAGAATAAAAAATGAAATGACAACACAAATTAACAAAATATGAAAAAAACTGTTAAATGCATTCATGCAAATGTGTAAGCAAGCTAATGTAAGAATATCTTCGTTACACGATAACGAATGGATTTGGCAATTGCCGGTACAACAATTAAATCTTCAGTCACGTATTTGTGTTTTGGCGGAATACAAATCTCATAAATCAAAAATAGTGACAGGTTGTTAAAATGGGAGCAAACATAAAATAAGTTTAGTTTCGATAACGGTCATTGCGAAGTTAGGGAAAATTACTTATCTTAATGTGTTAAAGTGTTGGTTTTAAAACAGTTTCTTGTTTAATTTCTTAAGTAAGGTCCTTTAAATAAGGTGTTAAGTAAATTTATAATAGTTCATATTACAAGTACATTTGTTATTATATTCCTTACTAATACCTTACTGATACCTTACTAATAACTAACAGATAAAATTAATTAATGATTTAGCAGTTAGTCCTATCCTGTAAGTGTTCTATTGGCAAATCATAGACTAAATGATGGTATATTTCGTTTGTAGGGGAAAGTTTTGAATCAGCGTTGGGCAGGACATAATGAGCGATTTAGTATTAATTTCTGTATATGAATCGCCCATGCTTGCCATGAAACCACCCTGCCCGTGCATGAAAAAATGACGTTATTACAGTGGCACAATTTATATTCCTGTTTATAATTTATATTCCTGTGCCCACCATCGAATTGAATATTAATGTTTTCCTAAATGTTAAATACGAATTTCAATGACAAAGACAATCATCAAAATTTAACGTAATACTCATCGGGTTTCAGCAGCTATTACAACTGAGATGTCGCGAAACATTTATTTTTTAAATATATTATTAAATACGATTTAATGTTTATATTAAATATATTAATACGATTTTCATGTTTACATCGTGAATGGAAAAACCAAGGGGTTAACACATAGGCAATCGTCAGATCACCATGTGCCTATCGTCGGGTTACCAAAACTTTTACAGTGTGTTGAGTATGATTCGGACGTTCCTTTTAATAGAACCCACCAATCTATTTGATACAGTTAAGTGTCTGGCCCAAGGATACAGCCGTCTAGATAGCGACCAGTTTCGAATCTAGGACAATTCGGTTAACTGGCGAAGCACCAATCCATTAAGCTAATCAGTCAGGCATATAATTCTTATTTGGATATTTTATAACTACTTTATATATTATTTTATAGGCAGTCGTTGCGTTGTGCAGTATGTCTCTATTAAGGCTGTACTTTTGTTATGCTGTAGCTTTATATTGTTTGGTCGAACGTGCCAATACAAGTTACATGACGTTCAGCAACAATGGTTATAACGACCTTCTTATAGCTATTCATCCAGATCTAAAAGAAGATGAGAATCTTATTAAGAAGATTAAGGTTTAAATTTTTATTTTCCGTAATACCATGAGTATTGAGTATGTTGGTTTTCAGAGTAATGCATAATCTTGATTTTATTTTCGTAGTTTAGGCAGTTGCTATTTCTAGGATGCCACACAGTTTAAATAAGTTAAGGAAGTTTACACGCATTATGGTGGTATTTCAAAGCCATAATGGACTAGTCACACTTTACCTACTGTAATGTCGCTTAAAAATAATTCAGTCGCAACAACCACGGTGCTACAACCATACACGGGGTGCTGTCGGCTTTTTTCTATAGTTTTATGTTGGTCTAAGTTTTGACCACCAAACTTCCCGACCAAAATACTTTATTCTTGTATCAACGCCCCAAGACCGCTTATATCAGGGGTGGGCAACTTCTCTAGTCAGCGGGCCAGATTTGGGGGAAATGAAGTCCTTGGTGGGCCGGATTATTAGATGAATTATATTCAATAACTTAACCACATTTCTATTTACTAAATTCTTTCCATAGTTTCTATGTTTCGTCAAATAATGACGAATAATGTTGTACTCTTTTAATACCGCAATACTCTACCCATACAGTAAACATACTGCTTTGTTGTCAACCTTTGTAAAAAATACTTGGGTATCCAAATGCTCGACACTCTCTTTCAAATTAACGTTTCTTTGAATATTCCATGGTTAATAATCCTTAATAATTTATAAAATCCATTTATATTTAGAATTTAAATATAACCGATAACAGCTAAAGAAAAACCATCCCTAACAGTCACGTTGTTACACAGTACCCATTTGTCGGGGATGTTTACAACGCTCTCTGCTTTGACCTTATAATGTCTGTTTAAAAAATGTGTTAACACAATTGTTTGTTCAAAGCTCGCATTAACAGTGCGGTAAGAGTAGATCGATAGGCAACTTTTAGGAATGATGCGTAGGACCACATACATAAAGCGGGCCGGACCTGGACCACAATACAGGTTTACCACAATACAGGTTATTGTTAGATACAGTCGGGGGGCCGGTCAAAATCACTTCACGGGCCGGACCCGGCCCGCGGGCCGTATGTTGCCCACCCCTGGCTTATATGCTGTCGGCTCGTCGAACCGAATTTGATTTAAATTAGATATCTATGGAAATTTACGTTTAGAACTTATTTGGGTTAATTCCCGTCACAGAAATTTGGATAAAATATTATGTAAAAACGCAATTGTCAAATTATACCCCGGGTACGTTATGTATGGTTTTTACTTAAGTACTATCTGGAGAAAACTAAAAGGGGGTTATAGGCAAGTAGAGAAAAAGGGAAATTTTCACTAAAATAAAGACTAGAGCGGTATGGTGTAACGGTTTAAGAAGTTGGAGTAAGAGTTTGTTCTAGAATTAAATTAGTGTTTGGAAAATATTTAGTTTCTATAATTATAGTGTGCAGTTTTCCTGTTATTTATCTTTTTCCTCCCCTTTTGGGTGCTGCCATGGCAAATTATTTTACGACCTTCATCAGATTTTCAAGCGATTGTAGTTTGTTGTGAAGGAACAAGATGTTCCTCCAATTTTGTTAGACCCTTTAAATCTACTGTGTTTAGTTAATATCCGCATTTTCTCAATGACATGACCGAATAGCTCTTTATAAGTTTTAAACCACGCAACCCTTTGGCTGAACGGTGGCACACTAACCCACCAAGCTATTCTGTTAAACAAGTTAGATAATAAACTTAAATTTATTAAAATAAATGTTAAAAAGTGCTTTGCTACTCACAATAGATTTTACATGTTTAAGCTTATTTTTTCTAGACATCAAACCGTATTTTAGACTGCATACCAAAAGTAAAAAAACTTCTTAAAAAAATTAAAAATATTAACACCACAACGGGTATTGAATTTCTGTCCATTAGTTTTAACACAGGTTTATTAAGATTGGCAAACTTTTTGATGTTGTTTCACAGGACAAATTTTCAGATGCGTCTGATGTTCTGTATATGAGCACAAAGAAAAGAGCGTTTTTCAGATCGATCAAAATACTTGTCCCTGATTCATGGGATCAAGGAGAATACAGTGAAGATGAAAATCTTTCATTTGAAACAGTGCGTTGAAAAATTATTTACTTAAATTAAGAAATAGCCATATTTCTTTGAATGGAATTTTATCTTTTCGTATGCTTTTTCTGGTGTTAAACTTATCAGTTTATAATTTTAATAGGATAGGATCTAGGATATTCATGTTTTTCCCCATTAATGGGAAAACCAAGGGGGTTAAATCATGGGCAATCGTCAGATCACCTTGCGCCCACCGTCGGGTTACCGGAGCTATTGTGTTATGTATGATTTACACGTTCTTTAAATTAGCAGAACCCAATAATTCGCTGGGTTCAGGCAATGTCTAGTAAGTGTCTTGCCCAAGGACATAACCGATTAGCTAGCGACCAGTTAAACCTTTCGGTTGAAAGGTGTCGCACTAAACCACCAGACTAACAGGCCGAACTAATGCTGATTCAGTTTTCAAGGTCTTTCAATCTAATAAAAGAAGTCTTTTCTATTCAGTACATAGAGTTGACCTTTAGTGTCTGTGCGTTTTTATTCACATCTTTTGTTACAGGCAGATATCCGTGTGGTTTCAACTCGGAATGGCGATAACATTCCATTCTCAATGTCAAGTCCACGGTGTGCAGCTCAGGGATTCTATCTTACCTTCACAGATAAATACTTGACACAGAGATCTCTTACTTCAAGACTGGGGTCGTATGGTATTGATGCTTTAACCATTTCTGTAATGTTTAGCTGTTACATTTTTGCCATGTAAAGATCTGGTTACCTTTAACTAAATAAATATTATTTTTTAAAACTATGTCTGACAAAATGATTCAATGGGTTTTTGGTTCACTTAACAAATGCCCAGGTATAACATAATTCTCAATTAATCAGTAGTAAGATTTTCGAGATACATTGGTGGGTTAGTGTGTTGACTCAGGTTTTCCAGATAGATTATTAGGTAAGTGTGTTGACTTTTAGCCAAAAGTTTGCAGGTTCAAACTGATTGCTAGCGAGTCAGTTGTGTCCTTGGACAAGGCACTTACTGGACTTTTTCTGAACCCAGTTCACACTAAAATTGTAGGAATTTCTTAATCATAAACAACATTTGCTTTCGCTTTGGTAAACTGATGGTGGATACAAGATCATCTTACAATTACTTGTGTGATAATGCCGGTTGCGTTTTCTTAAGTGGGATAAAACATGAATACAGGGCCAAAAATCCATTAAATTTCAGGCAAGTAAGAATTCACTTGTGTGTGGAAGCTCACACGAGTAAATCTTTCATGCGAGTAACGGGAGTAATTATAGACTCCAGTATTCGAAAGTACCCTTTTAATAATAAAAACGGTTGAAATGTCGTGGATTTGTTTTTTATTTGCAAGAGTAAATTCTCACTCACACGCCGCGTGTCACGCTCGCGTTACTCGCGCGGCTTTTTGGCCATGTGAATAGCATATCCATTATCTAATACTGTGTCATTTAAAGTTATAAAAGACAGGTTATTATTTTATTCACCAGGTAAAACTATTGTACATGAGTGGGCCCACTATAGATGGGGGGTTGGGGATGAATATCCATTTCATCACGATGAGCGTTTCTATCTTGATTCAAACAAAAAAATTCAGCCGGTCAGGTATAAAGTATTTTTGCGATGGTCTTTCAATAGGATAAATATTATACAGTTGTTGCAAGATGCTGTACTTTGAACTGAGCCTCATGTAATTTTTTGCTCATTTTTGCTTTTGCTTACATTCAACAGATAGTGTCCCACCGATTAGTCTGGTGGTTCAGTGCGCCGCCTTTTAGCCGAAGGGTTGCAGGTACGAAACTGGTCCCTAGCTAGTCAGTTGTGTCCTTGGACAAGGTACTTAATGGACTGTTGATAGGTTTCTACTAAATTAAAGGGATGTTAATCATACACAACACACTTTCTGCAATAGCTCCAGACGGTGGGCGCAAGGTGATCTGGTCATTGCCCTGTGTGTTAAGCCCCTTGGTTTTCCTATTCACAGGAATAAACATGAATATCCTATCCTATCCTTGTCAACGTCTTATCTTCAGTTTTGTCAATTTACTTAATGGTAATGTATACTACATTCATAATATTTGCCCGTTTTAGGTGTTCAATCAACATTCCAGTCACCTTAAAGAATTGCCAATGGAATCCGAAAACAAAACAACCAAACTGGGACTGTGTTTTTAAAATTGGCAAGTCTGTCAATAATAACAACTACGCTTCTATTATGTCCTACGCATATCTACCAACAGTGAGTTGACTGTTTTACGCTTAATTTATTTATATCTAGTATTTGTAGTACTGTTTTTACTGTTATTTTATGCTAAGTTCAAGTTAATCAGGATTAGTTTTTGGACGCTAGATGATTAAATATTATTTTTAAGGGAAAAATATATTTGCATTAGACTAATGACTAGGCCTATCTTTTTATGGCCAAAAGGGTTGTTTTGGTACAACTATGTAATTTATATCTCTCAAATCAAACTTGTAATCTAAGGTTGTGCATTTTTGTAAAACAATCCCACACAACAAGAATTTATATTAGCCGAATGACTGTAAAAAAATGTATTTGCATTATACTGAAAACTATCTCATTGAGGCCAATAGTTTGTTTGGACACTAATAATCACATGCAATTAATACCTTTTAATTTAAACCTATTTTAGACGGTAGATGATTAAATATAATTTTTAGAAGATAAATTTATTTGCATTAAACTCATGACTATCTAGTTATGGCCAAAAGGGTTGTTTTGGTACAACTATGTAACTTATATCTCTCAAATCAAACTTGTAATCTAAGGTTGTATATTTCTGTGAAAACACGAATTTAATTTTACCAAGAAGAATTTGTTTAAGACTGATAACTATCTCATTATAGCCAATATTGTTTTTAATACTAACAAACAAATGCAATTAATACCTTTTAATTTAAACCTATTCTTTCAGGTTGTGCATTTCTGTGAAAATAATCCTTCCGACAAGAATTTACTTCACAATCGTGAAGCGCCGGTTTCCCACAACCGCAAATGCAACCGACTGGGGACATGGGATGTAATGATGATGTCAGAGGATTTCCGATCCAACAGGAATCCTCCAAACACAAGGATCGTCAGCCGAACGCCGGAGTTTAGTTTATGGCAACAGAAGAAAGCACGGAGGTACACATTGGTGCTTGATGTGTCAGTTAGCATGGAGGAAGAGGTGAGTGGGATTAAGATGTTGAGTCTGCCCGAACAGATTGTTGGGTTAGTATGCTACCTTTTATAAAAACACAAGAAAAACGATTTTGGAACATTACCCAAATTTGAAAATTACCCAAATTTCAACAATACCTAAAATTAAACAATACCTAATACTTGAATTATTTACTTTTTATATTCATTAAATTTCGACAATTAAAAAAATAATTTTAAAGAAGAAACATGCTATTTCTATGTTCTTCCTTTATTGACTGACACCTTTTAACTAATTTAAACATGCTGTCCCGCAGTGTTTTTTACAATTTTTGGTCATTTTCAAATTAGCACAGTTTTTCTCAAATTTATGCTATGATTTAATATTTAGTATGGTTGGAAAGATAATTTATCCCTCTTTTAAACAAACCGCACACCTAGAATCTACCTCCAATAAAGAATATATTATGTAAACTTTAGTGAACACCACTTTTTATGTAAAGAAAATTCTGCTCGACTTTGAAAATTTTGAGGTGCACTGACAAACGAAATACTCACTAATTATTGGTATGCCCAAATGATATGAAAATTGGAATGTAGATTGTCTAATAGTTTTTGTACTCAGGAAAATTTGAACTGTATTTGTATCCATATATGGCGAGTTTGGGACGGAAAGAGTTAATGATTGATTATTTTGTCATGTTTTCCTGTTCCTGTAATTTGTTTAATTTTCTGTTAGTTAATACTAGAGAAAAATGAAATGAATCATAATTATAATTTATAATGCTTTTTATTTTTAGGGCCGGCTACAAAAGATGACGAAAGCTGTAGTCTTGTTTATTTTAGAAACGACTGTCTACGATTCAATCAGCGTAGTAGTGTTTGCTCGTACAGGGAGTGTAGTGGTACCGATGACCAAAGTTTCAGACATTGGTGTCAAACTTGATATTATTCGACAACTTCCCCTTTCCATTCGAAGAGGAGGAACGTGTATATTGTGTGGTTTGGTGTCTGCTCTCTCTGTAAGTATTGGAAGCCAAGTTTTTTCTTACCAATTATGGGAATTGTAACTTTAAAATGTCTCGCTTGCATTTATCAGTTTTTTTAATAAATTTTATCTTTATTTTAAGTCACACTAACTAAATAAAATAGCTTATGTAAAATTGAAAGTCCATTAAAAAAACAATGTTTAGAATCTCTGTAAAAACTTTCAATGTCCATTGGGATAAATTACAGAGCTGTTAAACCAGATTTGCTAAATTCTATGATTAATCTTTAATTGTTGTTCACCGAAATAATGACTTAGCAGAATTTTGGTCAATATTTTGCCTCCAGGGTGGAAAAATGCAGTGGTTGGTATTTGCTGGGTATTTGTCAGATTACCTTGAATAGGCGGGAAAATATATGGGTTTTATTACATGGCAAACGGTCATATTACCTCGTGCCCACAGTCAAGTCACCATGCCTAGTTCAGTGTGTTGTATATAAGGGAAATATTTCCGCAGTTCAGGTTTTTGTTGAACCGAATAAATCAATTTTTAAAATAAAAATGTATTTGCATTAAACTGATGACTATCTAGTTATGGTTAAAAGGGTTGTTTTGGTATCATGATAAGGTCCAAAACTTAAGTTTCTTTGGGTTTATTTTACTAAAATTTTATTTTCACTAAATTTCTTACCAAAAGTCGCAATCAATTATTTACTGACTGATTTTAATCAAACTTACTTTCATCTGATTTTCTACTTTTCTAATTCCACCATCTTTTACCAGGTGGTCCGCGATAATTCTGGAAGTTGTGGAAATATAGTTGTATTCACTGATGGCATGAACAATAGAAGACCTTATTTTAATCCGGGACCCCAACTTATTAAAAAGGTAATAAGCTTTAAACATGTAAGATTATGTTTATTCACTTTTCTTTTTTAAAGGAGTTTTTACAATTAATACTGTATTTGTAATAGATTAAAGCAACAATATAAGTTTCAGGGATTTATTTGGTTTGTAATATCTTCATAGCAATATCTTCATTAAAGGTTACAATAGTTTCTTTAACCAGACAAAGTTCTAAACAAATGAAAATTCCCTTTTTTGACCTCTGCTTACTTTACTTTACAGAAATGTGTGATCAATGCAATTTTTATGAATATGGCCGACCCAACTTTAAGAGAGCTGGCAGTACGAAGCAAAGGTCGGCATTTCTTTCTTAAAGACGAAAGCTCAATGCGCAATTTCTTTATACCATTCTTAAAGCAGCTAAAAGAACCTCACGGAGCAACGAAAGAAAATTCGAAAGAGGTGATATTACTAAAACTTGCCATTTTTGTTTTTTATTACAGTCCTAACTAAAAAATAAATACTATGAAAAGTAGATTTTATTTCTAGCTTCACTAGCAGGTCTTGCATAAGGTGAGTATTAGTAAAATAAAACCATCTGTTAGCTGGTCTCCTTTGTGCATTTTATTATGCATTTAATAAATCGATTGAAAATTAAACTATATTGTAGCAAGTGGTTGTTGAAGGGATAGATTCTCTTTATTTTGACTATTTACAACACACACAATAGCCACAACATTTTATTTTAAACTATTAGTTTTATTATTGATGGTCATCGTGTTTGTTTTTGTTTGTAGCTTATTGTGTCACATAACATAAAATTCTAACACCTGTCATGAATTATTCAAAATTGATCAAAAATAAACAACATTAATTATAAGACAATCAATATTAATCATGAAATAATCAACATAATTTAATGGTTAATCAACATAATCATAAAATAATCAACTTTATTCATAAAATAATCAGCTTTAATCATAAAATAATCAACAATAATCATAAGATAATCAACATTAATCATGAAATAATCAACAATAATCATATGATAATCAACATTAAGTATGAAATACCAACACAAATCATGAAATAATTAACATCCGTCATCAATAATCAACACAAATCATGAAATAATCCATACTTTCAGGTGCATGATGATGTATTTGATGTTACACCTGACACTACTGAAGAAGGAATTTTTCACATCAGTCCTGGACTTGGGAACCAAACAATTTTAACGTTTTCCTGGTCTGCAAGCTCAGTTCCCCCAAGTATGGTGGTTTAGTTTAATACAATTCAATGTTGTGGGTCCATGGTAGCACCAGAACCAGTATATAGTACATATAAGGCATAATACTTTATCATGGTTTATTGGTACCGGTGTTTTTTGAAATTTAAGATTTGCAATTGAACAATTTTAGTAAACCTGCCATAATTCTTTTTTTTCGATATATATGTGTTGAACTTGTTATTTGTTCAGTGGATTAGCTTGTTATTAAGATTTTTTATGGGTTATAAGTCAATGCACTTTACCAAGTAAACTAATAAGTGATTTTAAAACTAAAGAAATTTTGTTATAACATACTCTATACATTTTCCCATTCAAGGATTTTAGAAGCTAGAAATCACTTGCAGATGATACTTTTAAGTTTTAGGTATTTATTGGGTTTAACAGCCATGTGTCTTTTATTCAATAGTTTTATACATTTTTAATGACTGTTCGTTTTGCCTCCTTTCCTGTTCCTAAAATAGAATGTTTTTTTGAGATATTTGTAAATTGACAAAAACATAAAGTACAAATTAAAAATATATAATAAATTCAAACTTCTTCAAAATTACTTTTCTTCAGAAATCCGGTTAGAAAGTCCAAGTGGTTGTGTTTATCAAAGTGATCCAGTAGAAACCAACTGCACTGAGATAGGAAAGACAGAATTAACAAACTTCAAGATATTACGCTTCACAATAGAAGGCATTGCAGAGGTAATAACCTATAAACCATATTAGCTGTATATTTCTGTCACACTTTGATTGTCTTACTTTGTGCACTTTATATGTCTAATCCGACTGCTTAGCTTGGTGGATTATTGCGTCTTCTTTCAGCCAAAGGGTTATTACGCCAAAAGGGTTTCAGCCAAAGGGTTATAAGTACTAATCTGGTTGTTTGGTTTTTGGTTTTGTCTTTGGGAAAGTCACTCAACGGACATTACCTGAAACCAGTGGATTAATTTGGGTGCAAGGTGATCTGATGATTGCCCGTGTTTTAAACCTTTTGCGTTTTCCCAAACAAGGGGATTAACATGAATATCCTATTTTTTAATTAAAGACAAGAAATGTAGTTATATTGTCACTTTAGGGAATAAGAGTTTTTTATTTACTTTTCAGCCTGGTAATTGGAGATATTCTGTCAAGTCTTCAACCAATGATAACATTGTTGTAAGTGCTACATCCAAACCTTCAGATGAAAGTTACATGCCTGTTGTAATTGATATTGAAACTAAAGAAGTCAACACATCATATGGATCTGCTTTTGTAATTTCTGCACGGG
The DNA here is from genome assembly GCA_000149265.1 of Ciona savignyi. NCBI lineage: Eukaryota > Metazoa > Chordata > Ascidiacea > Phlebobranchia > Cionidae > Ciona > Ciona savignyi. The sequence goes on from CH003126.1 coordinate 31,343, forward strand.
TACGTGGAAAAACCTACACTAACCAGAAACTTCAGAAAAACCAAAGTTTAATCAACTATACCAACATTATTATTCAGGTTTCCCAAAACTCTGTGCCTGTTATTGGATTAAAAGCAGTAGCACGACTGGATAAACCAGATACTACAATTGATGAAATAGAACTCTTTGATAATGGAGGAAGTAAGTGTGACTCGGTTCTAAATGAAATATGCCTACTATATTTTTATTCGTAATGCTCAAATTTTCTCCTATTCCAGCATAGGGTGCTTTGAATTATAAGGCGCACCGTCAATAAATTGCTTTATTGGATTTGCTATGCATAAGACTTAATTAAATATAAGACGCAACTATAGTTCATTGTTTTATTATAAAACAGTACTACGAGAACTGATTCAAGTGTATGCATTAAAACATAAAGCACTACTTGATCCATACATTAAGTGCACTAGCTTATACGGAGCACAGCCAATTTAAAAAAAAGGATTTAAAATTGTGCATAAAATATGTTAATAAATCTTTGGATTTATTGGTCAAAAGCAATGTAAATATCCCATCCGTAGTGTTACTAATGCTTTAAAGAAAGAGTTTTAATTATTAATGTGGCAGAAAAGATTCAAGATTTTATTCAGTCAGCATAATACTTTTATAATAGAAACAGTCACCATTTTACAATAAATAAAGAAAAGAAAAACACAGTTTTACAATAATACAATAAAGAAGACAAACTATACAACTTTATAAATATTTATATTTCTAGATGCCGATGAAATAAAAAGTGATGGGATTTATTCGGGATATTTTTTCACCCTTTCTGCTAATGGTCACTATTCTGTTGAGGTATATTGAGACTTCATCAATTTAAAGCTTTTTTTATCGACTTGTTTAACAAACAGATCCAATATTTTTTATTTAAATTTGAAGTAACTTGTTGAAATCAGCATCACATTGCTGTAAAGAAATTGATGAAGATGGTTTTTCAGATTTTGCAATGTCATTAAAAATAGGATTAGTTTCCATCTTAACTTGTTAGTTAAGAGATTAGCGATACCTGTTATATCCACATAGGTGCTGGGTACACTGTTCATGCTAATTAGTAGATGCAAGGTTAAGACATTGTTTAACGTGGTTAGTTTATTTATTTTATTTATTATTTTGTCCGGCCGGCTGGTCTAGCGGTTAAGTGTGTCGCCTTTCAATCGAAAGGTTGCAGGTATGTGATAACCCCCTTGGTTTTCCCATTCACTGGGATAAACATTAATATCCTATTCTATTCTATCCTATGCAGTTGTGTAAAAACAGCAGTAAAAATATAAACCATTTAGAGTAAAACATACAGCAAATAAGACCTGTCATGAAAATGATATAAATATTAAATATGGGAAGTAGCCTTTAAACCTTAGCAAACTTGAATTCCAACCAAGATAGTTAAAACTTTAATCTGCATAAAATATGGTTGTGTTTCGCAAAATACTTTGTGGGTTTGGTCTAACAAATCTTTTAATACTACCATATTCTAGTATTACCTAGAACTTGCACACTAAATTAAAGAAAACTGCAACTGTAATTTTTGCACATTTTTTCAGCAAAATAAATATTTGGAAATTATGTTCTTTTAAGGCCATTTTTTAATTAAACTAAAAAAACAGTTGCAAATAAGTACAAATTAGTTTACAGTTTTTTACATTAAAAGTTTAACATACAATGTTTCAAATTGACAAGTTACTACCAGGTTAGAGTTAGCAACCCAGATGGCACAGCAAGAGCTGAACATCCAGAAAAACCTTCTCTTTCAACCACATTTGATCCTTCAAACAAAACAGGTGAATTGATGATACAATTTATGTTTAATAATCTGGTGGAAATGAAAGATCTTTATTTCTGCATTTAAGCAAAATCAGTTGGGTACCTTGAACAAAGAAATAAGTTTCTGTTTTGTATAAGATAGCTAGATTACTATCAAGTTACCTTGTTTAAACAGTCAAATTACTAATAGTATGACAATGGGTTGAATGTATTGCTACCTTATTATTAAAACCATTAAACCACCGAGTTCTGACAACTTCCGCTGATATCCAAAACTTGCTCAAAGCCAAAACAGACTTGTAAGCGACGAGTTTTAATTCCCAAACCACAAAAGGCCATTAAGACAGCTGTTTGCATAAAAGTTAACATGCAACTATACGGCCACGTCTGCCAAATTACTTGAACCATTAAGTCACTAGAATGACGTAGTTGTAAAAAACATTTTCGAATTTATTTGAATTCCAATCTTAAATAGCATCTTAAAAATTCTTTATTGTTAGAAAATTCTTTATTGTTCTTTATTTTATTTGTCATATTAAATCTTTATATTTTTCCCAGAAAATAATAACACGGCATGGATTTCGGCAAGCTTCTCACAACAAGAGATTGGAGATGAATTTAAATATGACGGGTTGGAATTATGTTTCTACACTTTATTAATATTAGCATCATTTAAACTAAATGATATAAAATTTGCTGTACTAAACATTAAGTTAAAACTACAGTTATCTAACATCTAACCATTTACTGTGAGTGTGTGGTAGATCTTGTATTTTCAATAGGAGTTCTTGTTTGATGACACTTATTTTGTTATTTATTATACCTTAAAGGAATTATGCAGTTTTCTACTTGTTCCAATGCAAACATAGTGATTTAAAACAACTTTATAATATTTTTTTACGCACGATAGTATAAAATCAAAATTATTTCAGATCCAGCATAAATAAAAGAAATCCTTTTTAGCCAAAAATTGAACAACATGTAGCAAAAAAAATTCTTGAAATTGCCTTTTGCATCCAAAAGCCTCTATAAACCATTTTAAATAATCAATAAGTCACATGTCATGTTATATAATACTATAGCAAGCTACTGTCAGGGCCAAAAATCAGTGCGAATGTCATGAGTAACACTTGCATGACACACGTCGTGCAATTAAACATTAATCTTGCAAATAAAAAAACTAATTTTTGTCCAGCTGGCTAGTCTGGCGGTTTGGTGCGTTGCCTTTCAATCGAAAGGTTGTAAACTGGTTGCATTATCCTATTCTAATTAACGTTTACTGCAACCATTTTCTATTGAAATGGGCTATAGGGAAAAACAAATCGTCTTCTTTGCAATCGTTTTCATTATACTCATGGCGCATCCGAATACCTCTATAATACTTACAGCACCAAAAAATTACTTCGTTTCTCGCATAAATGATTTACTTGAGATTTTACGTGAGCTTCCACACACAAGTAAAATTTTACCCAACAGAAATTTGATTGTTTATTGTTTGTTTTTTTCTGTGATTGAACACTTTAGATAAATGCATAATGGTTTAAACGTCCTATTTCAGACCGGTTATAAATAAAAGGATGTGGTCCTGTTCTGTGAATAAAAACTTTAGATAAATGCATAATGGTTTTAAACGTCCTATTTCAGACCGGTTATAAATAAAAGGATTGATGTCTTCCCCCCAAGTCAAATAACCGACCTTATAGCTGATCAGTTTGATGTCAGCAACTCCAGTAGTGGGGTTAGAGGTGACTTTTACTGCCCCCGGTGATGATTTGGACAATGGAAGGGGTAAGGATTTTTGCTCATTTAATCAAGTTTATTTATTCTGCAACATGGGGTATTAGAAAAAGGTAATAAATTATTGTGTGAAACCATAATCTTTATATGCCTTCTGGTTATGTATTGAGCATATAATTTTTAATATTTTTGTAATCATCTTTGTCCATTAGGATTTTGATCAGTTAATTGAGGTTATTTATTTGGCGATATTAAAAAACAGTAATAAATTTTGTTTGAAGCTGCAATTTTTAAAGACATTCTGGTTATGTAAATGAGCATAGAACTTTTTAATATTTTACTTAGGGTCGAATGGGATATCGTTATTTATCCATGCAAATAGGAAAAAACAAGTTGTGTTTTTACAAAATTAATTCGTTTAATTTTCTTTTAACATCTTAGCACAAAGTTACCAAGTGTGCTATAGAATTGGAGAGGAATTGTTACCAGATTTCGAAAGAAACAGTTGCATTGATAATCTACCTGCACTACGTGACGCTGGTTTTATTGAAAAAATATCATTTCCTGTGGAATTGAATTGCTGCAATTGTCCGAATTCTTTAAGGTGTAAAAATATTTATAAAATTTAGTTCACAAATATTGAATATTAAAATCACCCCATTACTGTACCCCCATTACCAACATATTGGTACACTGCTTCTGTGCATATGATGTGACTTGTTTTTTCTTGCTTCAAAAAATGTATGTTTATTTTATTATAAGTTAAAAAAATATTTGATAAAATTAGATTTCAGTTTTAAGTATTTTTTTCAGCATTGCAGTTGGAATAAGAGCAATGGACAATTCATCTAATGTTGGACTTGTTTCCCAAGTTGCAGTTACACGTTATTTCACAAATGCTTCTTCTAACGGTATTAATATTTGGTTTTCATTAAACATACTCTAAACATTTTCTCTTGGACTTGATAGGTGATAGGATATTCATCTTTATCCCCGTGGATGGGAAAACCAAGGGGGTTAACACACGGGCAATCGTCAGATCACCTCGCGCCCATCGTCGGGTTACCGGAGCTATTGCAGTGTGTTGTATATGATAGACGTGTTCCTTCAATTTAGTAGAACCCATTAATCCGCTGGGTTCAAGCAGACTTACATTTGTTTCAGTGTAAAGTCTCCTTGTTTTGTCTTTTTCAACATAGAAATGCTAAAGCACAACTCTTTGTCCAGGTGATTACCTTATTTGTAGCTTTTTGGACTGTCAGACAAAGAGTAACAAATCAAACCATTGTCAGTAGTCAGTTGGTTGTTCACAGAAAAGGCCCTTGGACAATGTTAAGCCCAATAAATCTATAAGTAAAACTCACACTGGTCAAATGTATTTACACTGGTAATTTAACAGTCGACACAGGGTATTATGATAATTACCTGTGCTGTAATGATTTTTTGTTTTTCTATCCTTGTGTAGGGGCTCTATTATTATATCAAAAATAAGAAAAATGCCTTACAGCTTGTATTAAGTATTTTTACAAAGATAGTAATTAAACCATTACAAAAACTACCTAATATTTCAGATGACATAATGCTTGATTTTGAGGAAGAATCAAACCAGTAAGTAAATTGAATTAAATCCTCTTTTACCATGTCAATAATAAAAAATGTTTGAATATCTCTGGCAGTGCATCTGACTGCAAATTAAGTTTTTGAGTACTAGGTCAATTGTCTCCTCGCATGTAATACATAGGGAAGATCGCTTTGTTATTTGACAATTCATTCAAAGATAGCTCCCATTGCATTTGCATAAACATAAATTACCTATATAACTTTCGATTTGCTCACATGTTAGCCAACAATATGAATTTTGTTTTTTTAAATGTATATCCTAGTCAATATATAAAATTACAAAAAGTTATTATATTTTCTACAGACTAAATGAAACTTCGAGACTAGATGATTTAGAAGGTATGGTCTGATATTTTATCATTTTTTAATATTATATATATTTATACCTGAAATCTAAAAACGCAACTTATTAAAATGGTAAAAGGTCAATTGAATAAGATATGTGGTACTGACACCTTTCAGTCGAAGAGTTGCAGTTTTTAAAAGGGTTTCTCACTAGTTGATTATAGTCTTGTGCATGGCACTTATTGCCTGAACCCAGTGGATTGGTGGTTTCTACAAAATTGAATAAAAGTCCAAATCATACACAACACGCTACAATAGCTCAGGTAACCGAACAATGGGCGTAAGTTAATCTAACGATTGCCTGTGTATTAAAGTAACCTGGTTATTGCTTTTACAGCAATATTTTATTTTATTTTTATTGATCTCAGTTTCGAACCCATAATCGGCTTGTCACTTGGACCTTTTTTTTTATAAGAGTCAGTGTGGGTGTCGGTCGCGTTAAACATTCGGCCACACGACCGTACGCTGTTACAGTAGTAGATTTCTCCTATAACACAATAAAGTGATGCAAGAAAGATCATATTAACCTTAACTTTATTATGACCTTTGGAAATCCAGTTTAACGCACTATAATATCTATTTGGCTAGCTTACGAATGTGTCTATTTTATTATATGTAATAGGAAACACAACAATTGTGGATAAATTTTGTCTTTGTCCAATACATTTTCAGTATAAAAATAAAAAAGCACGAAATCCTATGGAAAAGCATAACGAAATCTTACAAAAAAACAAAAACAAAATCCCATAAAAAATGAAACCAAAATCTTCCTACAAAAACAAAATCCTACAGAAAATAAAAACAAAATCCTATAGAAAAAAAAACAAAACAAAATATTATAAAAAAATACAAACGAACCAGAAATAAATAAATGGATATTTCTTCACAGCCCCATGTGGGGGGAGAATTAACATCACCTCTGGTGTTCAAACATTCTCAAGTCCAAAATACCCGAGTCATTATCCAAACAATGCTGATTGTGAGTGGACAATTATGGATCCGGTGAGAATGCTTGACATGGATCTTGTTCTTAAGAAACTGGATTTGGAGAGTTGCTGTGACTTTTTGGAGGTTAGTTGCTTCTGGCTCTTTCTACTGGAAAAATATAATTTGAAAGTTATTTAGAGGTGACTTATTTTTACAAAAAAAGGACCCACCGGTTTTAAAAAACTCCTGACATACAATCATTTAAAAAAAACATGGAGTCTAATCATTTTAGTGTTTATATGTGGATTTGTGACCTTAAAACCAGTCACTTATCTAGTGCTTCCTTCACTTAGTTCCATTTAATCTCTCAATTATTCATGTTTTGTACTGTTTTTAATACTGTATCTTTCTTAAAAATTCTTTTATAAAAAAAATCTTTTAACATAACAGATATATGATGGCCCAAAGCTGTTACGAAACATCACTGGAAATGCAAGGAATATACGATTCAATGGCAGCTCATTCATGAGGTTGAGATTGCACACTGATCGATCTGTTACTTCCTCTGGGTTCCTGGCTTCTGTTAGAATAGGTGATTGGGATGTTTTTGTTAAAATTATATTAAAGCTGTTTAGATAATTCACCTGTATTCTATAAACTCAATGGAGAAATTATTTTTGCCTAATTTAGTTTTAATACAGATTTTTAAAAAATTTATATCAACTTTTCGCATATTTCAAGTTTTAACGATGGTTGTTTGTTTCATGATTTGATCCTTTTTATTGTTAGTTAAATGACTGTACAATTAAATTTTGTGTCCTTGGGGAAAAAAACTTCAGTCATTCTTAAACCCAGTTCTGTAAAAAATGAGTTTAGTTTATTTTGTATTTTTTTTGTCCTTTTATTAAATAGTAGCAAATGAGATAAATCCCATAAACAGGGAAAACAACAAAACGAACAGTTATCAAACACATTAAAATGCATATAAATATTAAATATGCCTCAAATCAAAAATATAGTTTTGGTAACCTAACTGTAGGCACAAGGTAATCTAATAACTGTTTATATTATACTGCCCCTGACATGTGTTCTTTTATCCAGTTTAGTTCACTTCAAAAATCCTTTTTAATGTTTCCAGCTCCATGTTGGTTTAATACGATTGCCACCGATCAACCAACAACAATTTCTTCTCCACTTTTTCCCTTCCAATATCCCCCCAATTCCCACTGTGAATGGAACATACGAGCTGGTGTAAACCACCAAGTTCAATTCACTTTCAACAGTGGTGGTGAAATCGAGTCATGCTGTGATTATGTGGAGGTAAGCCCATTCGTGACAGTCATAACAGTAATACACTGGGTATTGTATCAGAATAAAGTGCTGTATGTGTAATATTATAATTAAAATCCGATATTATTTAAAGTAAGTGTAAGTATTAACATAACCAAGTTAATGGAATTCCCCCTATTATTCTTAGTTTGTAACCGACATTTTTTTAGTTTTTTCGGTTGTTTTCTTTATATAAATACGAAGCAGGACCTTTGATAAAAAATAAAAATTTGGAAAACAAGAAAACAATAAAAAAACAACAGTCGTTAAAATACGTCTATAATCCAATCAATTATTAACCTAGGCATATTTAGACTTGACCACCAAACCAATCTACCCATCCCACCCACATCTACAGGTGTTTGATGGAACTCATAGTCTCGGCCGTCTGAATGGAACAATAACTTCACAATCATTTATTGCCAATGAAATTTTAAAAGTTGTTTTCCGGTCGAATGAAATCAATTCTATGCATGGTTTCAGTGGATGGTATGTTCAGGTGTCAAGTTCATGTAAGTAGGATGTTTAATGTTTATGTAATTTTTGTTTTAATTCTTTTTTGACATTCAAACCAATAGTTCTTTTGTCCGGCCGATTAGCTTGGTGAATTGGAGCTTCACCTTTTAGCGGAATTGCAGGTCGTTTGCAGATTCAAAACTGGTCGCTAGCTAATTGGTTGTGTCCTTCTGCAAGGCACTTAACGGACATTGCCTGAACCCAAATAATTCTATTAGCCAAAACATCACCTTAACCCTTTTATTTAGGTCCATTCAAAACATTACTACTATAAACTGGATTACAGTTTTAATTTACAAAATTTGTTTAAAAAAATAAGAAAACGAGTACAGAAACATTGGTGCCAAAGACGGAATTATGTAGCAACTTTTCTAAACTACATTTCTTTACCAATGCACTATTATTATAATAAATTATAAAACAACAAATTAAAAGTTTAAAAAATTATTTCTCAGCACCTTGCAACCGAGTATTGAAGGCTGGTGAAGTACCCAAGACTTTGACATCTCCCAGATATCCAGGGAATTACCCAAGAAGGGTAAAGTGTGATTGGTACATCCACGCAGATGGAGCACCTGTTCAAATCAACATTCATGATGTAAAGATGCCCGCCAGGACTAATGATGGTGTATATGTGAGTAAACTATTAACCGCTTTATTGCATTAGTTTGTTTTTTTACTCTAGAAAATAACATTTTCAAACTGGTTGTATGTTGGTTATGTTCTTTGGCATGGAACTTGGTGAATAATGCCTAAACCCAGTGGATTAATGGGCTTTACCTTACTGAAAATAGCTGCAGTTATGTGAGAGTGGGTTCAAGGCAGTATGATTAATATCCTGTTCCATCCTTTTCTAAAACAAATCATAAAAAAAGAAAAGAGGGCAAAAACAAACAGTCATTAATACACACATTAAAAATGAAATAAAATTAAATATAACAGTTGTAAATATCAAAATACTGTGTAACCAACAGTGGTGCGGGAATTAATTTAATAAAGTTCACATAGCAATATGTTACCAGTCCAACCTTATAACATTGTATTATAAATCTATGTAGGTTTTCTATGAAGATAATTTGCATGCTTGGGGATTACCGCCTGGCCAAAGAAGTTTAAGAACTGAGGTTGAATTAACCTCCAAAATCCCGGTGGTTCACGTCATGTTTAGACCGAGATCATACAGAACTGGAAGGGGATTTCGAGCTTCCTACCAAATAGGTTTGTAAATGGTTGTGGATTAATGGGTTGGGCAGTCTGCGTGTGTTCGGCTGAAAACCAAAGACTGGGGAATCTAAACTAGATACCGGCTAGACGATTGTGCCCTTAGGTAAAGCTTTTCATGTACAAGGTCTAAACCCAGTGTATTATTGGGATTTTCTAAAACAGAAGGTATGTCTTAATCATATATATTACATTTAATACCTCTGGTAACCTGACAGTTGGGGCATGGTAATCTGACAATTGTCCAGTGATGTGCCCATTGTGTTTTTTATTTATGGGAAAAACATGAATATCTTAACCTTTTTTAAGCTTATAAATGCTTCATTTGTAAACAAAAATCATTTTCAGTGTAAAAGGAAATTAGTAAATGCTGTGAATATGTCATAACAGACGTAATTTTTGTTATTGAATAGAAAAATAGGTGCAATCCTTAGATGTTAAAAACTTATGACACAGTTAAAAATATAATTTCATTTATATTTAGATATAGCTTATGTCAGATATACCAGCTAGGGCAAAGGTTCTAGAACTTTTTTAGTCGCACCCCTTGATGTTGGTCATTCATGTCTTTCCTAGTCTCAAAAATTAAATTCACGAAAAATAGAACAATAATTTATTTGCCATTATCCTGCTTAGTGTAAAGGATGCTTTTTTCGCAAACTAATTGTTTAATTCGAGGGTTTGTTAAAGACAACATACATTAAAGATCTGATTCTCTTTTTTCATTAACATGTAACTGTCTGGATCGCCCCCCTTAAGCTTAACAAGGGGGTATACTATTGATGTTATTACAATATTCTAAGGAAACTGTGGGTACACTGGCAATGCAACTAAAACCCCTCAAGTTATTGGCTTAACAACATATCCTAACAACTACACCAACAATTTGAACTGCACCTGGCACCTACAAGCCGAACCAAATCATCAAGTTCAGTTCAGATTGAGTAATGGGGAAACAGAAGCGTGCTGTGATTATATCAAGGTTGTTGGTTTGTTATTAACCAGGTTTTATTTTATAAGTCTAACCGAATAGCTTGGTAGTTTATTGTGTCGCCTTTTAGTTAGAGGGTTGAAGGTTGGAAAGTGATCGATATCTAGTCGGTTGTCGTTAAATTGAAGTAAAGTCTCAATCTTACACAGGATAGGATATAGGATAGGATATTCATCTTTATCCCCGTGAATGGGAAAACCAAGGGGGTTATCACACGGGCAATCGTCAGATCGCCTCGCGCCCATCGTCGGGTTACCGGATCTATTGCACCTAACCGTTAGACCAACGGGCTGGACAACACAACACATTTCAACAGCTCCGGTAACCTGTTGGTGGGCATGAAGCAATCTGAATTTGTGTGTTACCACCCCTTGCGTTTTCCCACTCACATGAATAAACATGAATATTCTAATCTTTATATTGCATTTTTTTATTACATTTTTATGTGACATTAGATTAACTAAGCCTTGGATTTTGTCACAACCATATGTTGAGTGATGGCTAGTGATTTACATTTATTTTAACAAGTAAAAATACCCTTAGTAACTGTATGTATGACTGCACAAAGTCAGTTTGGCTTAATTTAAGTAAAAATGACATACTGGCTGATATTATGTTGGACATTTCCTGACTTTTTATAGAGCTTCAGTTCTGTTTGCTCTTTAAACAGTGCTTATAAGCACAAGGCCAGACTTCTGAAAATTTATTGTCGCTTAGCTGTGTATTGTTTAGCTCAAGTGGCCAGGTCACCACATTGACAGCTCAGAGGTTGTTAGTTTAAAACAGGGGAGTGCAACTGTTTAGTGCAATGGGCCACAACGTAAAAGTATAGAGAACCGGAGGCCAGACCATCGAACAACTCGTAATTTTGTTTGACGTCTTTTCTTTTTCGGCAATTGCTTCAGCTATCTTTATGCTCAGTTTTGTAACCAACTTGGTAAAGCTTTTTCGTATAATAACATGCGCCCATAAAGTAGGATCACATAATACTGTACCACTGCCGTAATTGGCATAAAACCATTTGATTAATGGGTTAAACAAAAACTATAGTAATGACTTTTAAATATACATACCACACTTTAATAGCTCATGTAAGTCGACTGTGAGGTAATGTGATAATTATTCATGCAATAACTGACTTATTTCCCAAACCACAAAGATAAATATAAACATCCTCTTTAAAACTTGTGTTTGAAATCAGGTTTTTGATGGTTCAACCAGAATTGCCATGTTAAGTGGGCTTATCACAGAACAAGTATTCACATCTACTACTGGAAGTTTAAAAGTTGTTTTCATTTCTGATGGAAACACAACCAATCGTGGATTTACAGGGCAATATTATACTGGTGTGTTATTTCATGTTTATATTCTCATTTAATAAGGTTGTTTGTAAGCTCAAATATGGGTTTGTTAAAGCCTTAGGATAGGATAGGATATTTATGTTTATTCTCGTGAATGTGAAAACCAAGGGGCTAACACATGGGCAATCGTCAGATCACCTTGTGTCCACCGTCATGTTATCGGAACTATTGCAGTGTGTTATGTATGATTTACACGTTCCTTCAATTTAGTAGAACCCATTAATCCGCTGGGTTCAGGCAATGTTCGTTAAGTGTCATGCTCAAGGACACAACCGACTAGCTAATGACCAGTTTCATACCTGCAACCCTTCGGCTGAAAGGCGATGCACTAACCCACCAGACCAATCTGTCGGACATATCTGTCTTTAAGCAGAAGGAATGCATATTTGGAAACTAAATTGGTAACATAATTTAATTTAAATAAAACTTCCTTATGTACATTGTGATATGCTCTTTTCACTGCATTTTAAATGTCAAACCACTAAGAGACATTGCTTGAATCCTATGAAAAATTTAATCTAGTGTCATATTGTATACAAAGCAGTAATGGATTATGTGGGCAAAAGGCATTGTAAAGATTTCGTAGATATATTTCCAACTTTCCATACATTTTCCTATTAATAGGGAAAACATTTCATCAATTCCTTATTTTTTTGTATGTTTTATATTATTTTTTAAAACAACCTATAATCATTACAAATTATAATAACAATCATTTTTAGAACCCTGTGGTGGAAAATACATTGCCAATGGAAGCTTACAGAACATATCCACTACTAACTATCCGGGCAATTACCCAAATAATTTACGCTGTGCGTGGAATATAACAAGTATTGATGATGAAATATTGCTAACCATCTATGGCTTGCATGGCACAAGGTCTGAAGACTATGTGACGGTAAATCATGATTCATGCTTCTATTGCAATAAAATAAGACAGGATATTCATGTTTTTTCCTGAATGTGAAAACCACAAGGGCAATTGTCAGATCACTTCGCGCCCATCGTCGGGTTACCGGAGCTATCGCAGTGTGTATGATTCACACGTTCCTTCAATTTGGTAGAACCCATTAATCTATGTAAATAATGGTGAATATTGCAATAAACATGTTTGAAAATGGGATATAGATAATAGCTTTAATTCTGTTTCGATTTTAGACTGTAATATTTAACGTGATTAGCTGATTACTTTTTATTCTGGTGGATTAATGCACCGCCCTTCCACTGAAAGGTTGCAGGTTCTTTGGCAAGGCAT
>CH003126.1:48349-83454 GCA_000149265.1 Ciona savignyi
TTCAACAAATTATTTTCGGACACTACTCGGATAAAAAATGTTGGGTAACCACTTCATTCAACCAGAGCCATTGCAATGTGTTGTACATAAAAAAATTCCATTTTTTCTATTTCTGTTCAAATAATAAATGTAATGGTTCATGCAACAATCCATGGTTATCTTATCCTTTCACCATCTAACTTATATTTCCAGCTCCGTGTGGGAATACTAGAGACAGTGTTCCACAAACCAGGCTTATTGCAAGTCCAGGGTACCCCGGGAATTACCCAAACAACGCTAATTGTGAGTGGACTTACTACGCTGCTCGAGGCAAAACTATTGAATTTACAATAGAAGGCGGAGAACTGGAGGAATGCTGTGATTTTGTTGAAGTAAGTCTCACTTAGATAGATTAATGTATGATTTAATATATCTTGGCCTGTCTAATTTTATTTTGTTTATATGTATTAGGCAATTAAATAAACAAGGTAAACATAGGTTGGCTCATAAATAAACAAGGTTAAATTAGATTGGCTAATAAATAAACAAGGTTAAATTAGATTGGCTAATATTTAAACAAGGTAAAATTAGATTGGCTAATAAATAAACAAGGTAAAATTAGATTGGCTAATAAATAAACCAGTTAAAATTAGACAGGGGTAGAATTTTATCCTATTTTTTTATTCGCCTATCCAATTTTATCTTGGCCTATGCGGAATGCATGTTGAAGGAATTAAATAAGGTTATCATCTGAAACTGTGTGTTGTATGAATATAATTAAGCTTTAGTTTTCATTTCCACCTATTAATCCACTGCGGTTATGTGACGTCAGCTAACAGTATTTTCTACAAAAAATAATCTGTTCTACAGGTGTTTAATGAAGACAGTAGAATAGCTCGTTTGACTGGCTCAATTCCTCAACAAATTTTCTCTTCAAATAAACTGAGAATAAAATTCATTTCCAATGCAAATGTGACAAGACGAGGTTTCCATGGAATTGTCAAACAAGGTAATTTAATAATGATTTCTGGATAAAACGTTTAAAGCGAAGGACATTTATTAATACCAGCGTGAGATTTATTGAAACTGTCTGCAACAATTTTCCAGTGGTTAAAAACAGACAAGATATTTACTTGATTCAATCTTTATTGTCACCATATTTTGACCATCCTAACCACATTTTGACTATCCTAACCACATTTTGACCATACTAACCACATTTTAACCATCCAAACCACATATTGACATTCCTAACCAAATTTTAACCATCCTAGCAACATTTTGACCATTCTAGCCACAATTTGACCATCCTAACCAAATTTTGGCCATCCTAGCAACATTTTATAATTTTTGAACCCCATTTTGTCCAAATTATTTGTCTACTTTTAAGATGATGCAAAGATTACCATAAATTATTGCTATGAATATACAGGAGTTGTGTAATACACAGGCAGTCGTCAGAGTGTTTACTATATAATTAAGACATTCCTTTTTTTAATTTAAAACATTTGCCCACTGGGTTCAGGTGTGTGCCTTGCCCAAAACATAATGTATGCCTTGCCCAAAACATAATGTATGCCTTGCCCAATACATAATGTGTGCCTTACCCAAAACATACTGTGTGCCTTACCCAATACATAATGTGTGCCTTACCCAAAACATAATGTGTGCCTTGCCCAAAACATAATGTGTGCCTTACCCAAAACATAATGTGTGCCTTGCCCAAAACAAAATGTGTGCCTTGCCCAAAACACAGACTACACAGCGGGTTGTTCAATCTCACAACCTATGCTCAAATGAGATAACTGACCACAATATTATTAGTTGTTTTTGCGGTCTACAAGACAATTGATTCTACTAATCTTTAAGTTACACCAGATAACCATCATACTATAACAGATTCAACAATCCGATTGTGCCTTTGAAATTTTTCATATGATTAGTCATGGTGCTGTAACAGTTGTTGTGTAATGGTGTTGACATTTTTGACTAGGATAAACAGGAGCACCTTATAAGGGGACAATAGAATATTCATGTTTTATCCTCGTAAATATAAAACTGCAAGGGGAGTTTACACATTGGTGATTGTCAGATCACTTCGCGCCCATCGGCAAGTTACCCGAGCTACTGTAGTGTTTTGTGTATGATTAAGATGTACTTTCAATTAAGTAGAACCCATGCTCTGGGTTCAGGCAATGTCCGTTAAGTGTCTTGCCCAAGGACACAATGTCTAGCTAGTAGCCAGTTTCTAACCTGCAACCCTTGGCTGAAAGGCGACAAACTAACCCACTAAGCTAATCGGTTAAACTAGTGTTGAAAAACCACTTAAATAAACAAAAGTATCCTAGAATGCTGTGTGTCTGCGGAAAGAAAACTTAACTTAAAGAATACAGGACAGAAAGAACCGATCCTATATTTACACAGGAAGTCTCAGTAGCCAACTTATCGCAAGCTCAACCCCCCAATATATATCCTCACCGAATTACCCGAATAGATACCCCAACAACTATGTGTACGATTGGTACATAAGCGCTCCTGGTTCTCAAGTTCAATTCACAGTTGTTATGTTGGATACAGAGAGATGTTGTGACCAAATCGTGGTAAGTTAATAGAATCAGGTAACCATTATTGATTTAATTTGATTTAAATAAGTTTGCTATCAAAATTATTTTTTCATAATGTAAGGTTTAATGGCCACATCATTTGACCAAACAAAAATGACCAAATTGTGGTAAGTTAGTAGAATCAGGTAATCTTATTATTGATTAATTTTAATGGTGGTGAGTTTGGTGTTGCAATTTCTTTGCTTTATGTAAGGTTTAATGGCAACATAAGTTTTTCTTTGTTATTTAGTGTGTATTTACTGTTGTGTTTAACACTGTAGATTTGTAGAGCCGTTTTTTTCCGGTCTCATTTTTATAAAGTAACTATGCTTTTCTTCTTTAAACAAAATTTTTGTTTCAATTTTTTTGAATAATCCACCAGAAATTACATTTTTTGTAAAACTGTGTAACGTTTTTTACTAACATGTTTAAGTGACTTTTTTGTTTTTGTGTTATGTCCGGTTTATGTATTATGATTTGTTTTACCCTTCTGTTTATAACTAGAGCAATGAAACCCCAAAACTAAGAAAGCATTTGTTTTAAAATTCTATTTAACGACTTTCCAAACTTTTATCTTTCCAATTGACCTCCCAGTTTGAGAAGCCCTGTTTTATTTTATAGTTATTCGGATGTTTTTTCCCAAAACTGTCGCGGCTTTATTCAGGTTTATGATCTCCATGGACCATCATCATCTCGGCTCGGTGATTTGCAAGGAAGAGCGCACAACGTTACCTTCATGTCCACTACCGGACAACTAAGGATCAGTTTCCGAACTGACAGCTCAATCACTAAATCTGGATTTACTGCTTTTTATAAAAAAGGTAAAGAAAATCGGTTATTACAGGAAAATTAAAACTGTTATTTCAAGTGGGTGTTATGAAAATCAAACAATCATTAATATCTTTTAACTAAAGGGTATCAAGCGTAAAATATATCTCAGCCTCTTAAAGTTACTGCTTTATCATTGTATAATTTATATTTAGTTCAGTTTAGTTTATTTTTTAGCCATAATTTTTTAGCCATTTTAATTTAAGCCATATAACTAAATACCAGCAAATGAAACAAATCAACATAGGAGCAAAAAAAGTCACCAAACATAGAATTGTTAAATATATAAATGTTATAAAAGGCTGTAAATATTAATTATATAAACAGTCACTTCTGCCAAACCTTAGTAAAATTACATTAATTTACAAACAAAATTATTAAATTTAAACAGTATAAATACAGTTTTGCTTAGTAAAGTTCCTTTTACTGGTAAATTTATAATTATCTTTATATTTAATGCAATGATTTAAATGCAACACAATTACTTTTTGGATATTTTTATTAATATAATTCAAATATATATATATGTATAAATGTATATAAATTTTATTCTCACCATATTAAGACTATTTTTGTTTATTTTCTCTACCTTTCCAAGCCCCCTGTGAACGCCACTATATCGCAACAAATTCACCTCAGACTTTGAGGTATCCCTGGAATGACGATCGCTATGGCAACGATGAAGACTGTCGGTGGACAATCAGGGCATCTGATGGGAAGAATATAAGACTAACCATCCTTGATGGTGGTTCTACTGAAGAGTGTTGCGATTTCATTGAGGTAAGAATAAGAGAGTTGGCAGATTCATACTCTCTGTTTAACAAAGATATTTACTGTGAATCAATCATATGGATACCCAAAATCAAACAGCCCCAAAAACTGTGAAAACCTAAAACAAGCAGGAAAATAAACATAAAATTTTCTTTAAAGCATTAAAGCTTTAAGAAAATGGTACTTATTTAAACCACATATTTAGATGAGTTTTAAAGTTAATATTTGTTAAAGTTGTTGTATTTTTGTATTGGAGGTACTTGGTAGTGAATTGTAGTGAATGAAATTAAAGCGAAATACGTCGGGTTATATAGCATGAAATGCACGCAAAGAATGTTAAATACCAAAGTAAATGATTATTACACACATGCGGGCATGATTACAGTTGATTACAGGACACATAATAACTGTCTGGAAACCTGCACGTATTACTACACAGATATAAGTTAACACATTTCCACAACAACAGTAAATATTCATTTTATTCCCCAGGTATTCAATGGGAACACAAGTTTAGGCCGAAGAAGTGGCCAAATTAATAAAGAAATCTTTGAATCAACTGAAAGTCTCTTGCAAATACGATTTCATTCCAACGCCAACTTAACTGAAACTGGATTTTCTGCTGAGTTTGTTGAAAGTATTGATTGTTGAAATATTTAAATAATGTAGAAATTACATGTTGATTCCATGCATGGAAATGCAATGGACTTGCACACACATCTAATAGGAGGATACTTATGTGTATGCCCTTAACTGGGAAAACACAACAGGCGTTTACACAAGGGCAATCGTCAGATAACCTTGCACACGTTATTGGATTTACAGAGCTATTTCAGTGTGTTGTGTATGATCCAGATGTTCCTTTTATTGGGTATGACCTATTATTTCAATGTGTTCCGGCAATGTCAGTTAAGTTGCCCAAGGACACAACCGACTAGCTGGTGACCAATTTCACATCTTTAACCTTTCAGCTGAAAGGAATCTCCATAATTCACCACACTATTTGGTCTGCGGTCGATTAACCAAGTTTGCAATTTTTATGTCAAGACATTCCAAGTTTAACACAATAATCCACTGGAACTGAGTGTTGTTTTTAAAGCAAGCAGAAAAAGATGACAGCAATAACACTCGTTTAAATTCGTCATTGAAATCACTAACACTTTGTTATGACGGCATAGTTACTTCTCCCAGTACGCATGCCTTAAAAAAATCTACAAACATATTTTGTTCTTTGTTAAAATCGTCAAAAATTAAAATGTTTAAGGTCCGTGTGGGGGTTGGAAGACCGCGTCAAACGAAATGCACTATTTTACATCACCCAATTTCCCCCAACATTACCCCAATAATGTATCGTGTGGTTGGGTGATTGTCGCTCAAGGTCAGCAACCACTAGAGGTCACAGTTGAAGATTTGCAAATTGAGAAATGTTGTGATAGTTTGGAAGTAAGTTTTCATGATGCTAACCCTGTTTTGATGTTAACTTTCTTTTTTTATTCATTGCCATTGTTAAAAGGTGATATTGTAGAGAAATTTCTACAAGCTCTAAAACTAGGCCAACTATAATTGCCCACAGTTTGTACAGTGTGTCGTAGTGCAGTAGGTTAGTATTCTAAGAAATGTAGCATATTGCTATAATCTTGTCAAGTCTGTTAAGTACATCACGTACTAAAAATGTTTAGTAAGATACCACTTCCCATTAATATAGTTGGGTTTTCTCTATGTATCCTAAAAAATAAATGGCTAGTTTCTTGAAGAACATCAAGAAGTGTAATAATCACACTAGCACTGAAGTTTTTCCCGCAATAATACTATGCCGATGTGTCATTTGTCAACATGGTTAAATTCTGCTTCAACAAATATTGGTCGCAATCCTATAATAAGTCAGTAGGACAATTTTTATTGTAATTGTGTGTGAAGGTTTTTTTAATGCAGTAATGTTCGTTTTTAATTAAGATTTTATTAAAGTCTCGTAATTGACTTTATTGTGTTCCACAGGTGTATGAATATGAATTTGACAGAAGCAATTGGAAAATGCTTGTTACAAAAACTGAAGTTTCCACATCTTACTATTCAAAAAGTGGCCTCATGAAAGTTATGTTTACATCAGATGATTCCACGTTCAGAAGAGGTTTTAGAGCAGCTTACAAGATTGGAGGTAGTGTATTTTAGTTTTATAGTTGTTTAAGTTGAGTAGTTCGGCGGATTAGTGTTTTTTTACCTTTCAGCTAAAAGGTGACATGTTTTTAAACTGTTCATAAGCTACTGAACTATGTTCTTGTGCAAGACATTTAACAGACATTGCCTGAACCCAATACAAAATTTTAACAAAATTCAAGGAACATTTCGTTTATACACAACACTGCAATAGCTCCAGTAATCCAAAGGTTGATAGGATCTGACGATTATTTGTGTGATAAGACCCCTTGGGGGTTTTCAATGCGCCAGGATAAACATGGATATCCTATCCTACAATTAATGATGACTTTTCTAGGTCCTTGCGGTTTTAATGCCACTGCCACAACAACCCCTCGGCAATTGTCATCACCAAACTTTCCGAATGATTACAACCGTAATTCTGACTGTGAGTGGAACTTGGAAGCTAGCCAGGGCATGCAAGTCAGGTTTGAGATCGACTCATGGCTTGGAACAGAAAGATGTTGCGACTACTTAGAGGTATATATGTACTTATAATATAGTAAGTTTGAATATTTGTGTTTATCCCCGTGAATGGGAATATGCAAGGGGGCGAACACACACGGGTAATAGTCCGATTACCTTGGTAATACATATGTAAGAGTTCTTATATGAGTAATCGCCAGATTACAGCGAGCCGTTTTCCGTTTACATGATAAAATGTGAATATTTTATACATCATGGACCAATATCAGAATAACTTTCTTTCATCTAAAATCATTCTACACGAAGTTTAAAATTTCTAGAATGTATAAATTGTCTTCCTAAAAGTTTTAGGGATAGGATATTCATCTTTATTCCCGTGAATGGGAAAACCAAGGGGGTTAACACACGGGCAATCGTCAGATCACCTCGCGCCCATCGTCGGGTTACCGGAGCAATTGCAGTGTGTTTTGTATTATAGAGTCGTTCCTTCAATTTGGTAGAACCCATTAATCCGCTGGGTTCAGGCAATGTCCGTAAAGTGCCTTGCCCAAGGACACAACCGACTAGCTAGCGACCAGTTTCGCACCTGCAACCTTTCGATTGAAAGGCGACGCACTTAACTGTTAGACCAACGGACTTTTATTGGCAGTTGGCTGTAATTCATCAAGCCTTGGTTTGGATTTTGGTCAACTTCAATTGTAATCAATGTAATTGCTGATATAAATATTACCGTGGCATACCAAAACACTTTTGTTTCTGCATTTGTTAAATTTAAACATGTTCCCAAAACTTCAATTAAGAAAATGGGCAATTGAAAACTGGTTTTATTAACTGTCTCCAAATTGGCATTTTATTCAATAGATATTTAATGGTGACGTCAGCATGGCTAAGCTGAAAGGTGGTCATGCTAACCAAACTATATTCACGTCGACCAATGGATCATTGAAAGTGAAGTTTCATTCCGACTCCTCATTTAACGATAAAGGATTCTCATCCTGGTTCATGGGTAATTAATCTGTATTTTTTACAATTTTTTAATTAACCACTCGATTGCATTAATTTGTATAAACAGCCATGGCGTTATTGCTTGATTGTAAATATATTATAAATTCACGACACTTTCTTTTTTCCTCCACTGTTCTAAGTTTAACAATTTTATTTTGGATTTTCCCGCTCCAAAGAGTTAGAACAGGATAGGGATAGGATACTCATGTTTATCCCCGTGAATGGTGGGTTAACAAACGGGCAATCGTCAGATCACCTCGCGCCCATCGTCGGGTTAGCGGAGCTATTGCAGTGTGTTGTATATGATAGACACGTTCCTACAATTTAATAGAACCCATTACTCCGCTGGGTTCAGGCAATGTCCGTAAAGTGCCTTGCCCAAGGACACAACCAAGTAGCTAGCGACCAGTTTTGCACCTGCAGCCTTTCGATTGAAATGCGACGCATTTAACCGCTAGACCAACCGGCCGGATGAAATATTCAAGTTTAATCCCCGTTGATCGGAAAACCTTGGCGGTTACTACATGGGCAATTGCCAGATACGGATTACCAAAGTTATTACAGTGCGTTGTGCATGATTATGACCGTCCTTGGATTTGGGGGCTCATAGGTACACTAGGGAAAAAAACGACTAAGTGGCTTGCCTATACGGACTAGCTAGCGACCAGTTTCGAAATCCGACAAACTAACCCAATTTTTATTTGGACCGATGTATAACCAGCCATGCTATCTAAAAGTTAATCCACTCCTTTTAGTGTATGTCCACTTCGTGCCTTATGGCCAGCGTTTAATTTACGTGATACATAGATGTTTGTTTGAATTTTTGCTAGGCGTTTAACAAGTCGTCTTAGATCTCTATCGCCAACAACTATACTCGATCATGTTGCCAACTGCCTTTGAGGAAATTCAAATGTTGCTTGAATCAGCGGGAAGTAGCCCACTACATGTATTTTTCCAGGAGCACACATAGAATTTTCTCATTTGCCGTATTTACCTTTTTTGCATAAATAATATCAATCAACGTTAATAAATTCATTGCTCTTACATATTGTAGTATGTTACGTACAATGGTTTTAAAAGAAAGGTTTTCGGAAATGTCGCCCCCAACTTTAACTATTATGGAGCTGTCTTTAGTCCTTTTCGAACTGTGTCCAATCATCCAACTCACTTAGGATAGGATATTCATGTTTTTTCCCCGTAAATGGGGAAAACCAAAGGGGTTAACACACGGGCAATTGTCAGATCACCTCGTGCCCATCGTCGGGTTACTGGAGCTATTGCATTGTGTTATGTATGATTCACACATTCCTTCAAGTTAGTAGAACCCATTAATCCGCTGGGTTCAGGCAATGTCCGTAAAGTGACTTTTCCTAAGACACAGCCGACTAGATAGCGACCAGTTTCGCACCTACAACCTTTTTTTAAGATAAGATTAAAAATTAAAGTAGCCTCCTGTGAAGAACATATTTAAAACCGATTTTTGTTGTTAAATTCTAGTAATTTAAAAAAGTAAAATGTATAAAATCGGTGTATAAAATTTACAAATTGTTCTTAGGAACCCTGCTTGCATAAACATATAGCATACAAAATGTGTTTTACAAATAGTGGTAGTTAAACATGTGGTTGACACTCTCTATTCCAATTTATATTTGTTAAGCCTATTTACCCTTTATTCATAGTTTGCGTTTGGCATTATTCCGGTAGATGTTTGTCCAACACAAATAAACCACTAACCCATAATTATCGCGGTTGGTCAGCAGATTATGACGTAGGTTATCTTATACCCTTCAATTTTTCAGAATATACAGGGCATTTTACGAGGTCTAAAAAGTTGACGTGCAAGAAGTTTCACATGTGCACGTTTTATTAACTGTGAGAATATAGATGTACAAAGAATAATTACCGTACAAAGAATAATTACGTGAAGACTAAATAAAACACGTGAAAGAAACCTCAAACGCAAAAAAACGACGTTTAAAACATAAAATATTTTCGACATGGAATACATTAAAACTAATATGTGTACGATAGGCTACAAAACAAACAACCGATGCCGTAAAACGATGTGAAAGAGTTTGCAACTGGATGAGACAACAGATATTGAACATCATGCACAACTCCTGATGTTTGTTCGATATTTCGACACAAATGATTTCTTCGAGCATTTTCTATTTTGGCGTTTACTTGGTAAACATACCACAGAAAAAATGTTCAAGAAATTAAATTTATTGGAAATATTCCAAGGCTTAAAAATGTTGAGAACCACTGTCATAGATCAATGTGTGACTATCTTTATTCTTTAAATCAAAGTTGATGATCTGTAACTCCATTATTATTTTCTATCCGTTCCCCTTGTAGCTAAACTAATACTAAACACTTTAACCTAAAGTCTGATTTTTAATTTCAGTCAACGTTTTATTTCTTTATTATAGATGAATGTGTGGCGAGTCTTTTATTTTTTAAATCGAATAAAATGTAGTTCTTGGTTCGTTGTAATAGTTAGAAGTTTTTGAAAGTGACTAATTAAGAAATTACGCAGTTTAAGTCAAGATCAAAAGTTAAAGTGTCCTCCTGTGAAGAATATATTTAAAACCGATTTTTGTTGTTAAATTCTAGTAATATAAAGAAGTAAAATGTATAAAATCGTTGTATAAAATTTACAAATTGTTCTTAGGAACCCTATAAACATATAGCATACAAAATGTGTTTTACATAATAGTGGTAGTTAAACATGTGGTTGACACTCTCTATTCCATTTTATATTTGCTAAGCCTATTTTCCCTTTATTCATAGTTTGCGTTTGGCATAATTCCGGAAGATGTTTGCCCAACACAAATAAACCATTAACCTATAATTATGCGGTTGGTCAGCAGATTATGACATACGTTTTCTTAAACTATTGAATTTTCCAAAATATATAGGGCATTTTACGAGGTCCAAAAAGTTTACGTGCGAGAAGTTTCACATGTGCACGTTTTATTAACTGTGGGAATATAGATGGAAAACTATGTTATTGATTTAAAGGAACCACAAAGGCCCGTATAAGGTGATAATTACGTAAAGATTATTAAAACACGTGAAAGAAACCTTAAACGCAAAAAAACGACGTTTAAAACATAAAATATTCTTAGACATGGAATAAATTAAAACTAATATGTGTACGATATGCTACGAAACAAACAACAGATGCCGTAAAACGATGTGAAAGAGTTTGCAACTGGATGAGACAACAGATATTAAACATCATGCACAACTCCTGATGTTTGTTCGATATTTTGACACAAATGATTTCTTCGAGCATTTTCTATTTTGGCGTTTACTTGCTAAACATACCACAGAAAAAATATTCAAGAAATTAAATTTATTGGAAATATTCCAAGGCTTAAAAATGTTGAGAACCACTGTCATAGATCAATGTGTGACTATCTTTATTCTTTAAATCAAAGTTGATGATCTGTAACTCCATTATTATTTTCTATCCGTTCCCCTTGTAGCTAAACTAATACTAAACACTTTAACCTAAAGTCTGATTTTTAATTTCAGTCAACGTTTTATTTCTTTATTATAGATGAATGTGTGGCGAGTCTTTTATTTTTTAAATCGAATAAAATGTAGTTCTTGGTTCGTTGTAATAGTTAGAAGTTTTTGAAAGTGACTAATTAAGAAATTACGCAGTTTAAGTCAAGATCAAAAGTTAAAGTGTCCTCCTGTGAAGAATATATTTAAAACCGATTTTTGTTGTTAAATTCTAGTAATATAAAGAAGTAAAATGTATAAAATCGTTGTATAAAATTTACAAATTGTTCTTAGGAACCCTATAAACATATAGCATACAAAATGTGTTTTACAAATAGTGGTAGTTAAACATGTGGTTGACACTCTCTATTCCATTTTATATTTGCTAAGCCTATTTTCCCTTTATTCATAGTTTGCGTTTGGCATAATTCCGGAAGATGTTTGCCCAACACAAATAAACCATTAACCTATAATTTATGCGGTTGGTCAGCAGATTATGACATACGTTTTCTTAAACTATTGAATTTTCCAAAATATATAGGGCATTTTACGAGGTCCAAAAAGTTTACGTGCGAGAAGTTTCACATGTGCACGTTTTATTAACTGTGGGAATATAGATGGAAAACTATGTTATTGATTTAAAGGAATCACAAAGGCCCGTATAAGGTGATAATTACGTAAAGATTATTAAAACACGTGAAAGAAACCTTAAACGCAAAAAAACGACGTTTAAAACATAAAATATTTTAGACATGGAATAAATTAAAACTAATATGTGTACGATATGCTACGAAACAAACAACCAGATGCCGTAAAACGATGTGAAAGAGTTTGCAACTGGATGAGACAACAGATATTGAACATCATGCACAACTCCTGATGTTTGTTCGATATTTTGACACAAATGATTTCTTCGAGCATTTTCTATTTTGGCGTTTACTTGCTAAACATACCACAGAAAAAATATTCAAGAAATTAAATTTATTGGAAATATTCCAAGGCTTAAAAATGTTGAGAACCACTGTCATAGATCAATGTGTGAATAGCTTTATTCTTCAAATCAAAGTTGATGATCTGTAACTTCATTATTATTTTATATTTGTTCCCTTTTACTAAAAAGTGTGCATACTTTAAACTGCAAAAGTCGCCATAACGCCTACCGAGTTATATGATTAATCCCTATTGTATGAAAGAGTGGCCATGTTAATAACATGACTGTTATATACCTGTGTCAACGTTACTAAAGTTTCGAACTATATGTGTTTTCAGTCAGTAAATTCAAAAATGTTAAACCAGGTACTTTTACACTGAAATTCTGCTTTATTTTTTTTTACCAAGACACGTTTTGAACAAGTAATGGTCTCGTCTTCGAGTCGTTTTTGTAATTATGTCGTATATGTATAGGTGGTGCTTATCATCCCGGCCACACGACCATTCATTATTCCCGCTTTATTGTGCTGCTTGAGGTATTTATAGAACATTAACGCTCCGTCAACGAAGAATGGGCAAAGTCGACGAAGTCCATTTTGGCTTCCAGCTAGTGTTGTTAGATCTCCCTTGAACTATTTTCTCTTATTGCTGCTATTTAGCGCAATCTCCAAGAGCGTTGTAAATTTGCAGACAACCGAAAAATACTTGCATCAAACTAGCCACTGTTGCGTTTATTTGATTATAATGTTTTTACAATACCCAAAATAGCTTGTTGCAATAAAGACAACTTTGTTGCAAATTCTCGTGTAAGAATTTCCCACAATCATAATATTAATTGCACCGGTTGCACAAGAGAACAACACATTGATCGTCACGACAAACGTCATTAAAACGCGGACGCCCTGTTTTATTGCATTCGCGCTCATTGTCACTTCCAGTATAAATTGCCGTGTTTTGTATTTACACATCAGTCCACTTGGGACTCACGAATAGTTTATTTCAGAACTGACTACCATTGCCTCGTTCAAATATGAACTAAAAACTACCGTTGGCACCGATACTCTTTGCCATGAGATGGCAAAATCTCATTCCTGTTTGTGTTTCCTTACCGAACCCATTGCGCGAGTCATGAATAAATATTACTTTAACTCTCAAAGTATCGTTGATCGAGAGACGAAAATGGTAAGGAACCGACAGGCTTATTTAAGTTAATTGTTGAAATGAAAACAACAGATTGTACAATCTCATTTCTTTATTTTCGTAATAGTTGCTCGAATCGGCGATTACTGCAGCATCTGAAATAGAAAATCAAATAATTAAGTAAAGCATGTAAAGAAAAAGTTGGTTTAGTTTATTTTTTTCGTTCAATAAGATTTTAGCAAATTAAAATGTTAAATATAATTTCTACCTGTTTTGCATAGTAAAAGTTACCGTTGTATACGACAGATGCACGCTTAAAAGTTTTAAGTTAAGGGTGGCTGTGGGTTTAGGTAACAGAAAAAATCCAAAGCTTTCTGTGGTAGCATTTAGAGCGGCAGCCCTTTTCGCGAGGTCACTTTACCCAGAAGAAATAGTCAGAATAATTGGGGTGAAAGCCCCATAAAATATTTAGCCAACACGAGCCCTAATAAATTTTATTTCTACTGGAGGTGTTTAAAACAAAAAAATAAGACTTTAAACAAACCTATTCATTTTCATCCTGTAGTAAAACAGCATTTCCTGAAATAAACAGCATTGTTAATAAGTCCTTAAAATAGTTCAACGATAATAATAATGTACATGGTGGTTTACTTGTAGTGCAGGGACAATAAGGCGGTGGAAATGTAAATAAATTAATAAAAAATTAAAATATGTAAATTAAACTAGTAAGTTCTAGTCACATGTGAACCACCACTATTTTTATAATCCATGTTGAGTACACGATATATCTCTCTGCATGCAGAAACGATCGGGTTCCCTGGTTACCTCATCACCATTGGTATATATTATACAAAGTATGCAAGCAGAAACTTCTGGGTTCCCGAGTTACCAATCCAAACTTGATATCTATGTTTTCCGAATAAAATATTTAAGTTATAAATTAAATATTTAAACGGATTTTCAGTGGTGCTATTTTTAGGGTCTCTTTGGCCCTTTATCAGTTTATTTAATTCACCTAAATCTTTAAATTTAAGAAAAAAGTGAAGTAATCGCACTTTTCTAATTTGAAGATATCTGCAATAACGGCGAAAATGCTGCAAAATTCGCCTTGGAATCGAAGGTAACACATAATTACTGTAAAAATACGTACGCAAACGCAAGTTGCTTGATAAATACAACAGTCGTTAAGGTGCACAAACTAATAAACTTTTATTGGATATTAATAACAATAGTTCCTTACACTAGATTTTTAAATTATACGGACGGAATGATATTGCTACATGGATATTCTTTGAGCTCTTTTACCTGGTATCTCGTCGTCTAAATAAATCGTCGCCTCTTGTCCTTTCTGCGACGTCTCTGGTATTACTATTCGTGGTGCCTCCTTCCAGCTCTTACTTGTACTACTGGGTTTCTCCTGCCAGCTGAAAAGCCACGAGCGCGAATAATAGAAAGAAAATCTTGTCCATCTAAACGCAAGTATTTTTAAATTCTATACAACTACCTAACAAACATATACTTTGTCCGACCGGTTAGTCTGGTGCTTTAGTGAGACGCCTTTTAACCGAAAGGTTACAGGTTCGCAACTGATTACTAGATTATGTCCTTGGGCAAAGCACTTAACGGCAATTTTCTTTACCCAGCAGATTAATGGTTTTACAAAATGGAACTAACGTATGCTTTCACAACACACTGCAATTCCGGTAACCTGACCCTGGACGCGAGGTGATATGCCCCTGTGTTAACTCCTTTGGTTTTCCCATTCACGGAGATAACCATAAATAACCTATCCTATTCTAACATTTAAACTAACCTTAAAAATTGCTTCGAGTATCAGCAAACAGCAACTACCTTGCAAGCGTTTGAAACTATCTTTGATGATGTGCTTCAATGTTGAATTGCTAAGCTAAAGACATCTTTAAATTAAACAAAATTATTTTTTTCTTGTGTCTTTTAACATAAACCAAGAAATCACGTGCCAGGATGATTCATCTTAAACTCAGCAAAGAAAGAATCAGAACTGGAATCGTAACGCCTGATGTACGGCAAACAGTCTCGCAAAATCTCGAGGATCATCGATCGGAATAAGTTCCTTGAATTTCTATTGTAATTGCTTTGCAAGATCATGTAACTTTGTAAATTTTAACTTCTGATCGAATAAACGTTGAAATAAGAATGAGGATAACGTGTCATATTGGTAATCCGACAGTGGGCGCTAGGTAATCTGACGATTGTCCGTGTGTTATCACCCTGTGGTTTCCCATTCACGGTAATAAACATGAATACAATATCATATCAGGTTAAAGTACTTTTATTCGCATTTACCATGCAACACCACAACGGTTAAAAAGAATGCGATAAAATTTGCCATCACTTCTGCTGTAATCCATGTGCAATGACGACAACTCAAGCTGGAGGCTCGAAAACGAAAACAAACGAGACGGAATGTCCTTTACCATTGCGTCACAGCAGTAGATTGCCATGCTGTGTGTGTTTAATGATAAAGTCTTTAAAGCCTCTTAGAAGGCCGCTGTGTTAACCAAAAAAAAAAACATCAGAAAACTGTCACAAAGCGTGTGATAGTATTGGAGTCTTACCTTTTCTTTTAACAAAAAAGTCTTACTCTCCCTTTCATTCTCATTTCAACGTTTCTTTCATCAGAAGTTAAAATGTACAAAGCCAGTTACTTGATCTTGCAAAGCAATTACAATAGAAATTCAAGGAACTTAACCCGATCGATGATCCTCGAGATTTTGCGAGACAGTTTTCCGGACATCAGGCGTTACGATTTCAGTTCTGATTCTTTCTTTGCTGAGTTTAAGATGAATCATTCTGACACGTTATTTCTTGGTTAATGTTAAAACACCCAACAAAAAGGAGTTAGTTTAATTTAAAGTTGTCTTTATAGCTTAGCAATTCACAATTAAAGCACATTATCAAAGATAATTTCAAACGCCTGCAAAATAGTTTCTGTTTGCTGATACTTGAAGCAATTTCAAGGTTAGTTTAAAAGTTAGAATAGGATAAGATATTTATGTTTATCCCCGTGAATGGGATAGCCAAAGGGGTTAACACAGGGGCAATCGTCATATAACTTCGCGCCCATGGTCAGGTTACCGGAATTATCGCAGTGTGTTGTGTATGCACACGTTCCTTCCATTTTGTAGAAACCATTAATCCGCTGGGTTCAGAAAATTTAAGTGCTTTGCCCAAGGGTACAATATAGTAACCAGTTTCGAATCTGTAACCTTTCGGTTGAAAGGCGTATCACTAACCACCAGACTAACTGGTCGGACGAAGTAAATGTTTTTGAGGTAGTTGCAGCGAATTTAAAAATACTTGCTTTTTAGATGGACAAGATATTCTTTCTACTATTCGCGCTCGTGGCTTTTCAGCTGACAGGAGAAACCCAGTAGTAAAAGTTGGAGCTGGAGACGTCGCAGAGAGGACAGCAGGCGACGTTGGGCAGAAATGATTCGTTTAGAAGACGAGTTACCAGGCAAAAAAAACTTAAAGAAATATCCTTGTAGAAATGTCATTCCGGTCGGTATAGTTTAAAATTCTAATAAAACAAAACGTTTAGGTAAATTTTTCAGCATTTTCGGCGTTATCGCAGATATCCCCAAATTAGAAAAATATATTTACTTCAAATTTCTTTGAAATTTAGAGAATTACAACTAAAAAAAACAGACCTAGAATTTAAATTACCCCGTCTACCTCGAAAAAGATGTGTATGCCCCAAACCTATCTATAACCCTATTACAGGAAATACCCATTTGTTAAATTTCACTGAAACTAGTGACCAATCGGTCACATTTACACTTGAAATAATAAAAAAGAAATCATCCATTACAGTTAAATTTGTTGGTGGTTTTAACCTGTTAAAGATTATTTACTTTAAATTGTAAGGAAAGATGTAGGTAAATAAAATAACCTATGAGAGGGCCAAAAGGAACCTAAAAATAACACCTCGGGAAATCCGTTTAAATATTTTATGCAGAAAACATAGATATCAAGTTAGGATTAGTAATTTGGGAACCCATAAGTTTCTGCTTGCAGAAACAAACGTTATATACTTTGTATAAGATATACCGAGGGTGATGAGGTAGCCAGGGAACCCGATCGTTTCTGCATGCAGAGAGATATAGCGTGCACTCAACATGGATTATAAAAATAGTGGTGGTTTACACGGGCTATAACTTTCTAGTTTAATTCACATATTTTAATTTTTTATTAATTTATTTACAATCCTATCGCCTTATTGTTCCTGCACTACAAGTAAACCACCTTGTACATTATTGTTATCTTTCAATTATTTTTAAGAACTTATTAACAATGTAGTTTATTTCAGAAAATGGTGTTTTACTACAGGATGAAAATGAATTGGTTTGTTTAAAGTCTTAATTTCTGTTTTAAACACGTAGTACCAAATAAATTTATTAGGCTCGTGTTGCCTAAATATTTTATGGGGCATTCACCCAATTATTCTGGCTATTTATTTTCTCTGGGTAAAGTGACCTCACGAAAAGGGTTGCCGCTCTAAATGCTACCACAGAAAGCCTTGAATTTTTATCTGTTACCTAAACTGTTACCTAAAATCTGTTACCTGTGTTACAGCCACCCTTAACTTAAAACTTTTGAGCGTGCACCTGTCGCATACAACGGTAACTTTCACTATGCAAAACAGGTAGAAATTATATTTAACACTTAATTTTGCTAAACTCTTATAAAACGTAAAAAAATAAACTTAACCTTTTTTTTCTTTATATGCTTTACTTAATTATTTGATTTTCTATTTCAGATGGTGTAGTAATCGCCGATTCGGAGCAACTATTACGAAAATAAAAAAATGAGATTAGAATCGGTTGTTTTGATTTCAAGAAGTTGCTTGATCTTAAATGATGTCTTGCTACAGGCTTTTTTGGTTTTGTAAAAATGTTTGTAAAAAGTAAAAAGGAAAATAATCTTGTTTATCCCCGTGAATAGGAA
The DNA here is from genome assembly GCA_000149265.1 of Ciona savignyi. NCBI lineage: Eukaryota > Metazoa > Chordata > Ascidiacea > Phlebobranchia > Cionidae > Ciona > Ciona savignyi. Next base: position 66,730 of record CH003126.1, read on the forward strand.
AACTTAGGGGGGTTAATACACGGGCAATCGTCAGATCACTTCGCGCCCACCACCGAGTTAACGAAGCTGTTGCAGTGTGTTGTATATGGTTGTGTCGTTTCTTCAATTTGGTGGAACCCAATAATCCGCTAGGTTCCGGCAATGTCCGTTAAGTGCCTTGCCCAAGGACACAACATTCAACCCTCGTAGAAGGCGAGGCACTAACCCACAAAGCTAAGCGGTTGGGCAATATTGGTTTAGTTTATTATTTTAAGTTGGTTTAGTTTATTATTTTACGTTTTATAAGAGTTTAGCAAAAATAAAGTGTTAAATATGTAATTTCTACTTTTTTTGCATGGTAAAAGCTGCAGTTGTATACGAATAGGTGCACGCTTAAAAGTTTTAAGTTAAAGAAGGCTGTGGGTTTAGATAACAGAAAAAAACCAAGGCGTTTTGTAGTAGCATTTAGAGCGGCAGCCCTTTTCGTGAGGTCACTTTACCCAAAAGAAATAGTCAGAATAGTTGAGTGAAAGCCCCATAAAATATTTAGCCAACACGAGCCTAATATATTTTATTTCTACTGCGGGTGTTTAAAACAAAAAATAAGACTTTAAACAAACCTATTCATTTTCATCCTGTAGTAAAACAGCATAAAATATAAAGTAAATAATCTTTAACAGTTTAACACCACCAAAAGATTTAACCCTAATAAATGTTTTCTTTTTTATTATATCAAGTGTAAATGTGACCGATTGGTCACATTTTTCAGTGAAATTTAACAAATAGATATTTCCTGCAATAGGGTTATATATAGGTTTGGGGCATACACATCTTTTTCGTTTGCATTTAAAATCTAAACTTAGTAATCTTAGTGTTGAGTTTTTATTTATTTATACGTGAAATAGGATTATATTTATGATTTAGTTGGTCTATTCTATTTTGGGGGATTTCCCGGAATACACTGGGTACTTTAAATCTTAGTTACGTTTTTGAGTTGTAATTCTTTAAATTTAAGAAAAAAGTTAAGTAATCGCACTTTTCTAATTTGAAGATATCTGCAATAACGGCGAAAATGCTGCAAAATTCGCATTGGAATCGAAGGTAACACATAATTACTGTAAAAATACGTACGCAAACGCAAGTTGCTTGATAAATACAACAGCGTTAAGGTGCACAAACTAATAAACTTTTATTGGATATTAATAACAATAGTTCCTTACACTAGATTTTTAAATTATAAGGACGGAATGATATGGCTACATGGATATTCTTTAGGCTCTTTTACCTGGTATCTCGTCCGTGTGTTCACGGTCGATCAGAAGTTAAAATGTACAAAGTTACATGATCTTGCAAAGCAATTACAATATAAATTCAAGGAACTTAATCCGATCGATGATCCTCGAGATTTTGCGAGACAGTTTGCCGTACATCAGGCGTTACGATTTCAGTTCTGATTCTTTCTTTGCTGAGTTTAAGATGAATCATTTTGACACGTTATTTCTTGGTTAATGTTAAAACACCCAACAAAAAGGAGTTGGTTTAATTTAAAGTTGTCTTTATAGCTTAGCAATTCACAATTGAAGCACATTATCAAAGATAGTTTCAAACGCCTGCAAAATTGTTTCTGTTTGCTGATACTTGAAGCAATTTCAAGGTTAGTTTAAAAGTTAGAATAGGATAAGATATTTATGTTTATCCCCGTGAATGGGAAAACCAAGGGGGTTAACACAGGGGCAATCGTCATATCACCTCGCGCCCATGGTCAGGTTACCGGAATTGCAGTGTGTTGTGTATGCACAAGTTCCTTCCATTTTGTAGAAACCATAAATCCGCTGGGTTTAAAAAATTCCGTTAGGTGCTTTGCCCAAGGACACCATCTAGTAACCAGTTTCGAGTCTGTAACCTTTCGGTTGAAAGGTGTCTCACTAAAGCACCAGACTAACCGGTCGGACGAAGTAAATGTTTTTGAGGTAGTTGGCGAGAATTTAAAAATATTTGCCTTTTAGATGGACATGATATTCTTTCTATTATTCGTGCTCGTGGCTTTTCAGCTGGCAGGAGAAACCAGTAGTGAAAGTTGGGGCTGGAGACGTCGCAGAAAGGACAGCAGGCGACGTTGGGCAGACTGGGTTCGTTTAGACAACGAGAAACCAGGTAAAAGAGCTCAACGAATATCCATGTAGCAATGTCATTCCGTCCGTATAGTTTAAAAGTCTAATAAAAACGTTTGGTATCAATATCAAATGAAAGTGTTTTACTTCGTGCACCGTAACGCTGTTGTATTTACCAAGCAACTTGCGCTTGCGTACAATGTTTTTACAGTAATTATGGGTTTCTTTCGATTCCGAGGTCAATTTTTCAGCATATTCGGCGTTGTCGCAGATATCCCCAAATTAGAAAAATATATTTACTTTAAATTTCTCTTAAATTTAGATAATTACAACTCAAAAACATAACTAGAATTTAAATTACCCTGTGTACCCCTAAAAAGATGTGTTTGCCCCAAACCTATCTATAACCCTATTCCAGGAAAACTCCATTTGTTAAATTTCCCTGATCACTCTTACACTTGAAATAATAAAAAAGAAAACAACCATTAGAGTTAAATGTGTGGTGTTAAACTGTCATAGATTATTTACTTTATATTGTAAGGAAAGATGAGGGTAAATAAAATAAACTGAGAAAGGGCCAAATGGACCCTAAAAGTAGCACGACGGGTAATACGTTTAAATATTTAATTTCGTTTACATTCCTATACCGCCTTATTGTCCCTGCACTACAAGTAAACCACCATGTACATTATTGTTATCGTTGAATTATTTTTAAGATACTTTTTAACAACGCTGTTTATTTCAGAAAATGCTGTTTTACTACAGGATGAAAATAAATAGGTTTGTTTAAAGTGTTAATTTCTGTTTTAAAACCCTAGTAGAAATAAAATTTATTAGGCTGGTGTTGGCAAAATATTTTATGGGGCTTTCACCCAATTATTCTAGATATTTATTTTCTCTGGGTAAAGTGACCTCACGAAAAGGGCTGCCGCTCCAAATGCTACCACAGAAAGCCTTAAATTTTTATCTTTTATCTAAACCCACAGCCACCCTTAACTTAATTTTTTTTGAGCGTGCACCTGTCGTATACAACGACATGTTTTACTATGCAAAATAGGTAGAAATTATATTTAACACTTTATTTAGCTAAACTCTTATAAAACATAAAAAAATTCTCTTATATGCTTTACTTAATTTTTTGATTATCTATTTCAGATGGTGTAGTAATCGCCAATTCGAGCAACTATTACAAAAATAAAGAAATGAGATTTGAATCGGTTGTTTTGATTTCAAGAAGTTGCTTGCACTTAAATGATGTCTTGCTACAGGCTTTTTTGGTTTTGTAAAAATGATATAACCTACAACGACGCTTGGACCAACGACACAATTGTCTGTAGTCAAAGGGCCCGGTATAAAGGTATAAAAGAGTCATATTATTAACATGGCCACTATTACATACAACAGGGATTAGTCATATAACGCAGTAGGCGTTATGGCGACTCTTGCAGTTTTAAGTATGCACACGTTTTAGTAAAAGGGAAAATAATCATGTTTATCCCCGTGAATAGGAAAACTGAGGGGGGTTATAATACACGGGCAATCGTCAGATCACTTCGCGCCCACCGCGGAGATAACGAAGCTGGTGCAGTGTGTTGTATATAATTGTGTCGATCCTTCAATTTGGTGGAACCCAATAATCCGCTGGGTTCAGGCAATGTCTGTTAAGTGCCTTGCCCAAGGACACAACCTTCAACCCTTCGTCTAGAAGGCGAGGCACTAACCCACAAAGCCAAGCGGTCGGGCAATATACAACATGGAAATCTAATATGATTTATTTAGCGCAAGCACACTTTATTCGCCTCGGTAACTAGATAGTGGTTGCGAGGTAATCTAACGATTGTCCATGTAATTACGCTTCTTGAGAATTCACCGGGATAAAATCTGAAAATCCGCTTTGGTGTGATTGTGAATTTTCAGCACCAATTACTGTTTGACAGCCGGTATTTCTGGAGTGGTAAGCAATATTAACTTCAAAAGGAAAAAAAAAATTACATGTATAAATTTGAACTTAAGTATTTATGGCTTTCTTTCGATTCCTAAACTTGCATTTAAGCAAAAAAACGACGTTTCACTTTTACTTAAAAGGTGTGCATACTTAAAACTGCAAGAGTCGCCATAACGCTTACTGTGTTATATGACTAATCCCTATTGTATGAAAGAGTGGCCATGTTAATCACATGACTGTTATATACCTGGCCTTTGTCAACGTTACTAAAGTTTCGAACTATATGTGTTATCAGTCAGTAAATTCAAAAAAGTTAAACCAGGTACTTTTTTTATTTTTTTACCAAGACACGTTTTGAACAAATGGTGGTCTCGTCTACGAGTCGTTTTTGTAATTATGTCGTATATGTATCGGTGGTGCTAACCATCCGGCGACACGACCATTCACTATTTCTGCTTTATTGTGCTGCTTGAGGTATTTATAGAACAAGAACGCTCCGTCAACGAAGAATGGGCAAAGTCGACGAAGTCCATTTTGGCATTCAGCTAGTGTTGTTAGATCTCCCCCGAATTATTTTCTCTTATTGCTGCTGTTTAGCGCAATCGGCAAGAACGAGGAAAGTGTACAACCGAAAAGTACTTGCATCACACCAGCCGCTGACTAAACAATTGTGTCGTTGGTCCAAGCGTATTTATGGTTATAATGTTTTTACAATACCAAAAATGCTTGTTGCACTAAATAAAGCTTATTTAAGTTTAAACTAATTGTTGAAATAAAAACAACAGATTCTATAAGCTCATTTCTTTATTTTTGTAATAGTTGTTCGAATCGGCGATTACTACACCATCTGAAATAATAAATCAAATCATTAAGTAAATCATGTAAAGGGAAGTTGGTTTAGTTTTTTATTTTACGTTTTATAAGAGTTTAGCAAGAATAAAGTGTTAAATATGTAATTTCTACTTTTTTTGCATGGTAAAAGCTGCCGTTGTATACGAATAGGTGCACGCTTAAAAGTTTTAAGTTAAAGAAGGCTGTGGGTTTAGATAACAGAAAAAAACCAAGGCGTTTTGTAGTAGCATTTAGAGCGGCAGCCCTTTTCGTGAGGTCACTTTACCCAGAAGAAATAGTCAGAATAGTTGAGTGAAAGCCCCATAAAATATTTAGCCAACACGAGCCTAATATATTTTATTTCTACTGCGGGTGTTTAAAACAAAAAATAAGACTTTAAACAAACCTATTCATTTTCATCCTGTAGTAAAACAGCATCGTCTGGAAATAAACAGAATTGTTAATAAGTTCTTAAAAATAATTCAACGATAATAATAATGTACATGGTGGTTTACTTGTAGTACAGGGACAATAAGGCGGGTAGGAATGTAAAAGAATTATTTAAAAAATTAAAATATGTAAATTAATCTGAACGTTTTAGCCACGTGTGAACCACCAGTATTTTTATAATCCATGTTGAGTACATGCTATATCTCTCTGCATGCAGAAACGATCGGGTTCCTTGGCTACCTCATCACCTTTGGTATATATTATACAAAGTATATAACATTTGTTTTTGCAAACAGAAACTTATGAGTTCCCGAGTTACCAATCCAAACTTGATATCTATGTTTTCTAAATAAAATATTTAAGTTATAAATTAAATATTTAAACGGATTTTCAGTGGTGCTATTTTTAGGGTCTCATTGGCCCTTTCTCAATTTATTTAATTCACCTAAATCGTTCCTTACAATATAAAGTAAATAATCTTTAACAGTTTAACACCACCAAAAGATTTAACCCTAATAAATGTTTTCTTTTTTATTATATCAAGTGTAAATGTGACCGATTGGTCACATTTTTCAGTGAAATTTAACAAATAGATATTTCCTGCAATAGGGTTATATATAGGTTTGGGGCATACACATCTTTTTCGTTTGCATTTAAAATCTAAACTTAGTAATCTTAGTGTTGAGTTTTTATTTATTTATACGTTAAATAGGATTATATTTATGATTTAGTTGGTCTATTCTATTTTGGGGGATTTCCCGGAATACACTGGGTACTTTAAATCTTAGTTACGTTTTTGAGTTGTAATTCTTTAAATTTAAGAAAAAAGTGAAGTAATCGCACTTTTCTAATTTGAAGATATCTGCAATAACGGCGAAAATGCTGCAAAATTCGCATTGGAATCGAAGGTAACACATAATTACTGTAAAAATACGTACGCAAACGCAAGTTGCTTGATAAATACAACAGCGTTAAGGTGCACAAACTAATAAACTTTTATTGGATATTAATAACAATAGTTCCTTACACTAGATTTTTAAATTATACGGACGGAATGATATGGCTACATGGATATTATTTAGGCTCTTTTACCTGGTATCTCGTCCGTGTGTTCACGGTCGATCAGAAGTTAAAATGTACAAAGTTACTTGATCTTGCAAAGCAATTACAATAGAAATTCAAAGAACTTATTCCGATCGATGATCCTCGAGATTTTACGAGACAGTTTGCCGGACATCAGGCGTTACGATTTCAGTTCTGATTCTTTCTTTGCTGAGTTTAAGATGAATCATTTTGACACGTTATTTCTTGGTTAATGTTAAAACACCCAACAAAAAGGAGTTGGTTTAATTTAAAGTTGTCTTTATAGCTTAGCAATTCACAATTGAAGCACATTATCAAAGATAGTTTCAAACGCCTGCAAAATTGTTTCTGTTTGCTGATACTTGAAGCAATTTCAAGGTCAGTTTAAAAGTTAGAATAGGATAAGATATTTATGTTTATCCCCGTGAATGGGAAAACCAAGGGGGTTAACACAGGGGCAATCGTCATATCACCTCGCGCCCATGGTCAGGTTACCGGAATTGCAGTGTGTTGTGTATGCACAAGTTCCTTCAATTTTGTAGAAACCATTAATCCGCTGGGTTCAGAAAATTTCCGTTAGGTGCTTTGCCCAAGGACACCAACTAGTAACCAGTTTCGAGTCTGTAACCTTTCGGTTGAAAGGTGTCTCACTAAAGCACCAGACTAACCGGTCGGACGAAGTAAATGTTTTTGAGGTAGTTGCCGAGAATTTAAAAATATTTGCTTTTTAGATGGACAAGATATTCTTTCTATTATTCGTGCTCGTGGCTTTTCAGCTGGCAGGAGAAACCAGTAGTGAAAGTTGGGGCTGGAGACGTCGCAGAAAGGACAGCAGGCGACGTTGGGCAGACTGGGTTCGTTTAGACAACGAGAAACCAGGTAAAAGAACTCAACGAATATCCATGTAGCAATGTCATTCCGTCCGTAAAGTTTAAAAGTCTAATAAAAACGTTTGGTATCAATATCAAATGAAAGTGTTTTACTTCGTGTACCGTAACGCTGTTGTATTTACCAAGCAACTTGCGCTTGCGTACATGTTTTTACAGTAATTATGGGTTTCTTTCGATTCCGAGGTCAATTTTTCAGCATATTCGGCGTTGTCGCAGATATCCCCAAATTAGAAAAATATATTTACTTTAAATTTCTCTTAAATTTAGATAATTACAACTCAAAAACATAACTAGAATTTAAATTACCCTGTGTACCCCGAAAAAGATGTGTTTGCCCCAAACCTATCTATAACCCTATTCCAGGAAAACTCCATTTGTTAAATTTCACTGATCACTCTTACACTTGAAATAATAAAAAAGAAAACAACCATTAGAGTTAAATGTGTGGTGTTAAACTGTTATAGATTATTTACTTTATATTGTAAGGAAAGATGTGGGTAAATAAAATAAACCGAGAAAGGGCCAAATGGACCCTAAAAGTAGCACGACGGGTAATACGTTTAAATATTTAATTTCGTTTACATTCCTATACCGCCTTATTGTCGCTGCACTAAAAGTAAACCACCATGTACATTATTGTTATCGTTGAATTATTTTTAAGAACTTTTTAAAACAATGCTGTTTATTTCAGAAAATGCTGTTTTACTACAGGATGAAAATAAATAGGTTTGTTTAAAGTGTTAATTTCTCTTTTAAAACCCTAGTAGAAATAAAATTTATTAGGCTGGTGTTGGCAAAATATTTTATGGGGCTTTCACCCAATTATTCTAGCTATTTATTTTCTCTGGGTAAAGTGACCTCACGAAAAGGGCTGCCGCTCCAAATGCTACCACAGAAAGCCTTGAAATTTTTATCTTTTATCTAAACCCACAGCCACCCTTAACTTAAATTTTTTGAGCGTGCACCTGTCGTATACAACGACATGTTTTACTATGCAAAATAGGTAGAAATTATATTTAACACTTTATTTAGCTAAACTCTTATAAAACATAAAAAAATTCTCTTATATGCTTTACTTAATTTTTTGATTATCTATTTCAGATGGTGTAGTAATCGCCGATTCGAGCAACTATTACAAAAATAAAGAAATGAGATTTGAATCGGTTGTTTTGATTTCAAGAAGTTGCTTGCACTTAAATGATGTCTTGCTACAGGCTTTTTTGGTTTTGTAAAAATGATATAACCTAAACGACGCTTGGACCAACGACACAATTGTCTGTAGTCAAAGGGCCCGGTATAAAGGTATAAAAGAGTCATATTATTAACATGGCCACTATATACATACCAACAGGGGATTAGTCATATAACGGCAGTTAGGCGTTATGGCGACTCTTGCAGTTTTAAGTATGCACACGTTTTAGTAAAAGGGAAAATAATCATGTTTATCCCCGTGAATAGGAAAACTGAGGGGGGTTATAATACACGGGCAATCGTCAGATCACTTCGCGCCCACCGCGGAGATAACGAAGCTGGTGACAGTGTGTTGTATATAATTGTGTCGATCCTTCAATTTGGTGGAACCCAATAATCCGCTGGGTTCAGGCAATGTCTGTTAAGTGCCTTGCCCAAGGACACAGCCTTCAACCCTTCGTCTAGAAGGCGAGGCACTAACCCACAAAGCCAAGCGGTCGGGCAATATACAACATGGAAATCTAATATGATTTATTTAGCGCAAGCACACTTTATTCGCCTCGGTAACTAGATAGTGGTTGCGAGGTAATCTAACGATTGTCCATGTAATAACGCTTCTTGAGAATTCACCGGGATAAAATCTGAAAATCCGCTTTGGTGTGATTGTGAATTTTCAGCACCAATTACTGTTTGACAGCCGGTATTTCTGGAGTGGTAAGCAATATTAACTTCAAAATGAAAAAAAAAATTACATGTATAAATTTGAACTTAAGTATTTATGGCTTTCTTTCGATTCCTAAACTTGCATTTAAGCAAAAAAACGACGTTTCACTTTTACTTAAAAGGTGTGCATACTTAAAACTGCAAGAGTCGCCATAACGCTTACTGTGTTATATGACTAATCCCTATTGTATGAAAGAGTGGCCATGTTAATCACATGACTGTTATATACCTGGCCTTTGTCAACGTTACTAAAGTTTCGAACTATATGTGTTATCAGTCAGTAAATTCAAAAAAGTTAAACCAGGTACTTTTTTTTATTTTTTTACCAAGACACGTTTTGAACAAATGGTGGTCTCGTCTACGAGTCGTTTTTGTAATTATGTCGTATATGTATCGGTGGTGCTAACCATCCGGCGACACGACCATTCACTATTTCTGCTTTATTGTGCTGCTTGAGGTATTTATAGAACAAGAACGCTCCGTCAACGAAGAATGGGCAAAGTTGACGAAGTCCATTTTGGCATTCAGCTAGTGTTGTTAGATCTCCCCCGAATTATTTTCTCTTATTGCTGCTGTTTAGCGCAATCTCCAAGCGCGTTGTAAATTTGCAGACAGCCGAAAAATACTTGCATCGAACTAGCCGCTGTCGCGTGTTTTTGGTTATAATGTTTTTACAATACCAAAATGCTTGTTGCAATTAAGACAGCTTTGTTGCAAATTCTCGTGTAAGAATTTCCCACAATCATAATATTAATTGCACCGGTTGCACAAGAGAACAACATATTGATCGTCACGACAAACGTCATTAAAACGCGGACGCCCTGTTTTATTGCATTCGCGCCCATTCTCACTTTCAGTATAAATTGCCGTGTTTTGTATTTACACGTCAGTCCACTTGGGACTCACAAACAGTTCGTTTCACAACTGACTACCATTGCCTCGTTCAAATATGAACTAACCCTACCGTTGGCACCGATACTCTTTGCCGTGAGATGGCATAATCTCATTCCTGTTCGTATCCTTGATCGAAAGACGAAAATGGTAAGGAACCGACAGCTTATTTAAGTTCAAACTAATTGTTGAAATGAAAACAACATATTCTATAATCTCATTTCTTTATTTTCGTAATAGTTGCTCGAATCGGCGATTACTGCAGCATCTGAAAGAGAAAATCAAATAATTAGTAAAGCATGTAAAGAAAAAGTTGGTTTAGTTTATTTTTATCGTTCAATAAGATTTTAGCAAAATAAAGTGTTAAATATAATTTCTACCTGTTTTGCATAGTAAAAGTTACCGTTGTATACGACAGGTGCACGCTCAAACGTTTTAAGTTAAGGGTGGCTTGGGTTTAGGTAACAGATAAAATTCCAAGGCTTTCTGTGGTAACATTTAGAGCGGCAGAGCTTTTCGCGAAGTCACTTTACACAGAAGAGATAGTCAGAATAATTGTGTAAAAGCCCCATAAAATATTTAGCCAACACGAGCCTAATAAAACAAAAAATAAGACTTTAAACAAACCTCTTTATTTTCATCCTGTAGTAAAACAGCATTTTCTGAAATAAACAGCATTGTTAAAAAGTTCTTAGAAATAATTCAACGATAATAATAATGTACATGGTGGTTTACTTGTAGTGCAGGGACAATAAGGCGGTGGAAATGTAAATAAATCAATAAAAAATTAAAATATGTAAATTAAACTAGATAGTTCTAGTCACATGTGAACCACCAGTATTTTTATAATCCATGTTAAGTGCACGCTATATCTCTCTGCATGCAGAAACGATCGGGTTTCCTGGCTACCTCATCACCTTTGGTATATATTATACAAAGTATACAACGCTTGTTTTTGCAAGCAGAAACTTATGGGTTTCCGAGTTACCAATCCAAACTTGATATCTATGTTTTCTGAATAAAATATTTAAGTTATAAATTAAATATTTAAACGGATTTCCCGTGGTGCTATTTTTAGGGTCCCTTTGGCCCTTTCTCAGTTTATTTTATTCACCTATATCTTTTCTTACAATTTAAAGTCAATCATCTTTAACAGTTTAACACCACCATAATATTTTACCCTAGTGGATGTTTTTTTTTTATTATATCAAGTGTAAATGTTACCGACTGGTAACTAGTTTGAGTGAAATTAAACAGAATATTTGGAGATTTTCTGGAATATGGGTTATATGCTGCAAAATTGGCCATTGGCTTTGGAATCGAAAGGAACCCATAATTACTGTAAAAACATGTAAGCAAGCGCAAGTTGCTTGATAAATACAACAGCGTTACGGTGCACGAAGTAATAAACTTTTATTGGATATTGATACCAAAAGTTTCTTTCATTAGACTTAAACTATACGGACGGTATGTCATTGCTACATGGATAATCTTAAAGCTCTTTTACCTGGTAACTCGTCGTCTAAATAAATCGCTTCTGCCCAACGTCGCCTGGTGTCCTCTCTGCGACGTCTCCAGGTCCAACTTGTACAACTGGTTTCTCCTGCCAGCTGAAAAGCCACGAGCGCGAATAATAGAAAGAATATCTTGTCCATCTAAAAAGCAAGTATTTTTAAATTCTCTACAACTACCTCACAAATATATACTTCGTCCGACCGGTTAGTCAAGTAATTTCAACCGAAGGGTAACAGGTTCGAAACTTGTACTAGATTGTGTCTTTGGGCAAAGCAATTAACGGAAATTTCCTGAACCCAGCGGATTAATGGTTTTACAAAATGGAACGAACGTATGCTTACACCACACACTGCAATTCCGGTAAACTGACCCTGGGCGCGGGGTGATATGACGATTGCCCCTGTGTTACCCCCTTGGTTTTGTCATTCACGTGGATAAACATAAATATCCTATCATATTCTAACATTTAAACTAACCTTAAATTTGCTTCAAGTATCAGCAAACAGAAACTCCCTTGCAAGCGTTTGAAACTACCCTTGATGATGTGCTTAAATGGTGAATTGCTAAGCTAAAGATATCTTTAAGTAAAACTAACTTTAAAACAAACAACGTGTCAGAATGATTCATCTTAAACTCAGCAAAGAAAGAATCAGAACTGGAATCGTAACGCCTGATGTACGGCAAACTGTCTCGCAAAATCTCGAGGATTATCGATCGGGTTAGGTTCCTTGAATTTCTATTGTAATTGCTTTGCAAGATCAAGTAACTGCCTTTGTACATTTTAACTTCTGATCAAACAGCAATGAAATGAGAATGAAGCAACCAATTCTGATGTTGTTTCTTTTTAATTTGTTAACGCCTTTTGTATCAAGATAAAATAAAGAAAAGTATAATAAAAATGATTAATTTAATATAACTATAGCGGCCACGGGTAAGAAAGCTATTATATTAACAATGTTCATCCAACTGATTTAGCTTGGTGGGTTTTCGCCTTTTAACCAAAGTTTTGCAGGTTTGAAAATGTTCACTAGCTCTTCGGTTGTGACCTTGGGCAAGGCACTTAACGGACATTGCCTAAACCTAGCGGCTTAATGGGTTCTACCAAATTAAAGGAACGTGTCTGTCACAACGCACTGAAATAGCTTCGGTAACCCAACGGTGGGTGCGAAGTAATCTGACGATCGCCCGTGTGTTACCCTTCCTGGATTTTACATTTACGGTAATAAACATGAATACAATATCATATCAAGTTAAAGTACTTTTATTCACATCCACCACGCAACACCACAACGGTTAAAAATAATGCGATAAAATTTGCCAGCACTTTCAGTGCAGTAACGCCCGGCCTCCGTAAAACCTTAGAGCAGCGGTTCTCAAACTTTTTTTAAAAAATTACGCAACGGTCCCCTCAAAAAATAGGGAAGTAAAACAAATAATTTAGCAACGTTAAAAAAACAACATATTAACCCGAATGCATGGCTTAAGGAAAAACGAGACGCCTTTTACCTTGGCATTTTTTTGTATGTTTACTCCTACTATAATAGGAGTTGTACTATTTCCTACTATAGTACGAGTTCTGTACTATTGAATTGCACTAATGTGACATCAAATAGCTTCTTGTGATGTCATAAATGCCTATGTAGCCTGTAAGCTTTTATGATAAATTGTGTTTGTTAAGTTGATTGGAAGAAAAGTTGCGTAAAAACTTAATTTTACACATTTTTTTTCTTCAGAAGCGTCGTTTAAATTTTTTGAAAGGTGTTTCGCGTTCCCAGAAAATTGTCTCCAAAAGACCGCGAGACCCCGGTTTAAGAACCCCTGCCTTAGAGGGATTACAGGTTCATAGAGTTGGATATTATATAGTGTGTTGTTTAACAGGTATTCCTCTACTGGACTACAAGGAGGCCCTCCCGTTCTAGTCACACACTAAAAATCCGGATTTTTATAGTAAAAAAACGAATAAAAAACCATATGTATATAAAAATATATGTGTGACTATTCATACATAAATTATAATAAAAAAACGTTAAAAAATAGACAATATCAGACAGGGGTCAGGCCTGGTCGTATGAGATTGGGGATGACCAGGCCGCGTCTTGTCGGGAGGGTCATGTTGATCGATAGCATCTGCGGGATGGAATTGTGACAGGGGCCGTGAGACTGTCTGACCAGCACTATAAGGGTAGGGCAGAGGGAAGTGGGTTAAAGGGTAGAAATTATACTCAGTAGCTTTAATAGAATTGATTTACAAGTGCCCACCGGGGATTGAAGATTTAGCGGAGATAATTTGGTTTAAGTAATGAGAAAGATGATACTCAGTGGCGCGGACGGCGACTATTTTATTTTTACCAAGCCGTCCGCACGATGGCAAGACCGTCACCGATGCTCTACAGTCTACAACATGTTTGAAATGGTCCTTAGCTTCATGCTACTGCAATAAAGGAAATGACGTTTATCTCGCGCGGTAAAGTCGTGTTGGTTTGAAAATGCTCAAAGGAAGTTATCAACGGATCGTGAGGTAAAATAACTCCACAAAATCTCTCTCCGCGTGGGGTTTTCTACAGTACAGCATAAACTAAAAGAAAAGGTCAAAGTTCCCACAATTTTGAAAATACCAGTTCTATCTTATTTTTGGTAGGCTTTTAAAAATATTTTCTATTTTATGACAAAACCTAATTAGTGAATCTGTTTCAAATTAAAAACAACTGAAGTTTATACAAAATCGAATGTGGATATAAGAGATATATGATCCACATGCTTTTCAGTAATATGGCGTTCGAAAAAATACCAGCGTTAACCGCGTTTTGGATAAATAGTAATTGGCTTTAAAATAAAATAAATGCTCATCCTTTTTTTCGTCTGCACAAAAGAAGAATGCAGTTATAAATTCTATTTTAGTGCGGTTTTCTGCTATAACATTAGAGTTTAATGGGTATAAAAACATCACCAACAGACCATGAGCTAAGTATTTTTTTTATTATTAAGGCAAACGTAAGGACATCTGCGGTGTAGCATTAACGAATTTCCTAATATAGTTTCCCACCAACGCAATCACGATTCCCGCTATCCCTTTCTTTAAAAAAGTAATAAAAGAGAGAAATCAAGCTGCAAGCCCCTTAATCAACAAGAAAAAAGAGTTTAAATAAATTAACCAGCCCCGTCGCAAGAAAACCTCTTTCACGAAAGAATTATTCGAGTTTGGTTGTGGTTGTTGGTTTTGCATGTTTTCGGTGTGTCAGTCGCCCTTACATTTGTATCAAAAGATCGCTTAATAGTTTAAAGCTTTTAGTAAGGCCAGCTTCAAACCTAGCTCCTCTATATTAATTGCTAGGTTCGATTTTGTTTACTGTATATGTAGCCTATCATGCGTCGATCAGTTTGAATTTTGCTTACAAAGTCTCTCAACAATAATTTTCACAGATGAACAAGACCCTTATTCTGCTGCTTGCGGTTGCGCTTGTTTTAACGACCGAAGTCTCCGGTTGGCGTCGCAGAAGACGGCGTTGGAGTGGCTACAACCAAAAAGAAGGAAAACAGATGCAAGGTAGTATCTTTAACGCATTCTAAACTCATTTTTAATTTTACGTTGAGTAATTTTTCACGCTCAAATCCAAGTGCACAAAATGTAGTGTTCCTTTTTTATTTCGTTATGTGGTGATTTTAAACAAAACATTTAATTGATAAGATAACCCTTGCTTTATATTTCAGACACACTTGAAGATGTTTCGGCTAATCAAGCTACGGAAAAGAAAAAAGTTAAAGATGTTTGGTGATTAAACAAAAACATCCCAATACACATATTGTTTTTATTTTAAAGCAGTTGGTTGTAAAGATTTCTCTTACGGTCTTCTTAAACGCCCTTTTCTGGCTGTGTATTCTTATCGTTACACTAATCGACGGTTTCCACTATAGTAGAGTATCTAACATATTTAAAAAGTATCAAATATACAATAATATTAAAAATACTGCATTCCGATTATGGGTACAACGTAATGTGAAATTTTCCCATCAGTTTAGAATAACCTAACATTGCGGTAATGTGGACAATAGATTATAGGATAAGTATCTCTACCATAGGGAATAGAGACATAATGCTGTTATACTACGGTCGTAAGTACAGAGTACGTCGTGTCCACCACGGGGCTATCTAAGCTACTGCAGTGTGATGAATACTATATACCGTATATATTGGTAAAGACAGCTTAATATAATACAACTCACTACAATAGTTTCGGTAACCCGACGGTTGGCGTGGGATCATATTACTTTTACCATAGTGTGATAACGCAGCCTATGTCGCAAACCATTACAACCTTCCTGCAGAATTTTTAATCCAACACGATTAATTTAGGAGGTTATAAAAGCAATACTAAGACGCTGTTACCATGAAACAACTCTCCCCTTGCGATTCATTTGTTTATCATATGTTTGGGAAAATGTCCTTAGCTTCATGCTACTGCAATATCGAAAATGACGCTTATCTCGCGCGTTAAAATCGTGTTGGTTTGAAAATGCTCAAAGGAAGTTATCAACGGATCGTGAGGTAAAATAACTCCACAAAATCTCTCTCCGCGTGGAGTTTCCTACAGTAAAGCACAAACTAAAAGAAAAAGTCAAATTTCCCACAATTTTTCTTTCAATTATTCTCTATTTTGAAATACCAATTCTATCATTTCTCCGATAGGTTTTAAATATTTTCTAGAAATTGTTATTAAAAAAAATATTGCGTGACATGCCTTTTCTTACTTTTAGTTTATAGTCAACTGTAAACACCGATTAGTTTAATGATAAGAATACAGACAGGCAGTAAGTGGCGTTTAAGAAGATTGTAATATATATCTGTATAACCAACTGCTTTAAAATGAAAACAAAATGTCTATTGGGATATTTTTATTATTTCATATAATAAAATGTAACACTGCGGTCTTTCGTTTCTGTAGCGTGTTCACCCGAAAGATAGTTAAGATTGTCTGAAATATAGAGCTAGGTTATAAATAAGAGTATTTAGCAGCACAGCATTCAATCTTTATTTGAGATAACATAACTAAGATAACGTACTACAAGAGTAAAATTTCCAGTTGTGCGTTCAGACTGATTTTTTCGAAAATTAACAGAT
>CH003126.1:88097-169429 GCA_000149265.1 Ciona savignyi
GCGTCATGCCATGCCTGTCACAATCATGATTTGAGAACAAAATCTTATTTTTTAGGGTATTTCCCTGGATATTATTTTTTATTTTTTCTAATTGTTAAATCAGTAGGTAATGCACTTACATTCCACTAAATTTGAATCAGATTGAAGCAACCGTTCAAGCGCTATGCCCCAAAAAATAGTTTTTTTTAGAAAAAAATACCGTTTTGGTTATTAACGTCTCTGGGGAATTCCCCTAGATTTATTACCCACAATTTTGCTCCTGCGTATCTAGACCATATTGTCTAACAAATGACAAAGCTTTATTACTATTTTATTCTTTCTTCTGGTAGATGTCGGGGCGTCATGCTATGCCTGTCACAATCATGATTTGAGAACAAAATCTTTTTTTAGGGTATTTCCTTAGGTAATTTTTTTTATTTCTTCCAAGTGTTAAATCAGTGCCTAATGCACTTACATTCCACCAAATCTTATTCAAATTGGAGCAGCCGTTTAAGCGCTATACCACAAAAATCTAAATTTTTCATATAAAATACCGTTTTGGTTTTTAACCTCCCAGGGGAATTCCCCTTGATTTATCACCCAAAATTTTGGTTTCTGCATATCTAGACCATCTTGTCTAACACATGGCTAAGTTTCATTACGATTGCGTTATTCCTTCTGGTAGATGTCGGGGCGACATGCCATGCCTGTCACAATCATGATTTGAGAACAAAATCTTATTATTTAGGGTATTTTCCTAGGTAAATTTTTTATTTCTTCCAAGTGTTAAATCAGTGTCTAGTGCACTTACGTTCCACCAAATCTTATTCAAATTGGAGCAGCCGTTTAAGCGATATGCCACAAAAAGCTAATTTTTTCATAAAAAAATACCGTTTTGGTTTTTAACTTACCAGGGGAATTCCCCTTGATTTATCACCCAAAATTTTGGTTTCTGCATATCTAGACCATGTTGTCTAACAAATGGCTAAGTTTCATAACGATTCCATTATTCCTTCTGGTAGATGTCGGGGCGCCATGCCATGCCTGTCAAAAAAAACGGACAAAAACAATATGTGTCCCAATTTTTCAATTGGGACCCATAATTTGGCGTATAGTGTGGGTGCCTTCATGGCGCGCGTTTGAAAACCAAAGAAGATATTAGGTTTATTTTTTGGGAGCAAATTTATAAATGTGTTATCCACCCATCTATCAATTTTCATGTACTTACTATAACAAATCGTCGATTTAGCTATATCCAAGCTGTTTCATTTCATCCCAAAGCGAACATATTGATAATTTGACGTAGTGTGGGTGCGTGAATGGCGCGCGTTTGAAAACCAAATAAGATATAAGGTTTATTTTTTGAGAACAAATTTAATGTCAATCTAAGCTAAAATCATTTTTATGACTAGTTGTTTTAATGTTTATTGGTTGCACACATTTATATCACTCTTTAATCACGTTTCTTTCTATTACCGCCCGTGAAAAGTTCTATAATCAGTGTGTTATTTACAATATTGTAGGTTAATACATTCAGTATTTATTTGAATAAATAGAAAAAATACATTATCTTAGTATTAAAAGGCCCAACCACATTTATTAACTGCACGCGCAATATCTTTGACTTGAAATTGTTGTGGTATGTGAGAGTTGGAAAAGCTAACCTTTTTCTTCAAGTACATTGAGCAATCGTGGCCTAAGCGTTTATGTAAGGATTTTTGGCCCTGGTGCACCAGTAGGAGACGCGCTTATCTTTTTGATGACTCGTGCGAACGCGGTCAGCTCACGATAATAATAACGCAGAATAAACTATTATTTCTTTAATATAAATCGTGAGGTCTCTAACAATTCAAGCCAAAAAGTAAACCTTGTTTCTTAACTTCGGTGTGCACACCACACGCATGTCGCGCAACTAAAATTTCCACATTTAAAAGATCCCTGATGTATTGTTGTTTACAAGAATTAGTTCTTCGAAATAATTAATCAGATCACCCGCTGCTTAATGGCGTAATTGGATCTATGCCCGTCCTAACTAAATTCATATAAATAAAACGCTATTTAATTATTTTTTAAATAAATGGATCAAAATACATTATCTTAATATAAAAGGTTCAACTACATTTATTAACTGCACACATAATCTCTTTCAACCGAAATTGTTGTGGTATTGTGTCAGCTAAATTACTCATATAATCATAAAACTTGGGAAAGTGATAACCCAAAATTTACTTATGAAACACAATTTTTGTTTGTAGAAACGAAAATTTTGTTTCCAGAAACAAAAATTTTAGCTGAGAAACGAAAATTGTGTTTCCAGAAACGAAAATTTTGTTTCTAAAAGCTATAAAGAAAAGTTTCGTTTTTATGTTAGTTTTAAGACATTTTGTTTATTAATATAAACCGGACACATTTCTTTAAAGTTAATCTAAATAAAATTCATATTTATGGCTAGTTGTTTTAATGTTTATCGGTTGCACACATTTAAATCAATCTTTAATCACGTTTGTTTGTATTGCTGTCCGTGAAAAGTACTAACTATAGTGCATGTGTTATTATTAATGTCGTGGGTTTATACCTTTTTTATTGATATAACAAAATAAATACACTGTCTTAGTTTAAAAGGTCCAACTACATTTCTTAACTGCACACCCAATCCCTTTAACGCGAAATTGTTGTGGTATTGCGTCAGCTTAACTAATTATATTATCATAGAACTTGGAAAAATGATAACCCCAAATTCATTAAAGAAGCAAAATTTTGTTTCTAGAAACGAAAATTTTACCCGAGAAACGAAAATTTTGTTTCCAGAAATGAAAATTTTGATTCTAGAAGCGATAGCGAAATGTTTCGTTTTATGTTAGTTTTGCGGCAATTTTGTTTATTAATTTATACCTGACACTTCTCTCTAATGTTAATCTAAATTAAAATCAATATTTAAAGCTAGTTGTTTTAATGTTTATCGGTTGCACACATTTAAATCAATCTTTAATCCCGCTTGTTTGTATTGTCGTCCGTGAAAAGTACTAACCCACAGGGTTTTTTTCATTGTTGTGGGATTTTACATTTTTTTATTTAAATGAATAGAACCAATACATTATCTTAATATAAAAGGTCTACATTTATTAACTGCACACGCAATCCCTTTCACTCGAGGTTGTTATGGTATTGCGTCAGCTTAACAAATCATATAATCATAGAACTTGGGAAAATGATAACCCTAAATTTATTAAAGAAACAAAATTATTGTTTCTAGAAACGAAAATTTTAGCCGAGAAACGAAAATTTTGTTTCCAGAAACGAAAATTGTGATTCTTGAAGCGATAGCGACAAGTTTCGTTTTTATGTTACTTTTACGACAAATTGTTTATTATTATTTACCTGACACTTGTCTCCAATGTTAATCTAAATTATATTCATTATTTATTGGGACCAGTTTTCATATTGATCGGTTGCACATATTTAAATCAATCTTTAATCCCGTTTGTTTTTATTGCAGTCCGTGAAAAGTACTAACCACTGTGTTATTTTCAATGTTGTGGGTTTATACCTTTATTTTTTATTGACATGACATTATAAATACATTAGCTTAGTTTAAAAGGTTCAACTACATTTATTATCTGCACACGCAATCTCTTTCACATGAATTCGTTGTGGTATTGCGTCAGCTTAACTAATTATATAATCATAAAACTTGGGAAAATAATAACCCTAAATTCATTTAAGAAGCAAAATTTTTGTTTCTAGAAACGAAAATTTTAGCCGAGAAACAAAAATTTTGTTTCCAGAAACAAAATTTTCATTCTAGAAACGAAAATTTTTTTTCCGAAAACGAAAATTTTGATTCTAGAAGCGATAGCGAAAAGTTTCGTTTTTAGATTGGTTTTACGGCATTTTTGTTATTAATATATACCTGACACTAGTCTTCAATGTTAATCTAAATTAAAATCATTATTATTGGCGAGTTATTTTTATATTTATTGATTTCACACATTTAAATCACTCTTTAATCCCACTTGCTTTTATTACCTCCCGTGAAAAGTACTAATCAGAGTGTTTTTTTTAAATATTGTAGGTTAATACTTTATAACAATTAAAAAAATAGGCTAACAAATACAGTATTGTGCATGTGCTTAAGCTGTACTTAATGTCCTTTGATAGTCCGGGATATTTAGTTTAACCAAAAAGTATTTTTAGAAACGATTGTTTTGTTTTCAGAAACAAATTTTCCGAGGTATCGTATTTTGTGCGCACCGTCATCATCTAGTGGTAGAAACGAAAATAAAGAAACAAAATTTATGTTTCTAAAAAATATTTTTGTTTCCAGAAACAAAATTCGCAAATTAGAAACGAAAATCGCCTTTTAGAAACGAAATCAGAAACGAAAATTTGTAAATGCATGCAAAAGGATAGGCGCTACCGTTCCCCTTGTAGCTAAACTAATACTAAACACTTTAACCTAAAGTCTGATTTTTGATTTCAGTCAACGTTTTATTTCTTTATTATAGATGAATGTGTGGCGAGTCTTTTATTTTTTAAATCGAATAAAATGTAGTTCTTGGTTCGTTGTAATAGTGAGAAGTTTTTGAAAGTGACTAATTAAGAAATTTCGCAGTTTAAGTCAGGATCAAAAGTAACAGTAGCCTCCTGTGAAGAATATATTTAAAACCAACCGATGTTTGTTGTTAAATTCTAGTAATTTAAAGAAGTAAAATGTATAAAATCGGTGTATAAAATTTACAAATTGTTCTTAGGAACCCTGCTTGCATAAATATATAGCATACAAAATGTGTTTTACAAATAGTGGTAGTTAAACATGTGGTTGACACTCTCTAAAAATCGATTCTATATTTGTTGCGGAGAACTGGCCTATTTTCTCTTTATTCATAGTTTGCGTTTGGCCTAATGGCGGAAGATGTTTGCCCAACACAAATAAACCATTAACCTATAATTATGCGGTTGGTCAGCAGATTATGACATACGTTTTCTTAAACTATTTAATTTTCCAAAATATATAGGGCATTTTACGAGGTCCAAAAAGTTTACGTGCGAGAAGTTTCACATGTGCACGTTTTATTAACTGTGAGAATATAGATGGAAAACTACGTTATTGATTTAAAGGAACCACAAAGGCCCGTATAAGGTGATTACTTAAAGATTAATAAAACACGTTAAAAGAAACCTCAAACGCAAAAAAAAAGACTTTTAAAACATAAAATATTTTCGACATGGAATAAATTAAAACTAATATGTGTACGATATGCTACAAAACAAACAACCGATGCCGTAAAACGATGTGAAAGAGTTAGTTTGCAACTGGATGAGACAACAGATATTGAACACCATCCACAACTCCTGATGTTTGTTCGATATTTTGACACAAATGATTTCTTCGAGCATTTTCTATTTTGGCGTTCACTTGGTAAACATACCACGGGAAAAGAAATATTAAAGAAATTATATTTATTGAAAATAGTCCATTGTCGAAAAATGTTTAGGACCACTGTCATTATTTAATGTGTGGTTAGCTTTATTTTTCAAATCGAAGTTTATGATTTTTAACTCCATTATTATTTCCTATCGGTTCCACTTGTAGCTAAACTAATACTAACCCTTCAATCTAAAGTCTGATTTTTTGATATTACTCAACGTTTTATTTCTTTATTATAGATGAATGTGTGGCGAGTCTTTTATTTTTTAAATTCAAGTAAATGTAGTTCTTGGTTTTTGTTGCAAAGACATTAAATTCCACTTTTTGTTTTTATAGTATACAATACAACGATCGAGGTTGTAGCTGGAAAATAAATCAGCACTTACATATGAGACGTTAATAAATTGAATAACTTTACCGCGATTCATTGTGTGACGCAGAGTAAACCCCGTCCCACCATATTGCCATGTTTTTCCTTATATCCACCTGGAACTAAAAATAACTTCTTGTTATTTTTGACAGGCTGGTTCCGTATCAATTTAAACCCATTTATCCGCTTAAAGTTTGCATTGTAACCTTTGTGTATACTAGATAATCTTTACAACGTGAAACTAACACATAATTAATGCATTTTATTGCTAGGTTTATACATTTCAATTATATTTAGGCTACCATAGCTGTATCGCAATGGAATCTATACTGTGTTGAATAAATTTCCTCATTACTGTTTTACGTTACTTGCCTTTTTGCATTTTTAACGTCCGTTCTGGTAATTTTCAGGGATAAATTCCAAAATCGCTATATTAACTTTTGTTTTGTCGATGCGTTGATGAAACCACAGATTCTTTATGTTATGCCCGAGAAAACTTGACACAGAGGTTTCGTCTTACTTTGCAAATACTCTATACCTATGGCGCAAGATCACTTAGCAGTTTATATTTACATTAAGGAGCGATGACACCCGTTTTTAATGAGGAAACGTCGACGGGGAAAATTTTCTCTTGAGGATTATAGGGCATAGGTACATTCTGAAAAACTAAATCAAACCGAATCATTCCCATCACGCACGTACGCAGTGTCCGGCTCGAAAGGCATCGTGTTTTGCCTGTGGCAGGATGGGCTATTTCTCTAAAGTGTGCAACGCTAAGCAAGAGGGGAATTACTTGAGGCGACAAACTTAATTAAGTCATACCGTGTCCCTTTGCCATTGGACCAATTATTGTGTACTATAACGGCTTCTTGTCCTGGTAGTCTTTTTTGAGCTGCTTGCACAGCAGTTACCGTCCGATGTATAAGAATATCACGGCACTCGTTGATTTATGCGGTTCGGAAAGTTATATCGATGCATCTATATGCGAAAAGTTTAAGTTGAAATCACACCCGTCATCTCACTAAGTTCAAATAGCTATTTAAATCCAATGTTAGGCTGTACGAATTCACTCGTATTCCATTTGGTGCAAATAACGGAGTCGCCGCTTACAACGGAAGATAGTCAACTGATTAAATAGGAAGACTTAAAAAAACATTTTCCTATTCCGATAGCGTGAATTTCCCTTGTTTTTTTTGGTAAAATTACAGGTGATAGAAAAATATTAACAACCAGTTAAGATTGCTAAAAGATTTAACCTGATTAGATGACCCTTTTATGTCAATAAACTTGCGACCAAGCATACCTGTCACCAGCGTGACGCAGAAAAAAAAATAAGTAAAATTAAAACAGTATATAAAGGGTTTTAAGTGATAACCTAATTAACGGTTGTCAGTATGAATATTGTTACATTGAAATCACTATGTTGGTCGTTTACAATCGGGAGTAAACTTATGAAATTCCCTATAGTCACAATGCTACCATTAAGCCTATTTACATGATCGGGTTTGCGATGCGAGTTAACTCGCTTTAGTTCGCATCGTGGGTATTCCCTCTCTTTACGCGCTAAGCAGTTCAATTTACATGGAGCGTTTATGTAACCCGCATTTAGTTGTTGTTTGTTAATTTATCTTCTAATTTTGTACAATTTTTAAAAAATGTTGCACAAAAAAGTTTACAGTTATTTTGTTTATACAAATGAAGGAAATTTTATATAGATTGGGCTATAAATATTCCTAATTTAACACACTACGTAAAGTATAAAAAGAAAAAAAATAATAGTTATGATGACAGTAATTTCACTTCAGTCATCCCACAAGCATAACTCAAAACGAAACATTATAAACCTACCTGAAGATGCTTGTATCCAAATGAATAACGAATGCGAGTTAACCTACCATGCGCGAGCGAGTTAGGAAAACCCGATTGGAAACCCGCATAATCACTGAACCGTGATAACGCAATGCGTGCGTCAAATTTAACCGGGTTAGCGATGCGAGTTAACTCGCAAAAATTGCCCATGTAAATAGGCTTATTGTTAACGCGAGCTGCTCAATATCCGACGCTTGTAATAGTACAAGTTGTTCTTAGGAACCCTGCTTGCATAAACATATAGCATACAAAATGTTTTTTACAAATAATAGTGGTAGTTAAACATGTGGTTGACACTCTCTAATCTATTCTATATTTGTTACTGAGAACTGGCCTATTTTCTCTTTATTCATAGTTTGCGTTTGGCCTAATGGCGGTAGATGTTTGCCCAACACAAATAAACCATTAACCTACAATGATGTGGTTGGTCAAAAGAATATGACGTCGAAGTGAGACGGGGCGTGGAACTTGGACTGACTGAACATAAGTGGGCTTTAAAAACGAGGCTAGACTAACTCGTGGAACTCAAAAGGGGGAGAGAGACGAAACGCACAGAAGGCGAGAACAGAGCGTGAGATCTGCTGGAAAACCAGCCGGAGACCCAGGAGCGGCTAAAGTTCCTGGTCTTAGGGCTTTGACGCACAGCAGTCGGCACAGAAAGAACAGGACTAAAGGCGCATCTCCCGGTTTTGAACAAGAACCGGTTGGTAAGTCGCAAGAACCAGAAAACGAACTGTTTATTAATCGTATGGCGCAGGTATTAAGACCCGCGTCGGTTGCAGCGAAGCGTTCCCGAGTAAAGTGCTTTGTCAGCACAGTCGAGCCACGCGCTGCAGCACCGAGCGTTTATCTACAACGCCAAAAGGGCACTCAGAGAGGGTCAACCTTTGTACTTTAAACTGTCCAACGTTGCAGTGGCGACTTAAGCACTCCCAGCCGAATCCGAACGCTGGCCTTCCGGCAGAGCTTACGCCCTGTTCTCGCTTTCTGTGCGTTCCGTCTCTATCCCCCCTTTGAGTCCCCCGAGTTAGTCCAAAGCCTCGTTCCATTTGAAATATTATAAGTTGTTAGTATTTAATTCTGCATTGTTGCTCTAGCAGGCTTAATTTATATTCAAAACAAAAAGAACATAACACGTCAAGTTCAAATATGCTTGGAAAAGTCATGTGTGACGTTGTGTTGAAAGTGATGGAACTTATTCCTGAAGCAGAAAGACCGGACGTGCAGTCATGGCTTCAATCTTTCACAACGGCTGCTACAGATTCGATAATTCCCAATTGGAGGGAATATAAGATGCTTCCGGCCATGGTTTGGTTTGGGAACCCTGGTTTGGTAGATTTCGCTTACAATGATTGGCAACCTAGAAGTGATGATATTATCATCTCGACGTTTCCAAAAACAGGTTAGTGTGTTTAATGCTTTATTTATTCAAAGATTTTTTGGTAAGAAAAATGATTGAATCCATATTTCTCTTTACCGGGATACAGTTGCTTTTTTGGTTGCTCTTTACCGGATCTTTTAAATTTCCCACGATAAACGGCTGTGTGGCCAATTGCTTAACACGACCAATTTATATACTGATTTCTTTTTAAAAACGGTTTAATTGACGAGCTCATCATGGGTTCAAAACCTAGCCCTTAAAAATGCTATTATTGTTTGTAAAGGCACAACTTGGATGAGAGATGTATGCAGACACTTGATCTATGAACATGACTCCATTGAATTTCAATTCACCAAATTGTTTCTTGGTCCCCATGTTTACTTGGAAACCGGCACAGGTAGGCTTTGTTCACTTGTTTTTATATCATTTACAGCCTTGATTTGCTAACATTTTACACGCCGCGCTTGCCTTATGTCACATATTAAACTATTTCCACTGTTATTATGGTACCCATTCTAAAAAATGGGACACATATTGTTTTTGTCCGTTTTTTTTTTCGTTAAAGGTTTGACAGGCATGGCTTGTGGCTCCGACATCTACCAGAAGGGGTGTTGGAATTGCAATGAAACTTTAACATTTATTAGCGCACATGGTCTAGATATGCAGAAACCAATATTTTGGGTCATTTAGCCAGGGCAATTCCCCTGGGAGTTGAAAAACCAAAATGGTATTTTAATCTAAAAAAATAGCTTTTTTGAGCATAGGGATTAAACGTCTACTTCAATTTTAGTTAGATTTGGTATAATGTAAGTACATTAGCAACTGATATAACACTTAAAAGAAATACAAAAATTATCTACGGAAAGACCCTAAAAAACAAGATTTTGTTCTGAATCATGATTGTGACAAGCATGCCATGTCGCCCCGACATCTACCAAAAGGAGTAATGAAATCGCAATGAAAATTGGACATTTGTAAGTCACCATGGTCTAAATATGCAGAAACCAAAAATTTGGGTAATGAATCTAGGAGATTTCCCCTCAGACGTTAAAAAAACCAAAACAATTTTTCTAATAAATTCGATTTTGTGGCCATAGCGGTTGAACGGCTGCTCTAATTTTATTAAAATTTGGTAAAATGTTAAAGCATTAGACATTATGTGCCAATTAAATAAAGAAAACATTTACTGAGGTTAATTTTCATGAAAACGAAGATATTCTTCTGAATTATGATTGTGACAGGCATGCCATATCGCACTGACATCTCCAAAGAAGTCGACAAATTAGATTAAAACTTTTAGAATTGCTACATAACATGACTCGCTTATGTAAAAAACAGAAACTTATCTATTAAACCCAGAGGAATTCCCTGAAACAATAAAAAACTAAATCGGACTATTTGGGAATTTAGCTTTATTTCACTACAGCGCTTGAAAAGAAGCTATAATTTAAAACATTTATGGTGAAATGTTCGTAAATTTAAGACGTTTATTTTTAATTTAACTAAATATTGAAAATATGTTTGGTATGTTAACTATGGAACCCATGCGTTTATGCTTGCAGAAACAAAAACTACATACTTAGTGTATAAAATAAAAATTATGCTTAGGGTCCCTGTAGCATGAATAGGCCTATAGGGTATACAACATGTGTTTTACAAGTAGTGATAGTTAAACACGTGGTTGACACTCTCTAGTGTTGATTTTATATTCATACTAGTTATAGTTTTTACAAACCGATAGAACCGAATGACAAGATGTATAATAATCCAAAACCGGCTACACATAACAAATGTGCGTTTTAATAACTTGGTTCTCCATCAACTATTAACGTTACAGAAGAAAAGTACGAGTTATTGGACAAGCTTCCCTGGAAACGACGTATATTGGGAACCCATTTGTCGGCTGGAATGATGAACTTGGACAGGATACGGAAATCTGGAGCTAAAGTAAAACTAGATATACGATATATGTTCCAATGGGTTGGTCGTTTAATAAATAAATAATGGATTAACTTATGCTCAACTTCAGTTTAGCTGATCTATTTCAGTGTTAGGTGACATTGCTACATTGTTTCTTTTACCGGGTTAAGTTTTAAGCCATTGACTTGTTCCTGTGACCGTTTTTTAATTGATTTTGGAATTAGTCGCGCTAACTATTTGACCAAACGACCGTTATTGCTACAGGTTTTAAGCAGTACAATAATACGCTGGGCTAAAGCTATGACCAATAGGTACCTGTTTCAGAACCAACCGACTAGCTAGCTGCTGGTTTCGGCCTAAACTCCATTCGGGAGTCGGTTTTACAAGCTAGAGCTAACCAGTCAGTCACATGGCAAACATACGTGTCTACTGGGATAAACTCACCCCACTGAAATATGTGTTTTCATTGCCCTTAAATGGCAATACATTTTCTTAAGAGTAGGCCTAACAGTTTCATTCTTTGTTTTGATAATTATTGTTTTGAACTCTTTAAAAATTATTGTTTAAAAAGTTTTTTGTTCACCAAGTTCATAGACAATACCGCAACAGGGTTCATTAGTTTAAAGAAAAAGGTAGCCTATAACAGAATTTGCCAATCCACAGATAATCTACGTAATACGGAACCCAAAGGACCAAATGGTATCGATGTTCAATATGATGAAAAGCTTGTCGAATCCCGATAACCAGACGATGCAGATGTTTCCAAGTGACTTCAATGACTTTGCACTGGCTGCATTAGAAGGTAAAACCATTCTAAGTTGTTATTTGTTTTTTAACCGAAAGTTTCGAACCTTTGATGGATTTGTGGTAAAGACCGTTTTAATATAGAAATCGGAAAAGTGTGAAATTATTGGGTACAGAAACGCATGATCATGCTAATTGTGGAAAATAATGGCCGGTTAACGTGACCGATTTATACAAAAAGTTTTTAGCGACAAGTCAATCAATTAGAAACTTTGCCTGTTAAAAAACTTTGCCTGTTAAAAAAAATTCTAGTTTGATACCTACCACCTACCACTAAGATTTACGTAAGTATTGCCCTATGTATGATTTTAATGTCAAATATTGTCTCGGCACACAAGCATAACAGTGAGATTATTATCATGCCAATACAATGTAGGTAAAGTGCTGGTCAATCTGAAACCCGGGCAAAACTACTTTGATCACATACTGTCTTGGTATCCACACCGACATGATGAAAACGTAATGTTTCTGTACTATGAAGACATGAAGAAGGTAAGCCATTAGATCACTGGTTACTTGTCTATGACTTTTTTACAAGTTATTTTATTGTAAAAAATACGCAAATTATATGTGCTTATCAAGTAAATAAAACTTATTACCATTATCAACCCTATACTTCAAAATGATAAATTTGTGTCTTGAGTTCGTCGTTTTGTTGTTCATTTTCACCATTATACACCTATATATAATCTTTCTTTTCCAAAAAAAGTTACTGTTACTCCTATTATTGCACTTTGTTTCATAATTTTAAAAACATAAAATCGTCTTTACAATTTACAATAACGTCAACTATTGGCTTGCGCTTCTCATGACCGTTTAAAACGTTAGTTAACACGCTCAACAAATCATTTGTTGGATCCAACCTATGGGCTGGCGAGCAGACTCCATCACCGTTGTACATTTGATAATCTTATCTTTTTTTTTCCGAGCTTAGTTTCGAACCAATGATGGGTTGGTCTATATGACAGTTTTTGTCGCGTTAATCAATCGCGCTAATCATTTCGGCCGCGCACATTAACTGTAAGATTAAATATTTAATATGGTCGTGTTGCCGAATGGTTACATAGGGGACGACGTGATGTGATTGCACAATTAATAGAGTCCCTGCGTTTTGCACATTCACTAAATAATAAAATATTAATATTTTATCATTTAGCATCCAGCTGAAGAAATAGCAAAACTGGCCAAGTTTCTCGACGTTAATGTATCAGAAGAAGGGGCAAAAAATATCGCTGATCTTACTTCATTTGAAAAGACAAAACAACGGATGAAAGATGGAGTTCCATTTCAATTCTACAATAAGGGTAAAGTAGCTGCACTACCAAATATTTACACATCATAATAATATCAATAAACCAAAATAGTATTTATTCTTACTTATGTTAGCTTTATTAAGCTTTAATCAGGGCCGGTTTTAGGCCGATTTAAACGATTAGATTAAATTGGGCCCCGCACCTTGAAGGGGCCCCGCGCTAGCCGGGATCTTTCTGTATTACGAGGTTTAAAATACTACTGAAACGTAAAATAAAAAGTGAAATAATATTCTTTTTTCATAATATCAATTTGTTATGCATCGTAACTAAGTCGAATTTACATTTCTCTGTCTGCCTGTTACGTCATAATGAATATGGTTGCTAAACAATATTTATATGTTTGTAAGTAAAACAATATAGCGTGATTAAGCATCCACATTACCTTTAATTTGTTTTGTAGCAAGTATTAAATGTCTATTTTTGTAGTTTGTATGTACTAGTACTGGTATGTATTTTATGATATATAAACACCCATAAATTTTGCTATAAAGAGTAGGGGCCCCGCCATCACATTTCTAATTGGGCCATTCAGGTTCTGTGGGAAATTGGAAAAATCATTTCAACGTTGCATTATCGGAACGTGTCGATCTGGAAGTAAAAGAGAAATTAGCTGGAACGGATATTAAGTTTACCTACGTTTAGTAAACTGTTGTGTGATTTTATTAGTTTAAGGTTTACAGGTAGTGCCAAATTAAGTACCAATTACTAAAATATCGTATCTAACTGTTTTAGGGCATTTATCTATGGAATAACATAACCAAATTGTTAATGTTCTTAGTTGCTTGTTTCGAAACTGTTATTCATATTTCCTCTGATTGTGAACAATTCGATTGTGCGATCTGAAAGTTTTTTTAATTACCGATTTTTAACGATTTATTAAATAAATACAATCTACCTTATATTTATTAGTGTTGTAGAATTTAGAAGTTTCAAGTCAAAGTAGAGGATCCCTGTGTTCCCAGACTTGTTATAAGTTCGACAGATTACTCTGTTGGGTTAGACCGTGGCCTTTCAGCCAAAGTGTTGCAGGTACGGTACTGGTCACCAGCTAGTCGATTGTTAGCAAGGCACTTAACGGGCATTGCCTAAACGCAGCGGAATGGTGGGTTCTACCAAAATGAAGAAATGTCTCAATCATACACAACACATTGCAATACAGCTCTGGTGAACCGACAGTGGGCACGAGATAACACTAAAAAGGTATAGAAGATAAGTAGGAAAGGGGGGAAACTGCAGTGGAAAAATGAGGGAAAGTACGATCTAACTCCAATCCTAACATCCTAACTCCTTTCCTCTGTCTAGCTTTTTAGTTTATTTCAGTCATACATCTAATCACCTCAGTCCCAAACAATAATAGCGACACGTTTCAACGTCAAACATGTTGGTCATTTTGACCGGACATATATCTACTTTGGCGAACTAAATTGTTTTAGATATCGAATTTTCGCTGTTTGCTCTGGGATACAGACAAAAAATTTGATGAGGTGTTTGGAATTAATTCAGAAGGCTTCTATATATCTTACGAAAATTGAACAGTCGTATTTGGTTGCCACCAAAAGTAATGTTGATTAAGAATCCAGATTGATTATCTTGTCGACTTCTAGTCGAATGGTTGCTGATACAAAATTTGTCGCTTGTTTGACTTTTGTATCTACTGGGCAAGGCAAACCTATAGTAAACCAAAGAGTGTCAACCACGCGTTTAACCACCACTAATTGTAAAACACATTTTGTGTGCTATATATTCATTCGAGCAGGGTAGCCAACCTAACCACGATCTGTATTTTATACACATAGTATGTAGCAAGCATAAACGCATGGGTTCTGCAAGCATAAACGCATGGGTTCTGCAAGCATAAACGCATGGGTTCCTGAGCTAACAATCTTGTATTCATGTTCATTGCCCAACATATTTATTGTCAGATATGTGCACGTCAGGTCCATGTTATCCAACATTCCAGAGAGTTTTAACCGGACTGCAATAGTTTTGTTTCTGCAAGCATAAACGCATGGGTCTTATAGTTATTAAACCAAACTTTTTAATGTGTAGTTAAAAAAAGAATAATCGTGTTAGATTACGAACATTTCACCACGAATGTTGTAAATTAAAGCCTCTTGTCAAGTGCTGTAGTGAAATAAAGCTAAATTTCCACTACATCCAGATGTAGTTTTTCATGGCTTCGGGGAATTCCCCTGGGTTTAGTATATAAATTTCTGTTTTTACATATCTGGGTTAAGTTATCTAACAATTCTTAAAGGTTTAATCCAATTTGACAACTCCTTGTTGGGGATGTCGGAGCAATATGGCATGCTTGTTACAATCATGATTTAGAATAATATCATAATTTTTGGGGTATTTCCTGGATATTTTTTATTGGTACAGAGGCGGCTACCGCACTAACATTTACGAAATCCGATCAAAATTGGAGCAGCTGTTCCAGCACTATGCTCAAAAAGAAGCTAATTTTTTTTTAAATACCATGTCAGAAACAGGATTTGAGAAAAAAACTTATTTTTAGGGTATGTTTTTAGTGTAAAATCAGTGGCTAATGCACTTACACTCCACCAAATCTAAATTAAATAGAGCAGCGGTTCAAGCGCTATGCCCAAAAATGCTATTTTTTGGAAAAAATACCGTTTTGGTTTTTAACGTCGCAGAGGAATTCCCCCGGATTTATCACCCCAAATTTTGCTTTCTACATACATAAACCATGTTGTATAACAAATGACAAAGGTTTATTGGGATTTCCTTACTTTTGGTAAAGGTCGCGTCGACATGCCAGCATGCCTGTCACAATCATTATTTGAGAACAAAAATCTCATAGGGTATTTCCCTAAAAAAATATTTTATTTCTTCTAAATGTTAAATCAGTGGCTAATTCACTTACATTTCACCAAATCGGATTAAAAATTGAGCAGCCGTGTTCTAGCGGTATACCCAAAAGAGCTATTTGTATAACAAAATACCGTTTTGCTTTTTAACGTTTCCGGGAAATTCCCCTGGATTTAAATGTGTTTTACAAAATAGTGGTTGTTAAACATGTCGTTGACACTCTCTAATCTATTTTATATTTGTTACAGAAAACTTGGCCTATTTTCTCTTTATTCATAGTTTGCGTTTGGCCGAATGGCGGTAGATGTTTGCCCAACACAAATAAACCTTTAACCTACAATGATGCAGCACATCGACAATGACTTTACAATACAGTGCATGTGTAGCGCTATGACTCAGTCTTAAGCTTTCACCGCACGGATGCATCGTCATTGATAAAGTATATAAACCAGGACGCTATAACAATCTATCCATATGTTTTTATTCTGATACAGGGAACGTAGAATAAAGAAAAGAACGATATAAAAAGTAGTCGTCTACCTTATTAAAGTATCCGAGATAATTTTTACAGTCACAGAAAACGGAGTTGTTAAAATATTATTAGTCACGAAGAGGTTATAGTAGTTCGCGAAATCAGTCCACTATGCGTTGACGCTTTTAGAATATTGCAATATATATGCTTGGGTATTTATACCTCAACTGTTTTAACTTCCATTTTAATTATAACAATTTGATGGTATTTAATTTTTCTGTATTTCTTACTTGCAGGCTTCATTTGTATTTAAAAAAACAAATTAAATATAACACGTCAAGTTCAAATATGATTGAAAAAGTCATGTGTGACGTTGTGTTGAAAGTGATGGAACTTATCCCTGAAGCAGAAAGACCGGACGTGCAGTCATTGCTTCAATCTTTCACAATGGCTGCTAGAGATTCGTCAATTCCCGATTGGGGAGAATATAAGATGCTACCTTTTGGGAACCCTGGCTTGGTAGATTTCGCTTACAATGATTGGCAACCTCGACGTAATGATATTATCATCGCATCTTTTCCTAAAACAGGTCAGTGTGTTTAATGTTTTATTCATTGTAAGCTTTGAATCATCGCTAAAACCGATTTTACATAGTAATTTTATCCTCTAGCTGATTTAAATTATCAGTAGGTATATATCGTTTACAACATTTAAGTTGTTAAATGCCAATGTGTCAAAATAAGTTGGTTAAATAGCAATTCTTTTCTAATAAATGACTGAAAAAGTCAAGGTTTTAGTCACTTGCAGTAAAAGAAATATGTTTTTACAAAAAAAAAACAATTTCTGACACGGTCCCCGCACACACGGCCAAGAGTAACATCGATATGCCTGTTACTTTACTTTGCACGCTGGTAAATAAACACGCGAGGAACAAACACCCGTTGTGTACCAGCGCGCGTGTGGACAAGACCTTACTAGTTTTGGTGACAAAATGATAGTTTTCTTACGCCTACATACAGTTGCTGTTTTCCGGATTAATTTAATTCCCCATGATTAACGGTAGTGTGACCAATTGCTTAACTCGACCAATTTATATACCATATTTTTCTCTCACTCATCATGGGTTCAAAACTTAGCCAGTAAAATTTTTATTATTGTTGATAAAGGAACTACTTGGCTGAGAGATGTATGCAGACACTTGATCTATGAACATGACTCCATTGAATTTCAATTCACCAAATTGTTTCTTGGTCCCCATGTGTACTTGGAGACCGGCACAGGTAGGCTTTGTTGACTTCTTTCTAGATCAATTACAGCCGTGCTTTGCTAACAGTTTACACGCCGCGTTTGCTTCATGTCACATAATAAACTATTTCCACCGGTATGTTGATTTTATAGTAACAACAATATTTTTGATCTCTTACTTAAATTTACTTAGCCTGACTAAAATTCGCCATTTTATATATACATAACACATGTTCATTTTAATGTCGATTTTCTATTTATTTGCTAAAATAATTAATTGTAAAATAAAAACATAAATGTTTATTAAGTGCCAATGACCAATTTTGTTTAGTTTCAAACGCTCTCAACAAGGTTTTGTTTTTGTTTGTATGTAGTTTCCTCTAGGGGCATAAAGATTACCGAGATTACCACAAACCGAAATAACTATAAAGGACAAGATGTATAATAATCCAAAATACGTCTCCACCGTGTTCCCCAATAGATATTGTGGGCTCTAGTTAATCAGCTTAATATAACATATTATAAGAACGTTTTGCAGAACGTATTACCATTATTATATTTCGAATTTAGTCTCATTTTCTCACTCTTGGATACGCATAGCAAATGTGCGTTTTAATAACTTGTTCTCCATCAACTATTAACGTTACAGAAGCAAAGTACGAGTTATTGGACAAGCTTCCCTGGAAACGGCGGGTATTGGGAACCCATTTGTCGGCTGGAATGATGAACTTGGAACGGATACGGAAATCTGGAGCTAAAGTAAATAAATACGATATACCGGTACATTAATTTCGACGCGTTGGACATTTATGAACCAGACAATGGAGGATTAACTCATGCTCACAGTCGGTTTAGAGGACATATTTCTACTGTAAGGAGACATTGCTATACATTGTTTCTGTTACCGGGTTAACTTTCAGGCCATCGGTAGCCCGTCCCTATGGCCTTTTTTTAATTCGATCGAATCATTGGACCAAACAGCCATTCTTGCTACAGTTTTTCACCAGCACAATAATACGCTGGGCTAAAGCTACGACCAATAGGTACTTGTTTTAAGAACCAACCGACTAGAGAGTTGCTGGTTTCTTCCAAAACTACATTCGGGTTAAGGTTTATCAAGCTACCTTACAAGCTAACCAGTCAGACAAATAACAATCCCACTGGGATATGCGTTTGCATTGTTCACCGAGTGTCTGTGCAAACAAAATCATACCGCAACAGGGTTCATTAGTTAAAAGAGAAAGTTATAACAGAATTTGCAAATCCACAGATAATTTACACAATACGGAACCCCAAGGACCAAATGGTATCGATGTTCAATATGATGAAAAGCTTGTCGAATCCCGATAACCAGATGATGCAAATGTTTCCAAGTAACTTCAATGATTTTGCACTGGCTGCATTGGAAGGTAAAACCATTCTAAGTTGTTATTTGTTTTTTAACCGAAAGTTTCGAACCTTTGATGGATTTATGTCAAGGCCGTTTTGATATATAAAGAAATCAGAAAGCTGTGAAATTATTGCGTACAGAAACGCATGATTCTGCTTTTTGTGGAAGTTATCACGGCCGGTTAACGTGACCGATTCCTATACCACTCCATATATGCAAAAAGGTATTGGCCACAAGACAATCATTGGGTCGAAACTTTGCCTGTTAAAATAACATGTTTGTAACAAATGTAGTTTGATATTTGCCACTCGCGGCTTTACTAAAGTATTGCCCTGAGTATGATTTAAATGTCAAATATTTTCTTGGCACAAAACCATAACCGTGAGATTATTATCATGCCAATACAATGTAGGTAAAGTGCCAGTCAATCTGAAACCCGGGCAAAACTACTTTGATCACATACTGTCTTGGTATCCACACCGACATGATGAAAACGTAATGTTTCTGTACTATGAAGACATGAAGAAGGTAAGTCATTAGATCACTAGTTACATGTCTTACACTTTTTAAAATCGATTTAATTGTTAATGGGAACGCTTGCTGTAAACAAATCATTTGTTGGATCAAATCTACGTGCTCGCTATAAGACAGTTTTTTGTGTATATTTTAAGCGATACATCAAGGCGAATTTGTACAAAATTATATAAAATGGATTCCGTGACTTGATCAACCAATTGGTTACTAAACTTTTCTTCACAAAACAAGTGGTTTTAAACGCTCGTGTGGCGAAATAGTTAACGCGACCGATATACATATACAGACTTACACACCAAAACGGCATAGAGCACATTCTGTGTTCGAAACTAAAACCTATAAAAATCGTTTAATGGTTTAATGAGTCACAGTGAAAAGATCCTTTCACAAGTTAAGTTTTGTAACCGCGATGGTCAATCTTGTAATCCACTCTGATATTGA
Source organism: Ciona savignyi (assembly GCA_000149265.1). NCBI lineage: Eukaryota > Metazoa > Chordata > Ascidiacea > Phlebobranchia > Cionidae > Ciona > Ciona savignyi. The sequence goes on from CH003126.1 coordinate 108,076, forward strand.
TATATATATAATTTCTATTTGAATCGTTCGCGCTAACCCTTTTGGCCGCACACATTAACTGCAAGTTTAAATATTTACTACGGTCGTGTTGCCGAATTACGAGCCGGATACATAAATCTACTAATTTATACAAAAACGGTCATGGGTTCAAAACCTATCTCGGTAAAAAATGACGTAAGTCACGACGTAATATGATTGCAGAATTAATAGAGTCCCTGCGTTTTCCCCACTTGCTGCTATATAAAGTATAAATAATTCATCATTTAGAATCCAGCTGAAGAAATAGCAAAACTAGCCAAGTTTCTGGACGTGTATATATCAGAAGAAGGGGCAAAAAATATTGCTGATCTCACTTCATTTGAAAAAACAAAACAACGGATGAAAGATGGAGTTCCATTTCAATTCTACAATAAGGGTAAATTAACTTCACTACCAAATATTTACACATCATAATAATATCAGTGGAACAAAATAGTATTTATTCTTACTTATGTTAGCTTTATTAAGCTTTAATACATCGTGAAATCAATCAGGTTCTGTGGGAAATTGGAAAAATCATTTCAACGTTGCATTATCGGAACGTGTCGACCTGGAAGTAAAAGAAAAATTAGCTGAAACCGATATTAAGTTTACCTACGTTTAGTAAACGGTTGTGTGTTTTTTTATTAGTTTAAGGCTTACAGGTAGTGCCAAATTAAGTACTAATTACAATTAATTATCGCGTGTACCAGCTGTACCACATTCAATATAATGAGATAACCAAACCAATTACTTGTTAATGTTCTTATTTGCTTGTTTCGGAACTGTATTTCGGATTTCCCGTGATTGTGAACAATTCGATTGTGCCATCTAAAAGTTTTTTTAATTACCAATTTGAAACGGTTTTTAAAATAAATGCAACGTACCTTATATTTGTTTAATGATATTTGCTCGTGGATATTGTAGAATTTAGAAATGTCAAGTCTAACTAGCTAGAGGATCCCCGTGTTCCCAAACTTGTTATCAGTTCGACAGATTACTCGGGTGGGTTAGTCTGTCGCCTTTTAGTTAAAGTGTTGCAGGTACGGAACTGGTCGCCAACTAGTCGGCTGTGTCCTTGGGCAAGGCATATAACGGACATTGCCTAAACGCAGCGGAATGGTGGGTTCTACCAAAATGAAGGAGTGTCTAAATTATACTCAACACACTGCAATACAACTCTGGTAACCCGACAGTGGGCGCAAGGTGATATGACGATTGTCCGCGTGTAATCCACTGGGGTTTTCCATTCACGGGAATACACAAGAATATCCTATCCTATCATTATCTGAGTAAAAAGAATATATTGATGTAATAACTGACGCCTAAAATTAGGAAACCCGTTTTTAAATCTTGGGTTTGTCGGGAATTCCACTATAATACATCTCACATTGACCACTTAATATCTAAACATATTAACTATAACCTCTTGCAAAAACTTGATTAAACGTTTTTTGCTTGATTCTCCTGTCAAAACTGCCTAATAATTGATTTGAGTTGAGTTGCATTTTTGAATATTTAGCAGAAAAGGCTGAAGATGTGTAGGCTATTGCGTTCTATGAATTAATTTTGTTCGTCTTCAGAATCGCCGCGTTTGCTTTTACTTTCCATTAGTTTCATACATGTGGTAAAAGGTATATATGGAGTCTTTATTTCAGTTTAAGTACAATCGATAAATTTAACCGCCTGCAGAACATTAAATTTGGTATTCTGGTTGTGTAATGTTTGGCAAATACTCATCTAAACTTCATTCTATGTGATAATATATTTATGATTAGTTAACACCGAGGAAGTTTATTCCATTATGCAAGTTACTTTTTGTCTCGTATGAAATCATCCTACTGTAACGGTAACGTTACTACTAGTTGTTCATTCACCGTTCCGAAACAACTTTGTTTGCGCACGACCACATCAGAAGGTCAAACATTGGCTTAACTTCTGGCTAGGCATAACGCATCGCAGATTTAGGATGAGCGAGAAAGTAGTTTTAGTTACAGGTAAGCAATATGCAATATTCTTAACATAGGTAACAAGAGGCACTGTGTAACGATTAAAGACTTTGATATTAAACCATACGTATATATCCCATGCCTATTTGTCGTTATAAATCAGAAGAACTGCATTTTTAGCTTAACCGCAAACGTATTGTGTTTACATAATATAATGCTGGAAATCGTTTACTTGCAGGTAGTTCGCGTGGCATTGGCGAAGCAATCGCACTTGCATTTGCCAAACAAGGAGCTAATCTATCAATAACTGGTCGCAATAAAGAGTTGTTGGCGGCTGTTGCACAAAAATGCAAAGAAAATGGAGCGAAACAGGTTTGCTTTGTTTTCAAATTCACTTTTTGGGAGATTATTCGTTTTAATATTTTACACTTTAAAAGTGTAATCTGGTATTTTTAACATACAAGCAATGTGGCGGTGTCTAGTTGGAAATAAAAACGGGTCTCGTGTACCAACACTCCTTTCGTACAAACGATTCACTGTTTACACTTTTGTATATACATACCTTTATTTTAGCGCAGCACATAGCGTGTTTAAACATGGTCTCAATATAGGGAACTGATAATGTAGCAGAAAGTTCAAAGGCCGATCCGTGTACAGCAGTAGTTTCCAACTGTCCTGGAAAACCGTACCATTTGTGATTGTTAGGTGTGACATGAGATTTTTTTATTAGGTATCTTTACTCTAGGCTCTTATAAAGTTTAATACACACCATGGATTGCTGAATATTAGCCCGAACATTAATATGCATTTCTGGCAAGTAAAAATTGTTAGATAAATTGAATTTACTCCTCATTTTAAACTTTTTTATTACTTTTATTTTTTAAGGTTTTGGAAACTATTGGTGACGTTTTGAAACAAGATTACATGGACCGTTTAATGAATTCTACGATTCAAACATTTTGAAAGCTTGATGTGCTAGTTAATAACGCTGGAATATTTTTGTGGGACAGTAAAGGCATCAAAGGGGTTAGTATTACCCAGTACTGTAATGAATTGAGTCCCATTTAACAATGACTTGACTCTTGTCCCATTTTACAATGACTCTACTTGTGTCCGAATCGAAATTTTGTAAAATACTCTATGCAAGATGACAAAAGTATTTATTTAAAGCATGCGTGTTTATTGTTTATTGCCGTAATCTCTATTTGAAATAAAATCCCATTTTTTAAATAAAAAACAACAACAAATACTTAATTTAAACTTTTTAAAAAATAATTCAAGTCATCTGACTTGACTTGGAGTTGACTTGCTGTGTCAAATACTTTTACTTGACTCTCTCGAACCAAATTAAAAACTTGTCCTAATTTGGTCCTGTGTACACGTCGACTTGGCTTTGGTAGCTTTAGTTTAATAACGATTTTGGTATAATTTGGCCGCATACGCCTGTTTGGAAATATATCCGGGCAACACTAAAAGGGGAAAAAGGTAAGAAGGAAAGGAGGGAAACTGTGTTGGGAAATAGGGAAAAGAGGGAAACTATGATCTAAATGTAGCCCTAACACCATACCCTACATTTTAGCGAGCAGTTTTCTTCTTCCCTTCTTCCATCTTTCTCGATTCTTAGTTTTTCCTAGTTATCCATCGCAGTCACCATAGCCCCAAGCAATAATAGCGACACTATTCAACGTCAAACACGTTCGACTGGTTATAGATAAACTTGGGGAAACTAATTTGCCTTGGATAACTAATTTTCACTGTTTACAGTGGGATACGGACAACATATTTGATGAGATGTTTGGGATTAATTTAAAAGCTCCGATATATCTTACGAAAATTGCAAAGCCGCATTTAATTGTCACCAAAGGTAATGTTTATTCAAAATCCCGTACAACCGATTATCCTAGTTGATGAATGCGTCGGCTTTTAGTCGAGTGGTTGCTGATTCGAAACTTACTGCTTGTTAGACTTTTGTGTCTACTGGGCAAGGGAAACCTATAGTGAAATAATGGATTGTAGTAAATTAAAAAAAACTTCATAATCACAATCCCACACACTACGGGAGGTCCGATAACCCAACGGTGTGCGCAATATAATTTAACGATTGCCCGTGTGTTAAACAGCTCATGCGTTTTCACATTTGCGGGAGTTAACATGAATATTCAAACCTCTATAATCCACACCCTTGAATAGTTTAGATGGAATTGTTGTCTTATGTTATCTTATTTAAATATGTATTTCTGACTTGAGGTTAAAAAATTGGACCATGTGTTGATTTAAGTGTATATTTGTCATCATTATGGATTTAGTGAATAGCCGAAATACATAATTATTTGCGGTTGGACTATTTTTAAACATGACGACATCCTTTTTTTAAAGCATTAAGTATTTTTACAGGTAATATAGTAAATATATCCAGTTCAGCTGTTGAGTTTCCAATGCCCCGAATTGTTGTTATATGGAAATGACGAAGAGCTGTATAAACCACTTTGACGAAAACCACTGCTGCAGGTGGGCTCGAGTATGGGTAATGGTTTACATATCCTTCCCTATAGTTTGTAAAGTCCGTAAAACTTGTTTGCCGAATGTTTATTCGTGGGTTGAAACCTGAACTCTAACAAGCTCTACTATGAATTTTGTCAGGAAATTATAAATAGATTTTAATTGGAATATTACACCATATTGCAGTATAGTAGTCAGTAGAGAATACTTTTTGAAACCGTTGACCTATATTGCTTATTGGACATTTCTAAGATTTCCCATACCAACTATTTTTGTCGATTTTGTTAACAGGTTTAGCCAAAGATGGGGTTCGATGCAACGCTGTGAGGTTTGTATTACCACCCTATGTAAAGTATAAATCAACCAAACTGTATTATACTATTTCATTATTTATTGATACCAACCACACTTCAGTATAACTCTTAATAATTGATATACCAACTAAACTTTATTATCAGTATTCATTTTGTTATATTCTAACCACGCTCTACTAAAGCATTTCGTTGTTATATATCAACCACACTTTATTTTATCATTACGTAATTTATATATTAACCACATTCCAGTATGCCATTTTAGATTACCAACCGAAAAACCATGTAGTACATTGTTTTGTAAGTGTAAATTCAAGTTGGCAATGTGCAATTTTCTTTGGTAGTAAACAAACTTTTGTAGTAAACTTCTGAATTGTATAAATTATTATTTTAACAAACATACATTATTAAAATTATGTTGCAGCCCCGGATCAATTCGGACTGAAATATTTTCCCATTCTATGTCTGAGCAAGAAATAAAATGGATGTTCGACTTGCAAGATTCGCTGATAAGTCGATCGCCAACTGCCGAAGAAGCTGCTGATCTGGTTACTTTCTTAGCATCGGACAAAGCGGCTATGATTACTGGCGAATGCGTGTTGGTAAATGGGGGATCACAACTCACGAGATAATTTAATGCATTTTGTTGATTTGAGGTTATGACCCGTTACAAATCTGATTTAATTGACAATAATTCAAATATCGCTTGGAAGTTTGTAGATTTAAAGATTTGCATATTCTTTCATTTTGAATAGCATTTTATCCTACGAAACAGTATAATTTTGAATATAATCGTAACTTTAAAATGACAAAGTAATTGGTGTTTGATATTCCTGGCCGAGAGATCGTGTGGTACCAAAATTAATACCAGAGTGTGTCAAATAAATGTTAAACAGCACAATGTGTAAAATGCGTTTAGACATAGCATGCTACATTTTATTACAATTAAAACATTTTATTCCTTCACTTGCAAGGCCATATTTTTATTCCTTTTGCATGTAGTTTGTTTTTATACAATAAAGTATAGAATAACAGCAAACATCTTTAAAAATTTTAATTAAATTATAAAGTTTTTTTCTCACTAAAGGAGTAAAAGGGAACAGCATTCAACCATTTAACAGCGATTTCTAGGAATTATTTAAAAACGATTGCTGGTGTTAGGTAGAAACTGTTGAAAATGAAACAATACTTTCTGATCAATTCTCGGGGTCGTGCCCGCAATTTTGGTTTATGGCCTATCCATGTCATGTTGTTAGTTACCTTTGTTAGTTATCGCTTGTTAAAGATTCAGTTCGAACACTATCATTAGTTTAAAGACAGATAGGCTTACAAAATTTGGGTCATTTCCAAAAGTAAGTAATAAACATAATTTTAACATATTTGGTAAACGGACTAACATTAAATAAAAATACCTAAAAATCAGTCTGATTCGATAAATTTTTCGAAATGATTTCGGACGGAATACCGCTGTCATACGTTTGATGAAAAATATATATATTTACAACATTTGGGCTATTTACCCGAGTAATTACAAATATATATAATTGCTTTTGCAAGTAGAAACTAATGTTAATGTATTTTTTAAATTTGGCATATCTGGACCGTCCTATATAACTTTGTATTTTAAACTTACTGTTACACTTTTGTTTTCGCAAGAACAAACTGATGAATCTGTGTGCTAACATCTAGGACATATTATCTATGTAAGGTTGAAATTTAATTTTAAAAATAAATTTCGCAAAAGTTACCCTTCAAGGTAATACCCCAAATGTTGAGTTCGGGTACTTCAACGTCATGTTAGGTACTATGTTTAAAAATTTTATTCCGATGTGATAGTATTTTTAATTATTCTGGCCGGACAGGGCAAACGTGCCACGAGGCTAATCAAAAATATTTTTAAAATTTATTTAGTATTTCGCCTTCACCATATAGTGGACTTCACCATATAGTGGAAAAAATACTTATTAATATTGACTTCTGTATCTAACTGATATTGAATACTTTAGTCAGGTTGGCTCTTAAAGAAAAATTGAAAAATCTGACTAATCGACAAGAACAAAAGTATTATGTTTAAATATTAAAGAACCAAATCGCACCAAACAAACCTAATAATGACAAACAAAACATACACGACTATTGGTAATTATTGAGCAATGCATAAACATTATTGTCTGATTCATAACCGCTAGACGGCGGCTGTGAGTTCTTGTCTTCAGAAATTTGTACGGAACTTTTAAACAAGACAGTACACGGTCGTATGCCTGTTAACGCGACCGATACAATTATCAATTACTTTACCAAAAAAACAGACTTATTGGCGAGCTCAACAACAATTTGAATGTTAGCCTAGTAAAAAAATGTTTTAAAAAGGAGGAAAGTGATCGGACGTGATATTACGCCATCGCCTTCAGCGAAAAGAGATTACCATACTCCTAAGAACTGCGTAAGTAAACACACGTTAATCTTGAGTCGCACAAGCTAAAAACAAGGTAAGTATACCAATAAAAAATCTTTTAACCACACCCCAAAATAAGAAACCGTAAATCCAACACATAAAGCCATGGTTAAAAGAATGCAACACAAATTGAATGATTTTATTTGTACTTACATTAACGTAATTGGGGCGTTATAATTATAGCGTCCCTATAAATAAGTTATAACAAGTAGGCCTAATAATTATTGATATATGCATGTTAATATTGTAGTGTAAACTTTTTACTGCAACTAAATTTGTTTACCCTTATTTCATTTAAACGATCAATTAAGATTCATAACATCGATGATGATGTCATAAAGAGATAAAAATACAAACCAATTTTGTCGGTTGTTATTGAATTACCATTTTAGCAAGATAGAAACAAAAATATTAGTATTATGTTGTTTATAAAATTCTGTGAAAAAAACAACACAAGAACATAAAGAACCTATGGACATTTCTTCGATTCTTATTTTTGTTCTTGCAATCACAGGTGAGCAATAAATCCGCACTATATTTATTTCCATTTTTGTATTTCCGTTAAAATTTTAGCTTCATTGAAACATATCGCAAAGCTGAGTTGTTTTTGTTTATGTAACTCCAGGAACGCCAGTATATATTGTGCACCGACATTTTTTCCAACGGTCCTGGGTATCTTCCGTTTAGGTTAGAATGGCTGCAAAATGAAAACCACCATCCGCCGTTGGTTGGCTGAGGACAGTGCGAGTAAAATATTAGCCCTTCTCTGATATGATCAAACGATGTAAATTCTTCCCGAAAAAATGGGTCAGACACGGCCTGTTTCACGACCGTACCAGTTCGTTTTCCTATGTCAGAAACCTGGTAATTGTATTTATCTGAAGATATGGTAAATCTCTTGTAAACCGCATAAGCCCTAACACCATCCCAATCTTTCATGTCTATTCGTAGAGTTGGGCGTATTGTCGAATATCCGTGGGTAAGTGCCCGTTTATTTTGTCTGGTCAGTAAATAAACGTTTTCCAGTCCAACCCAATATTCTCCATTTGGATTTCCAAAGCCATTTACGTAATTTTTCCATCCTCTAAGAAAGTTCACTTTCCCATTCTTTCTTCGTTGAAATGTCATATAGCTATAATTCATATGGGGATTACTCGCATTTGACATTTTACATTGAATGTAAATGTAACGGTATCCTGTTTTGAGCCAAATAGGAAATACCGCAGTTAATCTCCAGCCAAAAAGGTGAACTGTGTGACAATCTGAAATCAAGTAGTAGTTGACTAAAGATTTATATTAATAGTTCATGCTATTTTTACACTTAAAAACCTACTCACCTGTATACACATATCGAACAACAGGATCTTGTTTTTCATTCTTCAGTGAGCTCACCGATATGTTGGAGGGTTTAACAAATGTTAAATTATGTTTTAAGATATTTGCTTGTGTACACGAAAGTCTTAATAATTGAATGAGTTCTTGGCAGTGTGATATCGTGTTTAGTATATTCAAAATTTGTTTTTCGAACTTACTACTGTCTTTTTGAAAAGATGTCTTAGTGTTGTCCAATTTAATAGATAGAGACGTTTGCAAAGCAAGCACAACACAAATGTAACACATTTTCATGGTTTCTTTCTAGTTCAAGATGTGTTTTCTTTACCTGGCAACGAAGGCTTGGGAAAGTTCAATATCCCTATTTCAGAAGGATGCGGTCAACCGACCTCACTCACTAAAAATGAATACAATTTTATGCTGAGGTCAACTCAAATTATGTTTCTATATCTAAATCCTGAAAGGTAAGATTATTTCCTTTATATATTTGGTAAAATTATTTTACCACATTAAATCACATCAATTATTTCAAAACAGCTGCTCAAAAGTATTTATAACCTTAAATTCTGGTGAAGAAACCATTTACCCATGCGAACGCCTTACAAAAACGTTGCTTACACTTATCGGTCGGTTTACCGTTTCCATTGCGTTAAATCGTGAGAACTGCGAGGAGGAAATAATTGCACATTACATCATGCTTGGTATGTATTGCTCATGTGAACAGATACCGGTAACTGGGAGGAAAATTGTGTTTCGGTATAGCGCAATTGTGCGCAAACACCGCTTACTTAACCTTGCATTATTTAGAGATGATCGACAATTTGCCACATCGCTCTCTACCAGTTGGAAAAAATATAACAATTTACAACAAAATTGATAATATCAAAAGGATTAACTCATCTCAAGTGATTTGTACTGTTGATTGGGGCGATGACACGGTTGAACAAGTGCCAACTATTCGCAACTCAATACACCATCTGTTTTACCAACCGGGTCATTATGATATAAAATCATCCTGCAAAGGTCCCCATGAAAAGGAATTTTTTTCTCGTGGTTACCTAAAAGTGGAAAGTGCTTTCACGGCGGATGATCTGAAAATTTCCACCATATTCACTGCGAATTTATTTCAAGTAAATTACATTCTTAAGTTCCGACATGTATACGTGTATCCTGTTCAGTATTGTCTTGCCATAGGAAGCAACAGAATTAATAAACATATGGAGTCATATGCCGAAGATAAATATCGAAATAAGGAAAAGGTGTATGTAGAATTTGAAATCAGCACAAGTTTACAATCTGAACTTGGTCCTGGTATTTACACACTAACACTTCTCATGCAAAATAATGTTTCGGCGGTTGAGTTCAAGTCAAATGTTTGGCTGAACCAAGAATTAGGCGGAATAAAAGTCACAACTGATCAGTTCGTGGGAATCCATCCAAACACATTTACAATAAACATCACATTTGAGCAAGGATGCCCAGCTAATATTACAATCGAAATCAACAAGTATCCAAACAACGAACCGGTGTCACAAATGAAGACGATTTGTGTAAATCCTAATGAATGTAGATTGGTTCAAGTAACCACGTCATTAAATACTGCTGGACAAAAGTTCAGAGCAGCTGTTTTCTCAAATAATGAAATATCAGGTGTGAATGGTGTGTCAGAAGTGTTTGAAACTGTTCCTCAAGTATATGATGTTTATATAACTTCAACGAAGCCAGTATATACAAACAAACCAACTGTTCTTGATATTTATATCAAGGGCGATATTGGGACGTTTGAATTGGCGTTAAGCTATGACGGAAATTCCAAGAATATATCATTTAGAATTGATAGAATTAAACACGTTTACTCGGATACTACAAGTTTCCCTTTTGATTCTACTTTTTATAAACTGTTAAACCAAGAGGTCACATTTAAATCAAGTGGAGTTAAACCCATCAACGCATCGATCTGGAATACTAAACAGAATTTCAAATTCAGCTCGATCGTTCTTGTGCAAAAGCAACCTGCTTGTTTGAAAAGTGTTAAAATAAGAGATGGAAACTTGGACATGAAAATAGGCGAGCCGTTACTGCTGGTGACAAAAGTGTTGCTGAGCGCAGATGTCGTTTTCACTTGTGCTGATAACTCTCTTGTTAAATTTGAGTGGAAATGTTTCAAAGTTGAAAAAACTTCAGAATTACCAAGACCCGAAAACGAGGTTCAATTGAAAGGAAGTACTTACAACAATGAAATCATAGTTCAAAACAGTGATTTGCAACCAGGATTGTATGTAATGCAGCTTGAGGTGACTACCAGTGACGTAGTTGATAAGCAGCTAACCGCAGAAGCGAGAGATTTCAGTTTGATCGAAGTTCCCACGAGAAAGCTGGATATTCTTATCAAAGGAGGCAACAAGCGAAACCTTGGTAAACGATTTGTTGTTTATGTGTTTTTTTATAAGGAATGCATTTATTACATACGACCTAATACCTTCTATTTTAATATTGGCTTAAAACATAACTTTTAGTCTAGTCATCAATTTACACAAAACTGACTCGAATTTAAACAGGTAATCAAACTGCAATCAAATTTGAAGCAGCAATAATATCGGAGGTTGATTTGACGGTCAGATTGCATTACAATTGGTATTGTGCCGTAACATTGGCAGATCTATCACGTGACATTGAAGTGGGAAATGTTAAGCGCACAGGTAGTGTCATCAGCATTAATTTGTAAATACACGTATTGCCTGGAGTATAAACATAATATAATTGGTGATTATTGCTCACCGTTCGTGGTTAACGATACGCCGGTTAGTTACATGTCTCTTATTCAGTAGATTATTTGCTGTGCGATTGAAACGTTTTTTTTAAATAACTATTTAATGGTTTAATTTCTGCAACAAAATATTTGTTTTAGGTTCTTGTTTTAACCAAGATCCTCAATGGTTTGGAGATGACGCCGTCGTTCATATCAATAACGTCAAACCAGATACGCGATATTTCGTCAGATTAATCGTGACTGGTAAAGGATATGCAACTGCCTTCGCGGACCAAGAAATCAACGTTCTCTCTGAAGCACCGATATTACTGATGAAGTAAATAACCTGCGGTTCATTATACTTCTGCATATCCTCGTTTGTTTCAGATGCTGGTCAAACTGTAAAAATCAAGTTTCACCCAACACGTCTCTCATCATCCAATCAGTATGCGACAGTTGTGTACGTCACAATTGGCTTTTCAATTCTGAAATCATTACCGAATGCACCAACCAAACGTTGTGCAAATTTAACACGAATTTACTTCAAGGGGCTGTTTTGAACAACAACATTACCGCTGAAGGTTATATATTTTAATTTCCCAAATCTTTTTGGTTTTTAGGTAAACAAACTATATTTTAGGTTTTGATTTGTTCGAGGGACGATCTTCTGCGAGTTTGATTTTTAACGTAACATCACCACCCAGTGGTGGAAAATGTGAGGTATTCCCGCCGATGGGAAAATCTTACATTACAAAATATTCTATTACATGCAACGGGTATTTACACGTCTTTCCACCGTTGATGTACAAGTTTTACCTAAAACTTATAGGTAAATAGCTTTTGTAGCAATTTTGCAGCATGATATCATATATGTGCAAATTCGTCTTACAGATGAGGAATTGACACTTCTGCAGTATGGTTACGACAGGTCTATATCCAACATAACTTTTGGAACCACGGGTGTTGCTGTGATTGTCGATATCTGCAACAGCTTGGGTGCATGCAAGCGTGAACATGTCGCAGTTGAAGTCATACCGACTGCAAGAAGTTCTTTATCCAATACAATCAACGAAATTGACGCAAGTATGAAAGGAAACAACATACAACGATTGTTACAAGTTGTTGCACCTTTGTCAGATACATCAGTTCTAACCTCTGCTAAGGTGTGCTTTTGCTGCTTATACCTTTAGCTTTACTGAACGATTTGTCCATGTTCTTTGTTTATCACCAATAATGATTATTCAAATTTAAGAAACATATGAAATACACACCAAGGTGTGCCTTTGCTGCCATCTATACTTACGATTTCAGGTACTTTGTTGACCGTATTTCTGTAGATGTACCGGTATGTACGATGAAAAACGTACCGCATTCCGTTAACATTGGAATTGTTTCATTTGGTTTAATCTAGAGAAACACATTACAGTCGTTTTGTGAGTTCTCTGACTTTGTAAATGTTTTACAAATTTTCTTTGCAGAGAAATGAAATATTGAACTTCGCGTCGAACGCAAAACTAACTTCGATTGAAACTGCCAATCAAATCGTTGACATCATGCGTTACGTCACAGACCGTCCGGACCAAACCGACAGACAACTTCAGGTAGTCTATGTATGCTGGTACTTTATAAACCTAATTACACGGTAATATGCAGTATAGGTAGGTAAAAAAAATATATATATATATATAATATTTACAAGTCGTTTGTAATTTGTTTATTGACAAAAGGGAACTTTATTTTAACGACTTTATCTCAAAATGTCATAGAATATATATTATTCGAGTTTGTTGTTCAATAAATCAAATGTGAGTTAAGTCTGTGTCAAAATTATCAGTCATACAGTAGGTAAATATTCTTTTTATAATTAGGAAGATGCTTGGAAGAAACTCTCCGATGTCCAAAAGTTGTTAAAACCAAAGACAAAGGAACTCTCCAGTCGGGATCTTGCATCAATAACTAAGTCAAGCATTTCAGTTGCTTCTAATTTGATGCAGTCTTCCAAAAGTAGCATCAACCGAGTAAAGTCTTGTCATATATTTTAAACTGATCGTTTGCCATGTGGAAGTGTGAGCAGGCCCGGTGCTAAGAACCGCGGGGCCCAATTAGAAATGTGATGGCGGGGCCCCTACTCTTCATAGAAAAATTTATGGGTGTTTATATATCATAAAATACATACCAGTACATACAAACTACAAAAATAGACATTTAATACTTGCTATAAAACAAATGAAAGGTTAATGTGGATGCTTATTTCCGATATATTGTTTTACATTTATTAGCAAAAAAGGAAAATTAGGCAATTAACCTTTAGTTTTTCAGAAAAAGACTTTTCTTGCCTTGCAACCATATTCATTATGACGTAAGAGGCAGACACAGAAATATAAATTTGACTTAGTTACGATGCATAACAAATTGATATTATGAGAAAGAATATTATTTCACTTTTTATTTTACGTTTCAGTAGTATTTTAAACCTCGTAATACAGAAAGACCCCGCTAGCGCGGGGCCCCTTCAAGGTGCGGGGCCCAATTTGAACTAATCGGTCAAATCGGCCTAAAACCGGCCCTGAGTGTGTGTGATATTTAACATGTAGTATGTGTTTGTTCTGCGTATTCGTTTTGCACAGTTTTAATAATACATGCTTGTTATGTTCGTTCAACCCACAACTGAAACATATAATTACATTTTAAACAAACATTTTTTACTAGAGAGATGAAACAAACAAAATGAGAAACTTGGGAAGACTCCTGATGAACACCATAGTCCCTGGGGAAAAGCATTTCAATTATAAAACTCCTGGAACTGAAATGACTTTGTTAAAATTACAACCACAAACAACAGGTGTGTTTTTTGAAAGATTAGCACTTTATAACGATCATATCCCACTTTTATTTTACCACTCAGATAGATTAGATGCAGGATCATCCCAATTTCAACTTCTTAATGCGAAGCAAGTTTCAGAAAGTGACGTCATCAATTTAGAGGTAACCGCAAACATAGATATATTACAATTGATCTGAAATAATTTCTGTGCGATATAAACTATCAATCTGTTTTATCAAGATTTACAGATACGATGCACAGAAAATGAACTTTAACACTTCAAGCCGAAGTGTAGATTTCGTCACAGCAGTCTCTTTGACAACCGGGTGGGAAAGTCAAATTCCGATTTCTTCCAAAAAAGCGCGAAATCTTCCAAGTCGATTTACCGTTCCGACCAAGCCAACTTCCTCCGATTTGGACTTGACCATTTTCAGCAACTGTGACGTTAACAAGTGCAATAGTTTCGCAACTGGAACAGCAATCTTCGAAACTATAGCGGGTACAAATGAAAACTTGAAAGGGGCATTTCTAAGGATCTTCTTGGGAGATTCCACACATGAAGTTGAGAGATGGTGGACAACATTGTATTTGGCCGAGTCTCAACCACAGCAATTTAACTTATCAAAGGAGTTCACAGGTACAGGCAATCTACTTTATAGATTCGACTGTGTATGAATTAGAATATGTGTCTTTTTAAGAAAAGTATTTTTAATATAATGTTTTTGTTTTTTTTAAATGTATTAAAGGATGTTTCGTTAGAGCTGTTGTTATACCGGTGATTTGTACTTTTTACGAACTAACATATTTTTATAAGCAGGAACTAAATTCGATTGGTGGATTCCACTCGCAAAATTACCACAAGGTGTCAGAACGTACAACCTGACAATACACGCTTACCTGGGAACTCAATATTTTCGCCTTGGTAGCGTCATTAAAACTTCCCTGACAACTTATGCAGTCAACTGTATGTACTGGGATGACGATATATTCGATTGGAACAACGAAGGGTGTGTGGTAAGAAGTTGTATTGCTTAATTAATTGCAGTTGTTATTCTACATATATATTTTTTATTTGTAAAAAAACATGCAATTTACTATTTGTTTCCGAAAATATAGACCCTATGTTATGTATATTACTCGTATCATATATGTGTCGATCGTTATGCAAATACTGAAATAAAGCAAATGATTACCAATGTATATAGATTAAATTAATATCATCGTTTCTTCTTCAGCCAAACGTGAATTCTAGTAAATCAGATTTAATGTGCGAATGTGACCGATTTCCAGTTCCCCCTGAAATTACTGGAAGAATAAAAGAGAATAACCAAAGAGACGTGCCAACTCTTTTCGCGTCCCGATTGATAGTATATCCGAACAAGATAGATTACAGCAAGGTAAGATGATTTGTTAATATGGTTTTAATTGTAAAAGGGTTATTTAAAGATGAAACACGTCGGTTTTGATGTTATTGAATTTTTGTGCAGCTTTCTTTGAATTTGTGGAAAAAGTTTCTTGAAAATCCCATCATTTTCGTTTGCCTGTTGATTCTTTATACTTCTTACGCTGTTCTTGCGGTACTGGCAAGGAAAAAAGATGTCGAATGTGAAGACAAAGTAAGTCATACTGGAACTGTAGTATTTTCATATGTTTATGAATGTTATACATTAACAAACATGATAATTTGTTCTAAGAAATCCTGTATTTATACATTTGTAAAAATTAAGTTTTTCTACGCCAAAGATGTGTGTGTAGATCCTATTGCCTTTAATAGGTGGTTTATCGTTTTCTTACGTGTTGGTCATAACTGATCTATAAATCTATAAATGCTAATTTCCTTTCTAATTAACATTTCGTTTAAGCAAGCATACATCGATGTCGCCGATAACTCCCCATCAGACAAATATCGTTATTACGTCACAATATACACCGGGAACCGTAGAGTAGCAGATTCGAGTGCGGTTGTTTGCATCAAGTTGATTGGATCGAGAAAAACCGACAAAGTCCACATACTGCAGGTTTAACAACAAAATTTATAAACATTCACCGCAATACACCCTGTTGATGTTTTCCAGAATGAAGGCGAAAGAATTTTTACGAAAGGAAGCGTCAATTCGTTTCTAATTACGTCATTCAGTTCCCTTGGAAACATAGTGGCAGTTCGATTGTGGCACGATAACAGCGGAAGGAGCCCGGAATGGTGAAAATACGACATTCTATTAGAAGTGAAATAATATAGACTGTTTACTATTGGATTGATTAGTTTCTATGTTGCTACTTGTAAATTCAATGGTTTCACAGGTTTCTACAGAGAATGGTTATCAGAGATTTGGAAACAAGCGAATGCACTTTCTTTATTTGCAATACCTGGTTTTATGACGTCATAGATCATATCTTTCCAGCAGCCCGCACTAAAGATCTTCACACATTTGATAGTTTGTTTCAAATCAAATGCGAGAACTACCTGAAGGACCAGTAAGTCAGTTAGCCGTATTACGTGTAACAATATGTATTACAGCCTTACAACATGCATGTGGTAATATGTGGTACTAGTATTCGCTGTATAATCTATTGACATGATTTGTTCTGTATTAAAATAATATAAGTTTTATCCTTCTAATGAAATGTTAACTATACATTTGTTTTCATAAACCTCATTCAGGCATATGTGGTATTCCATTCTTGCAATGCGACCTTGGCAGCAAAGCGATATGTCCAGAGTGGAGCGACTCTCTGCTTGTTATCTGCTCATTTTTATGATCATGCTGACGTCACTAATGTTTTATGGACGCGAGGTTTCACAACCTGGATTCCAAATCGACTTGGGATATTACTCATTCAAGTGGTCGCAAATTGCAGCTGGTAAAATACTTGAATTGAGGTCCTAGATAGAGTTTATATATTTTGATTTTATTTTCACAGGTTTGGAAAGTGGTTTGCTCTGTTTTCCAATGACCTACATCGTCACTACGCTGATCCGATATTCCCAACCAAGAACTCGTAAAAAAGAACGAAACAAAGATTTACTTCGATTGGAAAGAGGGGAATCTATTTATCCATATTCGAGACATAATTATCAATCAACAAGTGAATCTGACTTTTACGATATGTCACTTTCGTCTGTTGGTAAAAATGGTAAACTGTATGAATATAACGAAGTAGATAGAACGTCAAATGGTAAAGTTTCGTCTCCAAAATCAACCACAAATGCGTCACTTGAAATCGGTGGTATTCAAGAGGAAAGACAACGCAGTAAAACGAGTGAAGACGTTCGAGCATTAAACTCAAGAAACAAACAACCCGAATCACCTCGAAAGACCGCACATATAATTGACATAACAAACAAAGAAGTGGTTAATGTTGACGAAAACCCTTCAACCAGCTTTCACGGTGAAAGTGATAGGTTGACAACACTCGACATACATGGAAGAAGTAATGAACTAAATGCATCCAGTTTTCAAAGGCGAAGTAACGAGAAAACTTTAGATCAAAACCGTCCTACATCTGTAAGCAAAGTTCAACACCCTCACAAAGAAATGGACAAAACTACGGAAGATATAGAGACCCTGTCTTTATTTAAATTTAGTCCTGATTCAAGTGTCATTCCAATGGATTATACACGTCATTACTACAACACGTCATGGCAGGGTGGGAGGTGCGACGCCTTTGAAGGTTTTATTACAGCCAGTGATAGCAGTTCGCTACAAAACCAATATGACGAGCCCGTGTTTCCACCGCAGGTCAAGGAACACAAACCGAAATTTAACGAATCCTTGAAGAAGCCTGTCGAACTGTCTGGTGCTTTGAGTATACAAAGTCCGATTCGTAGTCAACAAGTAACAGAAAATGAACCTCAAAACTTGGAAACAATACCTAACTGGCATGTTGGTGGTACAGATAAATCGCACGGTCCAGACAAATTAATTCAAAGTATAAATCACCACAAACAAATTTTGCCTAATGCTGACGAATTTAAAACACACTATACGCAACAAGTAAGGTTATCAAGAAAGACTAAAATGGGAAAGAGAAGAGATTTAAAACCAAAAGTAAAAAGAGATGCCGAAACGCAGACACCAGAATATATGAGGAAGAAACGAAAACCAGTTTGCCACACAGATCAATCCAAACTTGATAAACTCTCCAGGACTCATCAGGGATGTTTAGATAAAGCGACCACATTGTTTCCATCTGCTGGGTAAGTTTACTTTTAACTGTTAATCATTTTTGCACAGTTTAGAATCATAAAACCACAGATTCTACAATAATCTGTTCTCTATCAGTATGCGTCGTGGGGAAATGTACATCGATCCAAAGATGGTTGGTTCGAATCCAAGGTCTTACACAATGGTTGACATTGATCCATTTTCCTTCGATTTTCGACCTTTTCCCTGGTTCTTTGTCTCCATCGCTTGGTTTATTATAATTTCCACAATTATAGGTTCAAGTGTGCTGTGTGTCATGTATGGGATGACGTACGGAGTAGAGATCAGCAAGGAATGGTAAGAGAACCATGGCTTATAATTAACCAAATAGTAAATAGGTAATCTAGATTTACTTAAAAACTGACCTTAATTTTTATAGGTTGGTGTCATTGCTGAGTGGGTTTCTTCAAAGCATTATACTAATCGAACCATTCAAAGCAATATTTCTCGCTTCTTTCAACGTAATCAACAATCCAAAACATGATTTAAGAGATTGGCTTTCGCCCGTTCCGGAATTCTGTAAGCACTTGTCATTCAGTACATTGTGATCGCTTAACATATATTTTAACATAACCAACTTATTTGTTACAGTCCCTCCACGAAATACTAGAAATCCACAATTGCTGGATGTATACTTGGAAGAAGAAAGATCACGAAATCCTGTCTACCAACCTCCTGATCTTAAAAAGATGATGGAAAGTCACGAGCAAAGAGCTTTGGAAAGAAAGATGCGGAGAAGGTTAAAGGTAACTTAATATAAAGACATAAGCTTTGCATATAGTTCTATGAAATTCAATTTAACTCCATTAATACAATCCGGTACCGTTCGAATACGATTTTTTATGTATCTTACTTGTTTCAGAAAGTTTCGGTCCATCTGTTGTATCTCACTTTCTTGATGATCGTGTCGTTTGGACAAAGTGAACACAATTCGTTTCAGTTCGGTCAGGCAATAAACCGAATGTTTGTGAATGAGGCTAAAAAGGTGAGAACCAACAATTTTAAGTCAGTAGTATATTAGTTTACTTACAATATCCAATTATAGATTTATTTTAATCATATTATTAAAATGGTAAAAATATACTTATGGTTATGACATGACTTAAGATGCATTTAAAAGTAATTTCCTAAATAAATATCTATAAGATTACCTGTTGCAGATTCAGTCAAATGAAGACATCTACAAATGGATGGAACACTCACTGGCTGGCACTCTATTGAGCGATCATGTTGCACATTTCCCAGATGGACAACTCGTGTTTGTGTCCGGTCCATTGTTACGTCAAAAACGTGTCGTCAGCGGTAGGTCCTCATTTCTAGGCTAGACATATATATATATATATATATATATATATATATATATATATATATATCAAGTTCTTTGCTAGGTGAACCTTTATCTAACTTGCAATCCAGGAATTTCAATAACAAACTATACTCACAGAGGTTAGATGTGAACAAACTGAATCAAAGTTCCATGTGAAACTAAGTGGGAATGGTGGATGTAGGCTGAGGTACGACGCATCATTCGAAGACAAGCAAAACTACGGCCCCGGCTGGTCGAAACGCCATCATTACTCCTTTACAAACCAATATAATGATGGTAATACAAGGTAAGCTGCTGTAACGTATCATGTAATTGGAAAATACGTACGAAAGATCAACTATATATATGCCAGTCAACTAAATATTGTAATCAGAATACGCAGAAATGATTAAAAGTTTGTAGGCCTACTTAGTTGGCATAATAATCTTGTTATAAAATATGTGCATATTTAAAACTAAAAATACGTTGCTCAAAACTATGCTCGCTAGTTGATGTCAGTATTTCGTCCAAATTACTATGTAATTAAGGATATGCACACATGTACGGTCGTGTGGCCGAATGGTTAACGCGACCGATACATATACCGACTCTTATACAAAAAACGGTCCTGGTGACGAGCCCATCATGGGTCCGAAACTAGGCTCGGTTAAAAAAAAAAAAAAAAAAAAAAAAAGGATATGCACACATTTGGCATTTTATATGCACCTTAACTTTAAAAAAAACAGCCGTTTATGCAAACTGGCCAAGATACATCAGGCATTGAGTGTTATCTTGTTTGCTACATGGCACAATCAATTTATACCCTGGATATAAACATCATTAAACCTATTGTGTGTTTGTGTTTTAACAGTCCATGGAGCTACACAAGCAAACCTTGGACTTGGATTAGTGACTATATTGGCGAACATGGAAACTACCAGAATGGCGGATATTACGTCAAAATCACGGATGGCTCGCAAACCCGAAATACTGTGCAATATCTCCGATCGGCGAAATGGCTTGATCGACATTCAAGGTTTGTAAAAGTAGAATTTGTGTTCAACGGTTCCATTTTTGTGGGTTTGTCATTTTGCTTATTGACTATTTAAACTATAATGCTAGTTACCACTTATTTAGTTTTTACACAAATTATTTAGTTTTCTATGCTACATTAATGAGCTTACAATTGGTAACTTTTCATAGAACGGTTATATTAGAGGCGATATTCTACAATGTTCCCCACCGTATTTATTGCATCACAATCATCTCCATGGAAATCCCAATCTCTGGATATGTGTATGTGACGTCACGATTGCACTTTATGAGGACACACCACGTCGAGTGAGTGATTGGTTTGGCGTTAGTTGTAGAAACTATTTTTAATTATTACATATTTAACTTTTTTGATAACATCCTTCCAAGGACTATTTGTGTTTATGACACGCTGTAAGAATATCGCTAGTTGTACGCACTAATGACAGCTACATGTGTTTAAAAGATCCCCGTGTATCGAACGGTTGTATGGCAGAATGGTTAACGCGACCGATTCATATACCGCTTTCTATATTAAAATGCGGATTTAATGACGCGGCCATCATGCGATCGAAACTTAACCGGTAAAAAAATATATATAAAAAAGATACCCATGCATAAAATGTAGTCCCCTGGCTTTAAATCAGTATTACCCATTCAATGTAGAGCATACACACAAGATGTATGGTATTATATAAGTTAATACTTAGTTGTAACATGGATGAATATATGTTTAAATCTAATTTTAATATTTTATTTTTATTGTTTATTTTTATCTTTCTTTAATCAGGTACGCGTCAGACGTCATTGTGTATATTAGTCTCATTTGCATATTGATCATGGTGTTCTACCACTTGGTGGAGATCGCGGGCAACATCAGGGAAATCGGTTTCATATTTCTATGGAACGTTTGGAATTTGTTTCACGTCTTTGTACTTCTGCTCTCTACCGCCGCAGTCGGCGTGTATCTAACCAGGTTTGTAAGGAAATAGGATAAGATATTAATGTTTTATCCATTCGAACGGAAAACAAAGTTGGGAGGAAGGGGGTGTGGTTTATTACTCCAGCTATCGTCAAATTATACTGTCTTTATGGCGTTATGACAGCTTGGTTAAACACACAAATCTAAATTTTTAATCAGATTAATTATATGACAACTTCTTTTCGTAGTTTCGTTGGCAACAAGCCTATTAAGGCTCGGAAACTAAGCCCATTAAAAATATGGGGTTGTCAACAGCTTGGTTAAACACACAAATCAAGATGTTTACGAACGGAACGTTTTTAGGAAAACTACTTTCCTTCGTTAATACAGTACAACGTCCTCACCGAATAAAATTATTCTCTTACCGACTACAACTATTTTCACTTCTCGCAGAGTAACCTACACGGATATGGCGCTGAAAGCTTACGTCAACAAGGTGTCGTCATTTGAATTGTTCCACATGGCTGCCTATCTCGATTACGTCACACGGTGCTTATTGTCATCTTGTAATTTCCTCACAATGTTCTACACGGTCAAGATCATGCAAGGTCATCCAACTTTTGAGCTCATGTACGCCACCGTGCGACAATCGAGTGGGGATTTGAAAGGACATTCCGTTCTGATGTTTTTCATATTTTGTGCGTTCTGCCACTTGGGTAAGTAGACATTTAGGACACATTCTTTCCGTATAGTTTAAACTCCTTTTCGTCAGGTCTTCTTTGGTTTGGTGACATCAAGGATTTCAGCAGTTTAGTCAGAACAATGCAATCAGTAAGTATTGAAAACGTTTCGTTTTTAAATAACTAGTTTGTATAAAGGTGGTTTAGAACAAATATGTAATCCATAAATAAATATTTTTACTTACAAATTATAAAATGTAGTATATACGGATTCAGACTAAATGACAGTTAACTTAAAGTATCTATGCTGTGCGATATCCAAACGTTTAGAAAATATTAATAACAAATACATATTTATTTCCAGGTTCTCGGATTTTCAATGGAAGCGTTCACGTCGACCGATTTACTGAAACACCATCCATTTCTTGGTGGTTTGTTTTTGTTCGCATTTGTCGTCGTTTTCACAAAAATCTTCGTCAACTTTTACGCGGTCATTCTGGAAAATTCCTTCCGTGAATGCAAACTACTGATGCGTGACGATATTGACGGAGATCACGTGGTTTCGTTCGGACGAAAACAGCTAAGGTGAGATTTGTTCATAAACTTTATATCCTCAAACATCTTCCTTTCAATTAGCTTATATATTATATAAAACATGTAACATGCAATAACTCGACTATGGCCTAATAATCTGTCGATCACCCGATATAAAACGCAACTGCAGTTTTGTTCTTGGTAACCAGTGGAATAATGGGTTTTATTGAATTAAACGAAGGTCTTAATTATTTACATTACACTGCACTAGCTCCGGTTTAATGTACTGGTGCATCAGACAATCTATTTGGTAAAGTTTCGTTGCTCGGAATTCTGATAGAAGTCTTTCTTGGTGACAGACGCCCGTTATACATATTCTTTACATTCAGATCGATGTTCGCTATCAAAGAGCAGAAGTTGAAGAATCTGAACAATCCCCAAGAACGAGAAGAATATGTTCAACTATTGGAGAACCAAACTGCACAAAGCAAACCTAATAATGACAAATAAAACTTTTATATCACAAAAAACAATTGTAAACAGTTTCTGCAATCTGATCCACAGGTTTTTCAGGCCATTGATACCACCGTCACTGACGATCAACTCGCTTACCGCGCTTATTTGATAGGACGATTGTATGGGCTATTTTTTCTGGAAATTTTAACCTAATTAGGTTACCCGAAAGTGGGTACGAGATTACTCCTGTGTAACAAGTGTATCTATATATTCTCTTTATTTCTGTTTAAAAGAAATATATTTAAATTTAGGTTCAAAAATTAAATGGAAATATTGTTTCCTTTATTACTTTAGTATTATTTGTAACTTTGTAAATTAGTTGTACCTAAAAGTCTGCTGTGAATAGACCAAAAACGTGGCGGAGACAAACGTTAATAATAAAAGGCGTGATTTATGGTATATAAGTATATTAAGGATTTTGTGGTATATAAAAATTTTGTGGAATATAAGGATATACGTTTCGTAACAATGCTTATGATATCACAAAGCAGTAAAAAATTTTTTTGCTTGTTGTGATTAAATCACCAACACTGAAAGTATTTTTCATTGGCCTGTGTCGATAACGTTGTTTATAAAAATAGATTATAAAGAACATATGGCCAATTCTTGGATTCTTCTCGGTTTATTATTTGTAATCGCAGTTAAAATAATTTGAATCCTCTCTATTAATTTCTGTGCGACTTTCTTGTTAAAATTATAGTTTCATTGAAACATATCGCAGAGCTGTGTTGTTTTTGTTTATAGTACGCCAATACCGCCAATATATGTTGTCAACCGACATTTTGTCCAACGGTCCTGGGTATCTTCCGTTAAGGTTAGCATAACTGCAAATGGTAAACCACCACCCGCCGTTAGTTGGTTGAGGACAATCCCAGTGAAATGTTTTATCATCTTGTATATGGTCAAACGTGGAAAATGTCTCCCCGCTGAAAGGGTCAAGCACCACTGCGTTGCCGGTCCTTTTACCGAGATCTTTAACGACTCGGTAATTGTATTTGCCGCCATATAGAGTAAATCTATGGTAAACTGCAAATGCACGAAACCCACCCCATCCTTCCATATCTATTCGGAGAGTTGGAGGGATTGTCGAATACCGTTGATCAACTGCAAGAATTTTTTGTTTGGTCATCAAATAGATGTTTTCCAACCCAGCCCAATATTCTCCATTAGGATTGCCAAAGCCGGTTACATAACTTTCCCATCCTCTGAGAAAGTTTATTCTACCATCCATCCTTTTTTGAACGGTAATATAAACATTTTTATTACTTCGGTAACCTGCGTTTGGCATAACACAGTACATGTTAATAAAGCGGTATCCTGTATTGAGCCAAATAGGGAATACCGCACTTTTCAACCAGCCAGATGTTTGGATGGTCATGCAATCTGTGATTAAAGAACGTTAGGAAAAACTATCTTTTATGTAAACTATATGGCTACTCACCTGTGTGTACATATCCATGGGCATAGGGTGGTTTAAATAAGGTTTTATTTTTTGTAGGAATTGCCGGAACTGTGGGATTAGATACAAATCTATTTTTCTGCATGCATCTAAGTCTCAATTGATCTGCTAATTTGCGAAGTTGCCATGTCTTTCCAGCTATGTCAAACAATTTTATTTCTAAATTACTAACTTTCTTTTGAGTTGCTGTTTCCTTTTTGGCAAGCTTACGGTGCAGACACGCTTGAATAGCAGACAGCAGGACACAAGTATAGTAAATGTGTATTCTCATTTTGAATTATAAAGGCACTTTCAATGAAAGTGGCATATTCAGTAAAGGCACAGGCGAGATTCGTATTCCCATGTCAGAAGAATGCAATGAAAACAGCCCATTGACCAACATTGAAAACGATACTGAGGTTAATTCAATTAATGTTTCTTTTGATAAAAATTTAATGGTAGGAGAGAATTAGGCAACTATTGAATTATTTAATTGTATACTCGTAAACAGTTGCTCAAAAGCATTGTAACTGTTAAATCTGCGAACGAACCGAAAAACCCATGTACCCACCGTAAAAAATCTCTACTGACTTTGACGGATCGTTTTAGCATTTCTATTATTCTTGAGTGTGAGTGAATGTACAGATGTATAACATTTATTTAAATTATTTAGAAACAATCGTCGATTTATCCCCTTAACATATTCTATCAGTTAAAGAAATATTACAATGCACCTTAAGATTGATAACATCGAACTAATAAATTCATCTCAAGTCATCTGCAACGTTCTATTTAGCGATGGCACCAATAAACCTGTTTCAGCGAACTTTAAATCATTCTTTCAAACGTTTAAATAAAAAACAGGCCTCTTAGGTATTGAGTAATCATGTTCGGGTCAGTATAACAAACATATGTCATCTAGTTTGTATGGTAAGGTGGATAGTGTGCTAACATTGAATGAACTAACAATTATACATCTACCACCTGCAATTACATTTGAAGTCACTCAAACAGTTAGATTCCAACACATATACCAATATCCTGTCGAGTGTTGCTTAGTTACTGGGCAGCATCGAATTATAAAGCATTTGGGGTCATATCAAGAAGATAAATTATTTAAATAAAGAGCACGTTCAAGTGGATTTTAAAATTACAACAAGCATGCAATTCAATATTGGCCCTAAAGTTCACCTAGTAATACCTCTCATGCAAAATAATGTTTCCTCGGTTGAATACAAATAGAAATGTGGGTTAACCAGGAATTAACTGGTATAAACGTCACAACCGATGGAAACATGGACATAAAGATAAGTTGTGTCGTTTTCAGTTGTGCTGGTAAATCTCTTGTTAAATTTGAGTGGAAATGTTTAAAACTTACAACAGCTTCAGAACAACAACGACCCAAAAATGAAGTTAAATTGAAAGGAAGTACTTACAACAATGAAATTATAGTTCAAAACAGTGATTTGAAACCAGGATTGTATGTAATGCAGCTTGAGGTGGCTACCCGTGACGTAGAAGATAAGCAGCTAACCGGAAAAGCGAGAGATTTCAGTTTGATCGAAGTTCCCACGAGAAAGCTGGATATTCTTATCAAAGGAGGCAACAAGCGAAACCTCGGTTAGTAATTTGTTGGCTATGTGCGGTAAATAAATATATTGCATAAAACGCTCTACCTTCTATTTTTAATATTGATTTAATAACATATTTAAAAAATTAAACAGATAATCATACTGCAATCAAATTTGAAGCAGCAATTTATATATATTTTTTACATTTAGATCGATGTTTGCTATCAAAGAGCAGAAGTTGAAGAATCTAAACAATCCACAAGAACGAGAAGAATATATTCAACTAATGAAGAACCAAACAAATAAAACATATATCACAAAAATAAATCATTTTAAACAATCTGATTCACAGGAATTTTCAGAACACTGATACCACCGCTATTGGTGATCAGCTCTTCCATTGCGCTTTTTTAAAAGAGTGTAGGCCTATAGGCTATTTTAATGAAATTTCAACCCAGTTTTACAACTTTTTGAATCCTCGCGGTATCTGTCTACTATCTAAACGCACATCGCAAATTCGACAAACAAAAAATTGCGACCATGTTTGATTTATATATTGATACCATAGTGTCTTACAATTTTGTTTGTGTTTAACCTTGTACATGCATGTATTACAAACCACTATTGGCCCCAAAATTCGTAAATGTAATTTTTGGTCAGTTACTAGCCTACATTAAAACATTGACATAAATATTTAAAAGTACAGAGGCAAAACAAAACTGAAAAACTACAACAGTTAAAAGACCTCAGTAAATATAAGATAGGATATTCATACTTAACCCCGAGAATGGGAAAACCAAGGGGATTAACACACGGACAATCGTCAGATCACCTCGCGCCCATCGTCGGGTTACCGGAGCTATTGCAGTGTGTTGTATATGATAGACACGTTCCTGCATTTTGGTAGAACCCATTAATACGCTGGGTTCAGGCAATGTCCGTAAAGTGCCTTGTCCAAGGACACAACCGATTAGCTAGCAACCAGTTTCGCATCTGCAAC
The DNA here is from genome assembly GCA_000149265.1 of Ciona savignyi. Taxonomy (NCBI): domain Eukaryota; kingdom Metazoa; phylum Chordata; class Ascidiacea; order Phlebobranchia; family Cionidae; genus Ciona; species Ciona savignyi. Next base: position 135,420 of record CH003126.1, read on the forward strand.
CTTTCGATTAAAAGACGACGCACTTAACCGCTAGACCAACGGGCGGGACGGTATAACGAGGAAAAATCGTCATGGACAAACCACACTGTAGGAAAATGTTTTAAGTCACATATTTTATCCTATACAATAAATTTGTTTAAACTTTTATGTATATTTATCTGATAAAAATACCTCATAGTAAAATATCATTTCATTGACCTAAAACTTTTTGCCAAAAATAATCTTTTTTTTTTCTGATTAAATATATACTGGTTTAATGTAAACTGAAGGGAAATAAAGGACTTAACGCTGGGTTACCAACTGATTGATTTTCTCTTTTTTAAATTACTATTCGATAATTTTAGGTCAATGTTTATTTGCACTTAAAAAAATAAAATCTGATTATTTCCAAAAAAGACCATTTAAAATAAATGTAGTGTACCACTTTAAATTAGATACACTTTGGATAAGCGTATAATGACATTTGTGTTGTAAAAACATAAACGAAGAGAACAAAGATTTCACTTGATATTTATCTTCGAGTTGATTTAAGTTTAAATCTTAGAAGGTATATGCCAGATATTTTGTATTTTATTTTCTATGTTCGTCTATGGGATTTGGGGTAAAGTCATTACCGGCCGGGAAGTTAAATGGTTACGTGAGGCTAATAGCGGCGTTGGTTAAGTTAATGGATCGAAACCAGCCGCTGGCTTGACTATTAATTTCTTGATAAAGCAAATTGCGTCTATCGCCTGAATCCCAACTGATCAACGGGTTGTACCAATACCAAAGAAACTTTTTAATCGTATACAATACACTTTAACAAGATAATCCTGTCCGTGATTGCCCGTTCCGTTTGAAAACGCCCTGTTGTTTTCTCACCCAAGAGGTAAAACATCTCTATGGTCACCCTGTGGTCGCTGCTCAGTTGTTTTGTTAGGAAATATACTGAACTCTGCTTTAATAAATTTAATTAAAAAAGAATGATCAAAAGCCATTACATTAAATAATTTCGGACAACAGTAAAATGAGGGAACAAGGGAAATTGCCCCGTATGGAAAGTACGTCAATTTTCGCCGAGATCTCTAGTGTGCACACACCAAATATTTAAGTGTGCAGTGTGCAAATGTCCAAGAATGCACACTTCAAGTGTGCACAAAATCTTCTTTTATTACTATTTTGTAAAAATCTTAAACAAACATATTATTCTATCCTAAATCTATTGTGTCCATCAGCTAACATATCTATCTACGTAACAAAAACGTACTAACAGTAAATTACCCAAGGTCCAGAGGTAGGTTTACAGGTTTGTTGGAAATTATACGATGTTTATACTGCCAGCTCACGAACATGTGTGAAATTACCCAAGTGTGCAAAGACGTAGGGAAAAAAAAAACTCGAGTGTGCAGTCAGCTGCCGTACTTTCCATACTGGGAAATTGCACACTAAAACTTCTAACCCTGTCCTAAACACAACCCAGAACTAACCATAATACCAACCCCAATACATTAATTTTTTTTTAGTGTGCAGTTACCTGTTTTCCACAATAATTTTCAAACTTAGGGAATGTATTTTTACTGAACAGTATTAACCGACTAATATGATTTTTGATTTACAGCAAATATAACTGCTTTGTAATAAAAGGATTTTTCTCACAAGTTATTAAATGAAAATTGTGTGTGTAAATGCTTTAATTTAATTTCTCCACTGGTCTGCACGCAGCCAAGAGGTTGTAGTATCGAAACCTGCTGATGGCTCGACATTGTATCTTTTGAAAAAGCACTTAGTGGACATCACCTAAATCCATTGGAATAGTGGGTTCTAGTACTTCTAGAAAAACTTATCCTGAGTTTACACACTGCAATAGCTTAAGTAACCCCATAATGTTTTACTAATTAGAATAATTTATCATGCACGTTATAAGTGAAGGGCATTAAGGGTAAATAATAGGGTGTCAACATACTGGACCACAGCCAATTATTTTAGCTGTGTTATGGCCTCTGGCTGTTGTGGTGGAAAGAAAATCAAAAACTCTAGTCGACAGAATTCTTTAAACAGTCGGGTAGAACAATCTTCCACCATGAAATTGAGCAGGCCAATGGTGAACGGCAATGCACTTCCGAATGGTCACGATGACGGTAGCGTGATCAGGCATGAAATGTGCTACTTCTGTTTTGATGTACTTTCAGCTCATTTGCATAATGCTGATCCACCCAAACCAACGTTTACCAACAAGGCCTAGTAAGTTTATTATTTTTTTAAATATATTTAATTTTAAGTTCAGTTTTTGGAGGAAATTACATAGATTTGTTCATACTCATTAAAGCCTCTCAAAACTGTTGATTTTAAGAAGTTTTTAAAGGACGATATTATTAGTACTATATTAGTTTATAAAATGTTTTAAGACAAACACTCTTAATTTGTTTTAAATGTATTGGCTACTCTTTTATGTTTTGCAATTTAAATGGATTAACTTCCTTTTATGTGTGATCTCATTTTTGTATCATTTTAAGAAGAATTCTTATATTTTGGATTTACCATATACATCGAAGTTAACAGATTGTATAAAAACAAAGTAAAGTGTAAAAGGTGTTCATTATGGATTGTTTTAACTATTGTTTATGCTAGATGGCTTAAGCTGGCCTGTACGAGTACAAACCATTGTACGGTACAATTTGTACCATACCTGGCTTTTAAACCTGAAAACATTGTAGAGGTAACAATCCAACAATATAGTAAAGCTGCAGATCTTGGATTCCAGAGACTAACTCCGCTGCCACTGTTAAATTTAGCTTTTGACATTTGAGAAGAACGAAAAAAAATTAAAACCATAAATTAATTTTATTTTACTAATTTGTTTTACTTTCAGCCCACTTTTTGTTACATGGAAAATTGGAGGGGATCTTAGACTACGTGGTTGCATTGGTACTTTCTCCCCAATGCCTTTACATTCTGGCCTTCGTGAATATGCTATTACCAGGTGTGTTTATTGGTATATCATGTATATACATAGGCACTTAAAAATGGCTCTGCTTTTAAAAATGCCTACCAACCGGTAATTACAAACTGTTGGGTATCTTTACCGCCAGTCCGCCACCATTGGCAATTTTTTTTGTAATTTATACGAACAATAAACTTTTAATGTGTACATAATAATACAACGCAAATTAAAATATGTAATTTTCTTATGTTTCAGTATTACACAATGATTCTAGTTTTTAAACTCTGACATTATTACCTTTCAAGTAATTAGGAACGGCCAAGATGTTCTATTTTATTTAATGTTGTTTTAAATTTCTAAAATATTTGAATGTTTTGGAGTAAGGTTATTATTTTTGGTAGCATGTTTGTTTTAAGTATAGTGACTTAGTAAAGACTTTGTTTTACTTGAAGTGATAAATACTGTTCAATTTCTGGCAAATTTACATTTTTTTTGCATTTTAACTATCCCGTCAAATCTTATTTGTTTTTCAGTTCAATGAAAGACAACCGGTTTAGCCCAGTTAGACTTGATGAGCTTCCTCGCTTATCTTGCTCTGTCTCGTTGCTCACTAAGTTTGAGGATTGTGTTGATTGCTATGATTGGAAGGTTAGTGCTTTGGATAAAAGTTGTAATATCGGAATCTGATTCAGGCATTCTGTCTAACTTCATTTTTACAACGATAAAAGATGTTTCGCCATTTAAGACTTTTAGTTCTGTATAAAAAATGATGATAATGTTAAAGAATTATACAAAAATACATATAAACACAGAGCCTTAATCATATAAAAATAAATGTATTTGAGTATCTTATCTAGTACCAGTTGAAACCTAAATATTCTGGGTTTGCATCTGTAACCTGGTATTTTTTAATCATATGCACCTAAAACATACTGTAATTGCTCTACTAACCAGATAGTGGGCCCAAGGTAATAATGGTTGTCTGCGAATTAATGCTTGCGTTTTCGATTCACCGGAATAAAAATGTTAATACCCTGTTTTCTCAAACAATTATTGCACCATAACAGATTGCAGTACCATGACAAAAATAATGGTGGCCAGATTTAGCATTTCTAATTGGGTTTATAAATTTTATTGTTACCTTTTTAAGGTTGGAATACACGGCATTCGAATAGAATTCTTAAATGAACGTGGCCATCATAAAACGGCCACATACTTGCCCGAAGTTAGCAAAGAGCAAGGTATGCCGTGTTTTGATTTATAACATCTCTTCAATGTGGTGTTGATAAAAATAATTGATTCAGGTTGGAATGAGCAGCAGACTGTCGAGAATCTGCTTCGAAAAGGAGGTTACAGATCAGACATATCTCCGCAATTTCTTGCCACCATTAGAACTAAGCGGTACCAGTCGGAAAAGTTGACTGTGTCGTACCAGGACTACGTCAACGCTCGCAGCATCAAAAGCAAACCTCACATGAATGGAGTGAACCACAGAAGCCATCAGCCATACCCCCCTCCTAGTCTGATGCACCAGCATAGGAGGAACAGCAGAGAAAAGGGTTCAACCAGCTCGGTACATACGAACCACGCCCCCCACAACTCTCAGCAACCCAACGGGGTTTCCAATCACTCAAATCACCCATCAAACAGCTTAATATAAAAGGGTGGTTTGGAGGTTTTATGACAATTTTATTGCTGTAGGAACAGATTATTGGGCCATACAAAAACTCTGGAGCTTTTAATACTTAGGTACCTTTGTCTTCTCTATATAGGCATATTAGTTCAAACCTTGTTTGAAATTCCAAATTTTGAAAGGGTTTTAGAAAAAAGTCTGATGTTTTAAACTCTTATTTTTACCTGCTTTCTTTTAAGTGTGACCGACTAGAGTTTCATTTGAACTACAATAATGGTTTGTAGTTAAAAAAGTGTATTGTTAGTAGAATTTCCTATGCTGCCGTATTAGAAGAACTTGTTTGTATGGTGCATTGTGCATGTGTGTGCTTCGGAACTTCTATAGTGACTGACTGTTGTTTCACTTTTATTTTGCTCATGAAATTATTGATTGTAGCATCGCGTGGAAAACCCACAAGACACTAGACAATTATATGTCACCATTCGAATAAAATCTCTTGTAGTACACAAAAGAGTATTTTTGGTATTCTGATTCAGTTAGTTATTTTTGATATTCCTAATAGCGTACAAAAATATGTTCTTAGTATTCGTATTTATTTTAAAAATAGGACAACACTAAAAAGAGGAGGGAAAATTTGGTGGAACCCATCATTTCACAAGGGCAACACTAAAAATGAGGAAAAGCGGGAAGAAGGGAAATTGCTCACTTAACTATGGACACAAATTTTCACACTGCCCTAAACACACTAACCTCAACCTCCGAATTTACCCTCACTCCAACCCCATGTTTAAAATTAACTCTAATGCCTGAATCTTTATTTTAGTGTACAGTTTCCCGCCTTCCCTCTTTTCCTTTTAGTTTTCCCCGAAAAATAATTTTAGTTCACTAAATCGTTTACAATTAAGTTTTTTGGTAGTCTGAGTAGTTTACAAAAAGGTATATTTTGTACTTGCTTTCCAAAAAATATTTTTAGTATTCTGAATCATTTAGGTAAATTTGAACATTTCCTAATTTACGAAATTTAGTAACTGGCGTTGGTTTCGGGCCATGATACATTGGAACCCCTGATACAGGGTCGAACCAAGATGTGCTTGATGCCCCTCTTATCGACATAGCTGAGTTCCTAATGTTGGTTGTGGCGTAGGGTTGGGTTAAATTCATTTCAGCCATGCTTGCAATATGTTGCCGGTGCTTGAGAGATAACAGTATACGAGACTGTCCGCCAGTTCTGCTGTTTTGGAAGTTTATATAATCCGGGAATTTTGTGTTTAAATCGCTTCTTATGTCGAGCAAAACACTTCCGACCGGCTTCGTTGGTTTTGCGGAATTCCCAATTACTCGATTCTCTCTCCTGTAATGAAGGCAGCATGTTATAACTTTTAAATGGAGGGTTTTTATCAAATCCACTTAATGTGTTAATAAGAATAGTATCGTATACTAAAATAGCAACACTGAGTCTCATCAAAAACTTGTCATTTTTTACCCTAGTTTAAAAAAAAAATTAAGTTATTCATTTTTACCCTAGTATTAAATAACAAAAAATATTCACAGCACAGGAACAGTGAAATATTGCATAACTAACAATCGTTAAAATATGTCATACAAAATATTTAGTAACTATTTGTGTCTCATGTGAGCTGAATTACATATCGGTACATAATCATGAAATGACACATTTACTTGTATGCAGTTGGTATGACGTTTTGTATTTTCTTTTCTCTTTCAGTTTTATTGCTGTAAAAATAACAGAAAGTTAAAATTATTTTTCGAAATATCACATTGGTATAACTTACCTTTTTCTGTCATTTATCTTGTTGATTGATGTGTTTTCTAAACGTTTTAAAATTGTGTGCTGATTTTCGAATATGATTTTAGTGACGGGTGCTGGCATTTTGTACTCTCTGGGAAAAAACAAACCAAAAATTCATGAATTAAAAAAATCACTGAAACTCATCACCATGGTAAACAGTTTAAAGTTTATATGCAGACTTTGCACATTGCAAGGTAAGAAACTTCTATCAGAAGAGAATGGAATACTGTCTATGTTTTTCCGTGGTGAAATGGCTGTCATGTTCAGATAGTTATAACGAGCTCAATGTTAAATCCTTGCCCAATGAGACAACCAAATAGCGGCTGGATGATTTTAAACTAAAAAGTCTGACCAATCAGTCCTGAGGTTTATTGGGTCGCCTTTCAGCTAAAGGGTTGCAGGTTCGAAACTTGTCGCTAGCTAGACAGTTGTGTTCTTAGGCAAGGCACTTAATGGACATTGCCTGAACCAAGCAGATTAATACCTTAATTTAAGTGTGCTGGCAGACGTTGTTCTGCTCCCATTTATTGCTTCTGAATCAGAATTTGTAAGATCTGCAACACCTGAAATATTAAGAATATGAAAGCAAATTTATGAAATATAATTCATGTCGATAGTCCAATGAAAATGCATATGATATTAGCGTTTGTTGTCCAAATCATGGGGATAAACATGAGTATCCTATACCAGCTAAATTTTGAAAAATGATAATAGACATGCATGATGTAATGCATTTAAAACTTAATGTTAACTATGATTTTGTTATTCCAGAGACTAAAAAAAAGGTTTTTATTCCTGAGACTAAAAAAGGGAGTGTCAAAATACCTCATTCCACATTCATATCTCAACTAAAGCTGTTACATCTATTTCTCACCTTTGTGGGTTTCTATAGGCGGCAATATGGAAGTTGTGTCTTTCTTTATTTCTTCTTGGTCTACACTTTCGCCGATTTTCACCTTTTTCGTGATTTCTCTCACAAATTTGCGATCTTCGTGTTCTAGTCTCGGCCTCTTCAGTTGAACTCCAAGAATCCTTTCTGCTTCGGAGAACTTCACCATTTTGCTCAATTCTTCAGTGTGCAACAAAGATTTTGCTTTTCCTGCAAAAATTAACACCTTTTCGTAATTGGAGACTGTAAGTTGTGGATAGGAGGAAGAATATTTTAGTTTTATTCCTGTGAATAATAAAATGAAAGGGACATTATCACATAGGCAATCGTCCTATAATAGCGTTATTCCATAGTCAATTGTCAGATTACCTAATGCCCACCGTCGGACTACCAAAGCTATTGCATGAGTTGTTTATGATTGAATAGACTTATATTATCAGAAAATTACCTATACTTATGCAATTTTATTAACACGTTAACAGTTTATTTTATGAAGTCGTTTAAATTCAAAACAATCAGTCATTTACAATACCTTTTGAAAATGTGTCGGGTAGTTTGGCTAACTTGGGCAGCATGAAAGGTTTTGTGGAACTAATACTTCCATTGATTTGTGATTCATCTTCACGTGGAATCCCAACCACCAGCATCTCACTATGTGAACGTGATATATTGATAAAAGTATTTTAATTTGTAAGTATCAACATCACTTTATCAACCAAAGGATTTCAACACTTATGTACGAGATGTATTCTCATGGAAAAGGTTGTGATGTTAACCTGGATTTTGCCAAGAGCTACATACTGTGTTTTCATGGATTGATTTGTATCCCCATAGCAGTGAAAGGTAACCCAAGTACAATCAAATACTCTCAATTCCATATAATAACATATTCCATTATGATATCGCATTAGATATCTCTATTTTAAAGAGATAATATATTTATTAGTACTTAATGTCTTGTGTGACAACTTTTTGGCCCAGCGATTACAGAATAATTTTAAAAAAATGTATCACTCATTGATAGAAAAGTCCATGTCTTAATGAATTTAAAAAAATTATGGCCAAGACAATTTTTATTTCACAACAACATTTTGTTATTTATATTTTAACCTGATATTATGCGAGGTAGGTTTGCTTTTCTTTTTCTCCACTCTTCGCTTTGCGAATTTTTCTGGTTGCATCAGATGATTGGACTCCTTGTTTTGCATTATCATGTCCACGCATCGCTGTTAAACAATAGAATGCCAACAACCGGTTGTTAGTCTAGTGGTTTATGGCAATGCCTTTTAACCGAAAGGTTGCAGATTCGAAACTGGTCGCTAGCTAATCGGTTGTGTCCTTGGGCAATGCACTTAACGGACATTGCCCGAACCCAGCAGATTAATGGGTTCTACTAAATTTATGGAACGTGTCTATCATACACAACACACTGCAATAGCTGCGATAACCTGACGATGAACGCGATCCGACGATTGCCCGTGTTTTAACTCCCTTGGTTTAATCATTCATGGGGATAAACATAAATATCCTATCCAACATTGTTACTCAATATATAACAAAGCATTTCTGGAATCCATCATCTTTATATAAAACGAGATATTTTGTGTTTATGTTTCAATATAATTTATGACTTGCAGTCTATTATTTAATTTAGTTTTTTGTTCCTTCATTACATTAAAAGAGCTTAGCGCAGTTATGTAAAAAAAAGGAAGCAGTAAAAAATGGAAAACTACAGTAGTTAAAACACGTCAGTAAATATACCTAGTATCACAGGAAAAAAGTAATACTGCCATTGAATTTTATGTTAAGCACATTATAACAAAGAAAAATGAGAAATATTGTGACAACAAGGTAATTAATATTGTGTCCCTTTGACCGAAATGTGAGCAATTCAATTTTTAATTAATTTCCTGTGATATTTGGGTTGTGTGTTATTTTTATCTAAAGGTTGTATTGAAAAACAAAAGAAACAAATGCATAAACATATTTTTTCAATTAAATTGACTCTATTGTTGGTATTTAAAATCAAGGTTATATTGGTTAAAGTGTTGTATTCTAAATAAAGCTATATGTAGAAGTAGTTTCACCTGAAATGGAATTCCTTTTGTTGTGTGCCCGTGCATATTAATGACCTTTGGCATTGTGGGAAAGTACACAACGCCCTGCTTCTGCTGTGCATCTTGCCTTGCTTCCTGCCACCTGTTTATCGTTGTTGTTGAATTTGAATATGAAAGTCGAAGTTGGTGTTTTCTACCCTCTTTATTTGATAATTTAAAGAATACACTTAACTTTTGTAAAAACAAAACTGGTCAGTTTAAATTTAGATACAAATTGTAACCTATTGCACATCAACATTATTGTGTGTTGTAAAACGCATTCTCTAAACAAGGGCAGACAGTAATTAAATACATATAGTGTTGATAATTGTTCCGTAAATTTAGCCCTGCTCTTGCACCAATGTTACAAATTGATTTGTCTGACCCATATACTGGATTTACATATAAAATCATTAAATACAAAATTTAATCTTTCAAATCTAAGAGTAAGATGATATAATTTGTAGTTTTACCATCACTTAATCTTTAGAGTACCTTTTTCGAAGACCAGTTTCATTTTTTCCTTCTATATTTTCGTTGTTATTCGTAACAACATTCTTGGACACATAAGTTGGTGCTCTTCGAGGTATGTGATTCGCTTGTATCACTGATCATTTACACAGAGTTAGGATTGTAACTTATATAATATAGCCACAACATTACCAAAGTCAATCATAAAATAACCGTCTACTTAGTTTTTGCACAGAATGGTTGTGGGATCGAAACTGGTTGCGTCCCTGAGCAGGGCACTTATCGAACATCACATAAACACAGTGGATTAATACATTAAACTAAAAAAGTACAAACGTGACAATCATACTCAGCTGCAATGTTACTGCTAAATTGACTTAAGCAGAGGCAATTTGATAAATATCGACATATAACCGAGTGAATTATTATGTTCTACTTAAAGATAAGTGAATATCTTATCTCATTTATATACAAGACACTGCAACAGCTCCGGCAATCTAATGATTGCCCATGTGATAACACCTATTATTTCCCATTCACAATGAGAAAAAAAACAATAAAATCCCATACTGGTTCCCCAACAAAATATGTAAGCATGACTGTTATATGAGATCCTTACTTTTAGACGAACTATTAAGTATTAAACACTAACCTCTCTACGGACAAATAAACATATAAATTATTGACCGAACCTGGAATTCGTTGATTTGCAAACCCACCATTTCGTTCATAATATCTCGACTCTATTCTATGCAGGAGGTCCAAACGCCCCTGAAATGCGTTTATTTTAAACTTTGGCGTGCTACCGACCTATTTATACATACCTCGTAGAACTGACTGCGTCTGCTGCTTTCGTGCATTATTATGAAAACAATTACTGCTTGCAGGGTGAAGACTAAACAACTTTGTGCCACTTAACGGGCGGTGTCATTACACCAGACAAAAGCGTGGCGGACCAAAATACATGTTGTGGGATCGGGTGTCATATACACCATTAGGAACAATAATCGTGTAAGACAATAGGCTCACTATTGTAATTACAACTTTTTGAAAAGAGAACCACAATAAAAACATTTAAGTTTGTGTTTTTTTTTATTACTGGCAGAGTTTATCACTGTAAAAATGAAAAAAATTAAAAAATTCAATTTTTCAAAAATTTCCTTTCCATTATTTTGCATCACAGAAATTTGAGAAATTAAACTATGGTTTCAAAATGTTTAAAAATTATATTTTTCTGCACTTTTCTGCAAATCAACAGAATAAATTGCTGACAAAATGGGTCACAATATCCCAACAACATATCATTTCTCCATGTTTTGTACAAAATGGTCATCTAGGCTTCACCGGACCAACAATTTCTTTCCTGGCTTGTTTGTTTCTGCTCAACACCTCTCCAGGTGATGGATAAGGGCGTTGTTGGAAGAGAGGGCCATTTGCTGTGGAATCAACTCCACTTTTTGCGTCGTCAACTTTTTTTAAACCAGACGCCCATTTTCCCCTGAAAATTGTAAGAGTGTGGTTATTTTGTAACAAACGACATTTGTTTCTGAGCAATGAATAACATATTAATGCTTATTTGCAGGGACTTGAAAATGCAGCAGTGTTATAACACAGGCTATTGTTCCATTGCCATTTGCCTACAGTTGTATTATTAGGCTAACTGAATAGTTAAATACATTATAAAGAAATATGTTACCAGATATACTAAATATATAGTTAAGACATTGCTACACAGTATGACATATTAACAATTGGCCAAATGGCCACTACAAACAGAAAATGACAGATAAGTTTTGTGATTGATTGACAGTTAACTAAAGCCAGTTTAATTATTAAAATTGAGATGATTTAGTGCCTGATACTGATACTGTAATATCTATAACCAAGAAATGGATTACTGACCAAAGGATATTAGAATCTGAGCACATATATGAACAGCTATTTACTTATAACACAGGCGAGATTATCTTGTGTCTGCAGTTGGTTACTCAGAGATACTAAAGTGCCTATTATGATAAAGACATTGCTACATTGTATTAATAACCAAGAAAAGTTTAAGAAAAAAGGGTTATTTAACATTACGATCTTGGCGTGTTTATATATTAAAAAAACACAAACATATGTGAAATTTTTATCAGTTAAATATCAATAACCAAGAAAAGTTATTAACCGGTCATTTAATTTTAGCATCTTTTTAGGATTTTAGGATTTTAGGAATAGGATTTAATTTTAGGATTTTAGTATTTATGTACCGGTACCGGTATACAGCTATTTATCATATAAACACTTGTGAAGCTATTTGTCCATAAAACATAAACTAACCGAGGTGCATCTGAGTATGAACTTGGATCCATCGGATCGAATTCTTCAGGTGCTCGTGCTTTTCTTTTTGAACCTTTAAAATTACGATAAGACTCTTGTTTTAGTATTTGCTGTTACTTCATATTGGCATGAAACCGATAGGCGTTAGGTAATTGTAAACTATTTTTAAAATAAAATATAACAAATTTAAAAAGTAAGCTGTAATCTTACCACCTTTTATTTTTTAATGCAGAATATTGAAAAATAAAAATCTGGACCAAATTTTTACTTTATGTGTGTACTAACTAAACTAAGTTTAATTAAATTTAATTGTATCACATGTATATCTATAATACCTAGTACCGGTACCTTTTATTTGATACTTTGTCACAATTAAAAAGTAAACTTACAATTAACAAATGAAGCTTGATTTAAATATGTAAATTTCATTCAATCCTAACAAATAAAACAGAATAATAATGAACAACTCTAAAAAACAAACAACATGTGGTTGAGTTTGAATAAATCTGCTTACTTTTATGTTTGGCTGCTTTTTTCTCTTCTTTTCTATAATCTACAGGTTCTGCAGATCTCGTCATTTTTTCAAGGCTGAAAACAAAATTTAAATTTTATTGACAAATGTATTTTACAGTTTAGCGCACCGGATTGTAATATTGCATATAATCAATTTTTGAAAAAAACGGATTTAATGCAATAAAACAAGGCAGTCTGATCGATTTAATCACGAATATCAATGATTCTCTTGTGGGCAGTGGTCAGATGCAGATCTAGCTTTTTGAGATATGTTGATTTTATGTGACCAATTCATCAATAAGATAAAATCTGGCCGAATACCTAATAGCTTGGCGGTTTAGTGCTAATTTTATTTATGATGATCAGTTACTAATATTTGTAAAATAATATCATAGAGATACAACTTTTGAACAGGAAGGAATTTTACCTGACTGGGGCGAAGGGCAATTTCTTTGGAGCTGGATTTGTTATCTTGGCATCAAGATCAGTGGGTGGAAGCCAGCTCACCTTGTCTGTCACCATGTCCCAGTAATACCATGTCTCACTTGAAGAAACAGAAATAATTAAGAAATGTAGAGTTGTATTATGATGTGATCAAAGGTGTATTAACTAGAAATATTACAACCGTCTGTTTTTTGGTGTATTAAGGCAAGATAAATTAATAGACCAGAAATTAGGAATAATATTAGTAAACACTAAATAACATAATATGCTTAAAGCATTAACTAAAATATATAGATTCTAAAAAAATCCAATTAAAATCTAAATTTTATAAAACAAAATTAGGATTCAAAATAATATTTTTTAATAAATCGTATAAATATTTTGGTTTTGAATTTCTGTATTACAGCTGTTGTTTTTTAATTGATTGTAGTTCCTAGTTAAAGTCTAGGGTAGTTACATCTTGTACAAAGCTACAAATGAATTATTTTTAAAGGTAGCCTCTTGTGCTGCAGGGTAAAACTAAAAAAAGGAAAAAAAAGAAAACTAGACATGAACAATTATTAGGGCAAGAGAGTTAGTTTTAAGGCTAGGATTAAATTTACAATTAGTTCTGGGGTTGAGATAAGTGTTTGAAGCAGGGTTAAAATAACTTTCCATAGTTTTAGTAAGCAGTTTCCTCCTTTACTCCTTTCCTTTTAGTGTTGCCTCTGCATCAGTCAGTATAAATACGTAAACTACCATTAGAATAAGTTTACATAGTTTTAGTGAATAGTTTCCTTCCTTCCTTTTTTCATCAATTTAGTATTGCCATATATGGATATGTGCACACTACCATTGATACTCACTGCGTTGGTTCCCACACCTTTTCCCATGAAGGAGGAAGATGTTTCCCGAACTCATCTATGTGAGCATCTTGTCCAGGAACATCATAATCTTCAGCAATCACTTCTTCATCTAATTGGTTTGAATCTGTAAGCAATTTGCAAAATTTGAAGGGGTTTTCAGTTTAGATTGCAGATCCAAGCTTTAATTTTAAATTGTTAAAAATCTAACACTTCCTGCTGGGAAAAAAACTAAAAGAACGAAAAGCGGAAAAAATGGAAGGAGATAAACTGCACATTAACTCTTTCACTCCCGGCCAAATGCATTAATTTAAACATGCTGTCCCGCAGTGTTTTTTACAATTTTTGGTCATTTTCAAATTAGCACAGTTTTTCTCAAATTTATGCTATGATTTAATATTTAGTATGGTTGGAAAGATAATTTATCCCTCTTTTAAACAAACCGCACACCTAGAATCTACCTCCAATAAAGAATATATTATGTAAACTTTAGTGAACACCACTTTTTATGTAAAGAAAATTCTGCTCGACTTTGAAAATTTTGAGGTGCACTGACAAACGAAATACTCACTAATTATTGGTATGCCCAAATGATATGAAAATTGGAATGTAGATTGTCTAATAGTTTTTGTACTCAGGAAAATTTGAACTGTATTTGTATCTTCAGTAGTTTTTTTACTATTCCTAATTGAAAGTTTCCTTTATTCTAACTATATTATGAAAAATTGAACCAAAACGCATTGAAGTTTTTAGTTTTGTAGAACTAGTAAAAAGTATAAATAAGAACAGTGAAGGAAGTGTAAAAAGGGCATACAAAAGCAAACAAACACAAATACTATATCCAATATTCTTCAAAGCAGGGCACACCGAACTAGCTAGTCTCGCCGCCTTTTTCTTTATCGTGCGCTCAGCAGGCCCAGCTGGATTCATGCTTTGGTGAACACGAAGCATAAACGCCTGCTGCGAAAACGTCACCAACGCTCTCCGTTTTTTCTCAACGGCACGAAATTCACAGAGAATGTAAAGAAAGACTTGCTTGACAAAAACAGCTTCTCCGCAAGTTAACGCGACTCCTATTGGCTGAGTTAGTCACTTGTAAATTCGTGTAAAATCGATAGAAATAAGAGGCGAAGCCTTGAAAAAGAAAGGCTATCACTCCTCGCATTTTTAATATTTCTCCACGAAAATTACAGAGAATAAAATATAGGGTTTCCTTGATCGAATGAGCCATAGCTGAGGTCTCTACCATTACGCATTGCGGAGAAATCGTTTTTTAGATTTGCACCTATTTATGTACAGGCGGGATACCATGTTTTCCCACCAACTCGCGATATATGGCGAGTTGGGACGGAAAGAGTTAAAATTAAGTTTCGTACATTAGAGTTATTTTTAAAGATGGGGTTGGAGTTGAGGTTAGTTATGGGGTTAAGATTAGTGTTTTGGACAGAGTTAAAAGTAGTTGCCGTGAACTCAGCGGATTAATGGGTTCTACTAAATTGAAAGAACAAGTCTGTCTTATACATCACACTGCAATAGCTCCGGTAACCCGACGGTAGGCGCGAGGTGATCTTACTATTGTTCGTGTGTTAACCCGTTTGGTTTTCCCATTCACGAAGATAAACATGAATATCCTATCCTATCCGGTCTACGATAAATATTCTACTAATATTAGCCTACAAACGAAAAATTAACCAAACCTGGTGGTTCATCAGAAAGTATCCCTCGTTTTGCGAGACGCGCAGCTAAAGCAGCGGGTAAAGGCATAGTAAAATTATCCTCAATTACATGTACAGTATCAAAGTAACTCGTCTTACGTCGATAATAACGGTGAATCCCCAATTTACCTGTTCTTTTTTACTTGTTATAATGTTTCTATGTTAGAAACTATTTCTACCTCAAGTGTTGAACGAAATGCCAATTTAGTCTATATTTTGCTGCTTTATGTTAATTAAAAAAATGCACAGTTTAAAAAAGAAACAGGATAATCTACAAAACAACATTATATAAAACACGTCAGCTGTATCCGAGTGATATATGATATCTGAATAAAACAACGCACGCCATCCTTAGCAGCTGTTTTGCTGTAGGCTAGTCCTTTGCCAGTTGCTACAGTATTTTTTGTTAATTGTTGGATTTTCAGTTAACGCCATATTTGTTTTGGTATATATATATATGACATGTATTTTCAAATTGTTGGTGGTAACCACTGCAGCGAAAGAAACAAAAATAAAAATTGTATTGTAATTGTATTGTAAACCTGCCATTGAATAGTGCAATTTAAAAAGGATTTCGTTAAATGTTTACAACCTTAAAATGAAGTAAAAAAATATTGAAATGACGACTCATGTACATGTAAGTATAGTGTCGCATCGCGGAAGTTTTATTAATATCATATTTTCGCTAAATAAAAGATAACGAAATAGGTTATTGCAGCGTACGTATTTTTGAGTGTCAACGTTTTTTATTTCCCATTTTTGTGATGTGCTTTCTGGTTATTAACTAGATGTATATTTTTACAACAAATGAAACGTATAGCGTACATGTTAAAATGCTTTATAGGCTGCACTTTCGGACCTCATAAATATTGTTATTTATAAATATATATCGAAACTTTCTAAATAATACAAAAAAAGATATACTTGCACAACGATTTTACGTACATAACTAGTTTAATCAAAATTATTTTATTGCGTTTTGCATGTTAGTCAGTATGTAGATCGTTCGCTTTAAACATTCTATCTTCCCATTAATTTTGGATGAATCGAACTCATGAATGCTGTCTAGTCAAATTGTTAAAAAGTAAATTAATAACTGTCATTTTGATTTTATTTGTCAATATTAGGTTGGCATTGTGCGGTTTGGTTCTCCAATAGTTGAACATATTCTTCTCGTTCTTGTGGATTGTTTAGATTCTTCAACTTCTGCTCTTTGATAGCGAACATTGATCTGAATAAAATATTCAAAACAGATCAGATACAGAATTTACATTGAACTTATACAAGTCAACTATATCTTAGATCTTTAACACTCAAATAAACGTTAAAATCGTTTAGGACATCGAGACAAAAACTGCAGAAATGATTAATAAAAGGCAAATATAACTAACTTAAAAATGAATTAAAATTTAGTTAAACAAGATTAATTAGCGGTTAATTTCCTTCGAATTTAAGGGATGAATATTGGTTTTATTATTTCCTTGTTTTAAACAACGGTGTAATGCAAAAACGATGTAAAGTTATACAAATCTCACCTTAGCTGTTTTCGTCCGAAAGAAACCACGTGATCTCCGTCAATATCGTCACGCAACAGTAGTTTGCATTCACGGAAGGAATTTTCGAGGATGACCGCGTAAAAATTGACGAAGATTTTGGTGAAAACGACGACAAATGCAAACAAGAACAAACCACCAAGAAATGGATGGTGTTTCAGTAAATCGGTCGAAGTGAACGCTTCCATTGAAAATCCGAGAACCTGGAAATGAGCATATACACCTTTTATTACTATCTTGGCGGTAAAAATGTAAATTTAGAAATTCATTAATTACAATTATATTTTATATGTAGTTATACGGCCAACCAAACGTTATACAAAACTTACTGATTGCATTGTTCTGACTAAACTGCTGAAATCCTTAATGTCACCAAACCACAGAAGACCTGTTGAAAATGTAATTAAAATAGATGGAATGGAAAGATTTTTTCGTTAATGTGTAATTACCTAAGTGGCAGAACGCGCAAAATATGAAAAACATCAGAACTGAATGTCCTTTCAAATCCCCACTCGATTGTCGCACGGTGGCGTACATGAGCTCGAAAGTTGGATGACCTTGCATGATCTTGACCGTGTAGAACATTGTGAGGAAATTACAAGATGACAATAAGCACCTTGTGACGTAATCGAGATAGGCAGCCATGTGGAACAATTCAAATGACGACACCTTGTTGACGTAAGCTTTCAGCGCCATATCCGTGTAGGTTACTCTGCGAGAAGTGAAAATAGTTGTAGTCGGTGAAAGAATAATTTTATTCGGTGGAGACATTGTAATGTATTAACTAAGGAAAGTAGTTTTCCTAAAAACGTTCTGTCTACACATTTAAATTTTTGTGATTAACCAAGCTGTTGACAACTCGATATTTTTTACTAGGCTTCGTTTCAGACCCATGATAAGCTCGTTGCCAAGACAATTTTTTGTATCTTAGTCGGTCGCGTTAACCATTCGGCCACATCAACGTACGACAACGGTATAAGAGACTAATATGACGACTGTGCGTGTTTTAACGCGTTTTTCCGTTCACATGGATAAAACATTAATATCTTATCATATTTCCTTACAAACCTGGTTA
Organism: Ciona savignyi; assembly: GCA_000149265.1. Lineage (NCBI taxonomy): Eukaryota > Metazoa > Chordata > Ascidiacea > Phlebobranchia > Cionidae > Ciona > Ciona savignyi. The sequence goes on from CH003126.1 coordinate 153,703, forward strand.
GATACACGCCGACTGCGGCGGTAGAGAGCAAAAGTACAAAGACGTGAAACAAATTCCAAACGTTCCATAGAAATATGAAACCGATTTCCCTGATATTGCCCGCGATCTCCACCAAGTGGTAGAACACCATGATCAATATGCAAATGAGGCTAATATACACGATGACGTCTGATGCGTACCTGGTGTATAGGAAAATTAAAAAAAAGGATTCGGTCATTGTAAAATAAATTTATACTCATGCAACCTTGACATCATTAACTAAATATCAGCTTCTATGTTACCATACATCTTCTGTGTATGCTAAAAGCATTGAATGGTTGATACTGAATTAAAAGCCAGTGGGATTACATTTTATGCACAGTTCTTTTTGAAATAAATGCACATATTATTATAGGCTACTGTTCAATCTACAGTTATATTACATACGATATGTAATATACACATTTCATATGTAATATACACATTTTTACGATATGTAATATACACATTCACAAGCGTGGAAAGCTAACGTTATCTTTCAAACACATGTAACTGCCATTACCGCGTACAACTAGCGTAAGTATTACAGCGTGTCATAAACACAAAATGAATATTCCTTGGAATGATATTATCAAACTGGTAAAATATGTAATAATCAAAAATATTTACACAACTAACGCCAAACCTATCACTTACTCGACGTGGTGTGTCCTCATAAAGTGCAATCGTGACGTCACATACACATTTCCAGAGATTGGGATTTCCATAGATATGATTGTGATGCAATAAATACGGTGGGGAACATTGTAGAATATCGCCTCTAGTATAACCGTTCTGTGAAAAGTTATCTAATCGTAACCTCGCTAATGTAGTATACAAAACTAAATAATTTGTGTTAAAACTTAAAAAAGTGTTTAACTAACATTGTAGTTTAAATGGACAATAAGCAAAATGACAAACCCACAAAAATGGAAGCGTTTAAATCAAATTCTACTTTTACAAACCTTGAATGTCGATCAAGCCATTTCGCTGATCGGAGATATTGCACAGTATTTCGGGTTTGCGAGCCATCCGTGATTTTGACGTAATATCCGCCATTCTGGTAGTTTCCATGTTCGCCAATATAGTCACTAATCCAAGTCCAAGGTTTGCTTGTGTAGCTCCAAGGACTGTTAAAACACAAACACAAAAAATATGTAATGACGCCCAGGGTATAAATAAATTGTGCCGTGTAGCAAACAATTGTATAGGCATTATATTGACTGGCATATCAATACCGGGTAGTTGACCTTTCGTACGTAATTTCCGACAACTTGATACTTTACAGCAGCTTACCTTGTATTACCATCATTATATTGGTTTGAAAAGTAATGATGACGTTTCGACCAGCCGGGGCCGTAGTTTTGCTTGTCCTCAAATGATGCGTCGTACCTCAGCCTACATCCACCATTCCCACTCAGTTTCACATGAAACTTTGATTCAGTTTGTTCACATCTAACCTCTGTGAATATAGTTTGTTATTAAAATTTCTGGAGTGCAAGTAGGTACAACTTAGTAAAGTATACGCTGTGTTTACATTACCATAATAAATACAAGATTCAACTACCAAAGAACTTATATCGCTACCCTGGTAATGTCCAAATAACAACCTACCGCTGACGACACGTTTTTGACGTAACAATGGACCGGAAACAAACACAAGTTGTCCATCTGGGAAATGTGCAACATGATCGCTCAATAAAGTGCCAGCCAGTGAGTGTTCCATCCATTTGTATATGTCTTCATTTGACTGGATCTGCGACAGGTAGTCGTAGCATCAACCACCACCATTTGTAAAAAAATTGTATATACCATAAGATTCTCACCTTTTTAGCATCATTTACAAACATTCGGTTTATTGCCTGACCGAACTGAAACGAATTGTGTTCACTTTGTCCAAACGACACGATCATCAAGAAAGTAAGATACATCAGATGGACCGAAACTTTCTGAAACAAGTACAATACATAAAAAAATCGTACTTAAACGGTAGCGGTATATGTTAATGGTGTTAAATAAAATTTCATAGAACTATATGCAAATTTAAGGTTTTTCTGTTAAGTTACCTTTAATCTTCTTCGCATCTTTCTCTCTAAAGCTCTTTGCTCGTGACTTTCCATCATCTTTTTTAGATCAGGAGGTTGGTAGACAGGATTTCGTGATCTTTCTTCTTCTAAATATACATCTAACAACTGTGGATCTCGAGTATTTTGTGGAGGGACTGTAGGAAATAAGCTGGTTAAGTAGAAACCTAGATGTTTAGCTATCAAAATGTACTGAATGCCAATTACTTACAGAATTCCGGGACGGGCGAAAGCCAATCTCTTAAATCATGTTTTGGATTGTTGATTACGTTGAAAGAAGCGAGAAATATTGCTTTGAATGGTTCAATTAGTATAATGCTTTGAAGAAACCCACTCAGCAAAGACACTAACCTTTGAAATAATGTTCAGTTCTTAATTAAGTCTAAATTACGTATTTTGTTATAAATAAATATTTCTAAAGGTTAGCTCTCTTACCATTCCTTGCTAATCTCTACTCCATACGTCATCCCATACATGATACACAGCACACTTGACCCTATAATGGTCGAAACTATAATAAACCAAGCGATGGAGACGAAGAACCATGGAAAAGGTCGAAAATCGAAGGAAAATGGATCAATGTCAACCATTGTGTAAGACCTTGGATTCGAACCGACCATCTTGGGATCGATGTACATTTCTCCACGGCGCATACTGAGAAAGAACAGAGATATTGTGGAATCTCGAGTTGACTGACTTGAAGCATTTAGACTAATTAAATAAAATGAAAATCTAAAATTAAACTTACCCAGCAGATGGAAATAATGCTTTATCTTTATCTAAAGTTCTTTGATGGTGATTAGAGAGTTCATCAAGTTTGGATTGATCTGTGCGGCAAACTGTTTTGCGTTTCTTCCTCATAGATTCTGGTGTCTGCGTTTCGGCATCTCTTTTCACTTTTGGTTTTAAAACTCTTCTCTTTCCCATTTCAGTCTTTCTTGATAACCTTACTTGTTGCGTATAGTGTGTTTTAAATTCGTCAGCATTAGACGGAATTTGTCTGTGGTAATTTACACTTGCAATTGATTTGCCTTGACCGTGCGATTTATCTGTACCACCAACATACCAGGTAGGTACTGTATCCAAGTTTTGAGGTTTATTTTCTGTTACTTGTTGACTACGAATCGGACTTTGTATACTCAAAGCACCAGACAGCTCGACAGGCTTCTTCAAGGTTTCGTTAAATTTCGGTTTGTGTTCCTTGACCTTCGGTGGAAACACGGGCTCGTCATATTGATTTTGTAGCGAACTGCTATCACTGGCTGTAATAAAACCTTCAAAGGCGTCACACCTCCCACCCTGCCATGACGTGTTGTAGTAATGACGTGTATAATCCATTGGAATAACACTTGAATCAGGACTAAATTTAAATAAAGACATGGTCTCTATATCTTCCGTAGTTTTGTCCATTTCTTTGTGAGGTTCTTTAACCTTACTTACAGATGTAGGACGGTTTTGACTTGCAGTCCGCTCGTTATTTTGCATTGGAAAGCTAGATGTATTTCGCTGGTTACTTCCTTCGTGTATGTTAAGTGTTTTCAACCTATCACTTCCACCGTGAAAGCTGGTTGTAGGGTTTTCGTCGACAGCGTCCACTTTTGTGTTTGTTTTGTCAATCATGACTACGGTTTTCCGAGGTGATTCGGGTTGTTTGTTTCTTGAGTTTAATGCTCGAACGTCTTCACTCGTAATACTGCATTGTCCTCCCTCTTGAATACCACCGATTTCAAGTGACGTATTTGTGGTTGATTTTGAAGAAGATAGTTTCCCATTTGACGTTCTATTTTCTTCATTATATTGGTACAATTTTCCATTTTCACCAACAGACGAATTTGACATATCGTAAAAATCAGATTCACTTGTTGATTGATAATTATGTCTCGAATATGGATAAATAGATTCCCCTCTTTCCAATCGAAGTAAATCTTTGTTTCGTTCTCTTTTACGATTTCTTGGTTGGGAATACCGAATCAGCGTAGTGACGATGTAGGTCATTGGAAAACAGAGCAAACCACTTTCCAAACCTGTGGAATTAAAATCATATTGGATAACTCTATCTAGGACCTCAACTTAAATATTTTACCAACTGCAATTTGCGACCACTTGAACGAGTAATATCCCAAGTCGATTTGGAATCCAGGTTGCGAAACCTCGCGTCCATAAAACATTAGTGACGTCAGCATGATCATAAAAATGAGCAGATAACAAGCAGAGAGTCGCTCCACTCTGGACATATCGCTTTGCTGCCAAGGACGCATAGCAAGAATGGAATACCACATATGCCTGAGGGAGGTTTATGGAATCAGTATAAAACAACTTTATATTACAAGGATTTTAATCCTTAAAGAATTCAATAGATTAATAAGCAAATACTAGCTAGACGCCAAAAATACATGTTGTAAGGCTGTATGACATAATGTTACGTGTTATACGGCTAACTGACTTACTGGTCTTTCAGGTAGTTCTCGCATTTGATTTGAAACAAACTATCAAATGTGTGAAGATCTTTAGTGCGGGCTGCTGGAAAGATATGATCTATGACGTCATAAAACCAGGTATTACAAATAAAGAAAGTGCATTCGCTAGTTTCCAAATCTCTGACAACCATTCTTTGTAGAAACCTGTGAAACCATTGAACTTACAGTAGCAACATAGAAACTAATCAATCCAATAGTAAACAGTCTATATTATTTCACTTCTAATAGAATGTCGTATTTTCACCATTCCGGGCTCCTTCCGCTGTTATCGTGCCACAATCGAACTGCCACTATGTTTCCAAGAGAACTGAATGACGTAATAAGAAACGAATTTACGCTTCCTTTCGTAAAAATTCTCTCGCCTTCATTCTGGAAAATATCAAAAGGATGTATTTGTGATAAATGTTAAAGCTTTCTGTATATAAACCTGCAGTATGTGGACTTTGTCGGTTTTTCTCGAACCAATCAACTTGATGCAAACAACCGCACTCGAATCTGCTACTCTACGGTTCCCGGTGTATATTGTGACGTAATAACGATATTTGTCTGATGGGGAGTTATCGGCGACATCGATGTATGCTTGCTTAAACGAATTGTTAATTAGAAAGGAAAATTATAGATGTATAGATCAGTTTTGACTCACACGTTGGAAAACGATATAACGACATATTGAGGAAATAGGATCTACATTCAGATCGTTGGCGTAGAAAAACCTTAATTTTCACAAACGTAGAAATACAAGATTTCTTAGGAAAATTTATCATGTTTGTTAATGTATAACATTCATGAACATACAAAATAAAAAAACACAGTACCAGTATGACTTACTTTGTCTTCACATTCGACATCTTTTTTTCTCGCCAATGCCGCAAGAACAGCGTAAGAGGTATAAAGGATCAACAGGCAAACGAAAATGATAGGATTTTCAAGAAACTTTTTCCACAAATTCAAAGAAAGCTGCAAAAAAATTCAATAACATCAAAACAGACGTGTTTCATCTTTAAATAACCCTTTTACAATTAAAACATCTTAACAAACCATCTTACCTTGCTGTAATCTATCTTGTTCGGATATACTATCAATCGGGACGCGAATAGAGTTGGCACGTCTCTTTGGTTATTCTCTTTTATTCTTCCAGTAATTTCAGGGGGAACTGGAAATCGATCACATTCGCACATTAAATCTGATTCACTGGAATTCACATTTGGCTGCAGAAGAAAAATGTAATTTGTATAACAGTAAAACCCACATAATGATGTTCTTTCTAGATATAAACAAATCATATGTAGAATAACAACTGCCATTAATTAAGCAATACAACTTCTTACCACGCATCCTTCGTTGTTCCAATCGAATATATCGTCATCCCAGTACATACAGTTGACTGCATAAGTTGTCAGGGAGGTTTCAATGACGCTGCCAAGACGAAAATATTGAGTTCCCAGGTAAGCGTGTATTGTCAGGTTGTACGTTCTGACACCTTGTGGTAATTTTGCGAGTGGAATCCACCAATCGAATTTTGTTCCTGCGTGTAAAAATATGTTAGTAGATTAGTACGTAGAAGAAAGAAATCACCAATATAACAAAAGCTCTGACAGCACGTTTTTTAATACAATTTAGAAAAAATTAACAACACTATATATTTAAAATATCTTTTATAAAAAATACACACATCATAATTTATACAAAGTCCAATTCACTGAGTAGATTGCTCGTACCTGTGAACTCCTTTGATAAGTTAAATTGCTGTGGTTGAGACTTGGCCAAATGCAGTGTTGCCCACCATCTTTCAACTTCATGTGTGGAATCTCCCAAGAAGATCCTTAGAAATGCCCCTTTCAAGTTTTCATTTGTGCCCGCTCTGGTTTCAAATATTGCTGTTCCAGTTGCGAAACTATTGCACTTGTTAACGTCACAATTGCTGAAAATAGCCAAGTCTAAATCGGAGGAAGTTGGCTTGGTCGGAACGGTAAATCGGCTTGGTAGATTTCGCGCTTTTTCGGAAGAAATTGGAATTTGACTTTCCAACCCGGTTGTCAAAGAGACTGCTGTGACGAAATCTACACTTCGACTTGAAGTGTTAAAGTTCATTTTCTGGGCATCGTATCTGTAAATCTGCACAAATTGATAAATTATATCCGATGATTTGTATTATATCTATGTTTGCACTTACCTCCAAATTAATGACGTCACTTTCTGAAACTTGCTTCGAATTAAGAAGTTGAAATTGGGATGATCCTGCGTCAAGTCTATCTGAGTGGTAAAATAAAAGTAGACGTTGATCGGTATAAAGTTATTAGACTTAGGAGTAAAACACACCTGTTGTTTTTGGTTGTAATTTCAACAACGTCATTTCAGTTCCAGGAGTTTTATAATTGAAACTCTTTTCCCCAGGAACTATGGTGTTCATTAGGAGTCTTCCCATGTTTCTCATTTTGTTTGTTTCATCTCTCTAGTAACACAGTTTGTTTTGGATTGGTAATTATATATTTTCGTTGTATGACCAAACATAACAAACCTGTCTGATAACAAAATATGCAAAACTAAATAGGAGAATAAAAACATATTACGAATAATATCACGCACTATTTAATAATAAATGTTTGATATATAGCCAACGGTTAGTTTAAAATACTCGACACGACTTTACCCGATTGATGCTACTTTTCGAAGACTGCATCAAATTAGAAGCAACGGAAATGCTTGACTTAGTTATTGATGCAAGATCCCGGCTGGAGAGTTCCTTTGTCTTTGGCTTTAACAAATTTTGGACATCGGAGAGTTTCTTCCAAGCATTTTCCTATTTATAAGAAGATTATTATCATACTGTATGACTGATCTATATGACACAGATTTAACTCACATTTAATTCATTGAACAACAAATTCGAATAATATATATTCTATGATATTTAGTAATATATGTCATTAAAATAAAATTCCCTTTTGCCAATATACAAATTACAAACGACTTGTAAATACTATATATTTTTTAAAATACGTATACTGCATATTACAGTGTCATTATGTTTAACAAGTACTAGCATACATAGACTACCCGAAGTTGTCTGTCGGTTTGGTCCGGACGATCTGTGACGTAACGCATGACGTCAACGATTTGAGTGGCAGATTCAATCGAAGTTAGTTTTGCGTTCGAGGCGAAGTTCAATATTTCATTTCTCTGTAAATGAAAATTGATAAAAGATTCACAAAGTCAGAGGACTCACAAAACGACTGTAATAGATATGTGTTTCTCTAGATTAACCCAAATAAAACAATTCCAATGTTACCGGAATGCGGTACGTTTCTCACCGTACATACCAGTTCATCTACAGACATACGGTCAACAAAGTACCTGAAATCGTAAGTATAGATAGCAGCATAAGCACGCCTTGGTGTGTATTTTATATTTTTCTTAAATTTGATTAATCATTTTTGGTAATAAACAAAGATAATGGACATATCGTTCAATTAGGTAAAGATATAAGCAGCAAAAACACACCTTAGCAGCGGTTAGAACTGATGTATCTGACAAGGGTGCAACAACTTGTACTAATCGTTGTATGTTGTTTCCTTTCATACTTGCGTCGATTTCGTTGATTGCATTGGATACAGAACTTCTTGGGGTCGGTATGACTTCAACTGCGACATGTTTACGCTTGCATGCACCTATGCTGTTGCAGATATCGACAATCACAGCAACACCCGTGGTTCCAAAGGTTATGTTGGATATAGAACTGTCGTAACCATACTGCAGAAGTGTCAATTCCTCATCTGTAGAACGAATTTGCACAGATATTTAATCACGCTGCAAAATTGCCACAAAAGCTATTTACCTATGCGTTTCAGGTAAAACTTGAACATCAACGGTGGAAAGACGTGTAAATACCCGTTGCATGTAATAGAATATTTTGTGATGTAAAATTTTCCAACCGGTGGGAATACTTCACATTCTCCACCACTGGGTGGCGATGTTACGTTGAAAATCAAACTCGCAGAAGATCGTCTCTCGAACAAATCAAAACCTAAAAAATAGTTTGTTAACCAAAAAGATGTGGAAAATCAAAATATCTAACCTTCAGCGGTAATGTTGTTGTTTAAAATAGCCCCTTGAAGTAAATTCGTGTTAAGTTTGCACAACGTTTGGTTGGTGCAGTCGGTAATGATTTCAGAATTGAAGAACCAACTATGACGTACACAGCTGTCGCATTCTGATTGGATGATGAGAGACGTGTTGGGTGAAACTTGATTTTTACAGTTTGACCAGCATCTGAAACAAACGGTGGACATGCAAAAGTATAATGAACCGCAAAATATTTACTTCATCAGTAATATCGGTGCTTCAGAGAGAACGCTGATTTCTTGATCCGCGAATGCAGTAGCATATCCTTTACCATTCACGATTAATCTGACGAAATATCGCATATCTGGTTTGGCGTTATTGATATGAACGACAGCGTCATCTCCAAACCATTGCGGATTTTGGTTGAAACAAGAACCTAAAACAAAATGTTTGTTTTAACAATTTAACCATTAAACAGTGTTTAAATTATAAAAACGTTTGTTGAACACCACCAATAGTCTACCATTTAAAAGTCATATTACTTTTTAAGAGTCATTAGGCTGTTGGTCGTTTAACACCACCCGTACATAATGATGATTGAATATTATGTTATACTCTTCAAGCAATACGTGCATATTAAATGTATTGGCACAACCTGTACGCTTCACTTTTCCCACTTCAATGTCACGTGATAGATCTGCCATTGTAACGGCACAATACCAGTTGTAATGCAATCTAACCGTCAAATCCACTTCGGATGTTATTGCTGCTTCGAATTTGATTGCAGTTTGATTACCTATTTAATTTTTTAATATGTTATTAAATCAATATTAAAAATAGAAGGTAGAGTGTTTTATGCAATATATTTATTATTTAACCACATGGCCAACAAATTACTAACCAAGGTTTCGCCTGTTGCCTCCTTTGATAAGAATATCCAGCTTTCTCGTGGGAACTTCGATCAAACTGAAATCTCTCGCTTCTGCGGTTAGCTGCTTATCGACTACGTCACTGGTAGACACCACTAGCTGCATTACATACAATCCTGGTTGCAAATCACTGTTGTGAACTATAATTTCATTGTTGTAAGTACTTCCTTTCAATTGAACTTCGTTTTCAGGTCGTGGTAATTCTAAAGCTGTTGCAACTTTGAAACATTTCCACTCAAATTTAACAAGAGAGTTATCAGCACAACTGAAAACGACATCGGCGCTAAGCAATACTTTGGCTATCAACAATAATGGTTCGCCAATCTTCATGTCCATGTTTCCATCTCTAATTTTAACACTTCTTAAACAAGCAGGTTGCTTTTGCACAAGAACGTATGAGCTGAATTTAAACTTTTGTTTAGAGTTCAAGATCGACGCGTTGATGGTTTTAACTCCACTTGATTTAAATATAACCTCTTCGTTTAACAGTTTATAAAATTTGGAATCAAATGGCAAATTTGTAGTTTCCAAGTGAACGTGTTCAATTCTGTCAATTCTAAATGATATATTCTTGGAATTTCCATCATAGCTTAAAGTCAATTTAAAAGTTCCAATATCCCCCTTGATATAAATATCAAGATCAGTTGGTTTGTTTACGTATACTGGCTTCGTTGAAGTTATGTACACATCATATACTTGAGGAACAGTTTCAAACACTCCTGACACACCATTGACACCTGATATCTGATTATTTGAGAAAACTGCCGCTCTGTACTTTTCTCCAGCAGTATTTAATGACGTGGTTACTTGAACCAATCTACATTCTTCAGGATTTCTACAAATTGTCTTCATTTGTGACACCGGTTCGTTGTTTGGGTATTTGTTGATTTCGATTGTAATATTGGCAGGGGATCCTTGCTCAAATGTGATGTTTATTGTAAAGAAGTTTGGGTGGATTCCAACAAACTGATCAGTTGTGACTTTTATTCCAGTTAATTCCTGGTTAACCCAAATATTCGATTTGTATTCAACCGACGAAATATTATTTTGCATGAGAAGTATTACTGGGTGTATTCCAGGTCTAATGTTGGATTGCATGCTTTTTGTAAATTCAAATTCCACTTGAACATGTTCTTTGTTTAAAAACTTATCATCTTGATATGCCTCAATGTGCTTTATAATCTGATAACTCCCGATGATCAAGCAATACTGAATAGGATACATGTATAGGTGCTGAACCTTAACGATTTGCGTAACTTGAAAGGTAACTTCCATAGTTACTGGTGTAATTGTCAGTTTATTCAATGTAAGGACACTTTCCACCTTTACAAACACACCAAATGACATATCTTTTTGATCTGGACTTATACACGATAATTCTATACCAAAGTGGCTTGGTTGATCAAATATGTGGTAGAGTGAATTGAAATTAGCGGAAACTGGTTCACTTGAGCCATCCCCGAAAGCAACATAGCAGGTAACTTGGGATGAGTTTATCATGTTGACGTTAGCAATCTGACCGTAGATAGTAATATTTTCTCCAACTGATATGGGGCGAAGCGGTAATTGAACGATTGTTTCTAAAAATCATATAAAATATTACACATGGTGTACACTTTTTCGGGGACAACACACACCAAATACCTAGAATGACGTAATGAGCAATTATTTCTTCATCACAATTTTCGCGGTGTGGTGAAATAGAAATGCTAAAACGATTCTCTAAAGTGAATTCAGATTTTTGTGGGGGACCGCACAGGTACTCTGGTTCTTTCGCGGAATTGATAGTAATAAATGCCTTTAAGCAACTGTATACAAGTACACGGTGTAATACAATGTAATATATTTTTAAAAGTCTATATGTTCTGGTTTACCTTTCAGGTCGTATAAAGAGAAACATTAGTTGAGTTGACTTTAAATTAAAGTCGTTTTCATTGATCAAAGGGCTGTATTGACTGCATTCTTCTGACATGGGAATACGGATCTCGCCTGTGCCGTTTGTGTTCATGCCAGTTTCACCAACAGCATTTTTAACTTGGAAGTAAAAATGATATTTTACTATGGTTACGCTTTACTATTTTATTTTCAAACGTGTCTGTGCCTTAACTTTAACACCAATGAAACAACAATGCAAAGGAAACATGGTAATCTAGAAATGCAATTAGCAAATATAGCAAGCCAGGCATTTCGCTGTCGGAAACTCGTAGATCTTTTAAGAATTAGATGCAGGCAGACAAATGAAATTGTATCTAATATAAGACTTGCTGAGGTTTCTGAAAATGATGAAATCACATTTAAACAAACATCTGATGTTGGATATGTACACACAGGTTAGAGGCATTCGGTTCCCACGAGTTATATATGTTTTAACCTTTATAAATCATAGATTGCAACACCATTCTAAGTTCTGGTTGGGTCAAAAGTGCAGTATATCCTATATGGCTCAATATAGGATATCGCTTTGTTATCATTCACTGTGATATGCCAAACTCGGGTAATCGCAAAGATAAAAATTCTTATATAACCTTTCAACAAAGGAAGAATGGAAAAGTTAACTTTCTGCGTGGATGGGCAAGTTATGTAAGTGGTTTTGGCAACCCAAATGAAGAATATTGGGCTGGACTCAAAAATATATATTCGATGACCAAGCAGACCATCATTGCAGTTGGTCAAAGTTATTCGGCAATCCCCCCTCGTTTACGAATAGACTTAGAAGGATGGGATGGCTTTCAAGCATATGCGGTATACGAGAGATTTATTCTATATGCAGGTAGATTTAATTACCAGGTCACTGATCTGGGAAAACGGATGGGAAACGCGGCAGAGCCGGGATTTTCCGACCTATTTGATGAGGAAGAATTTACCACGTTTGATCATGTCAGAGAGGGAAGAATATTTTTTTGGAAATGTCCCCAACTAAATGGGGGGTGGTGGTTTTCCACTTGCAGTTATGCTAACCTTAACGGACGATACCCAGGACCGTTGGAAAAAATGTCGGTTAACAACATATATTGGCGGTATTGGCGTACAATAAACAAAAACAACACAGCTCTGCGATATGTTTCGATGAAACTTAAATTCTAAAACAAAACAAGCGCACGGAAGTTAATACAGATGCTGCAAAATGTCTTACCTGCAATTGCAAGCAATAAAAGAAGAAAAAGCCAATAATTCGCCATGAGCTCTTTATATTCATCTACCTTTGACTTTCATAAACAATATCACCAACACGAGCAAGAAAAATTAATATTTTCTGTGGTTTTTAATGCATTGTGATATCATAAGCATTGTTATGAAGTCGAATAATCATTTTAACAAAATAAATGTACATGTAATCTTGTGTATTTCACGTAAGCCCAGCATTAAAGGAATTTATTGTATTAAATTCATTGCGTTTAGTAAAGAACAAAATAAAAATACTGCATAAAAATCACTATATAAGAAAGTTATAAATTTAATGCTTTGCCAACGCCACTGTTTTAATGTGACAGTATAGTTGTGGGTAAAAGAAATAAAGTTTATCGCAATAATCAGTTAAAAGTTTAGATTTCTTGCGATATTACAATTCTTGGCCATTGCTCCAACTTCTTCCTGGAAAAAGAACATTATTAGAAAATTTTTGTTTAGGTTAGGATTTTATGTTTATCCCTGTGAAATGGAAAACACAAGGGACGATAACAGATCAACTCGCGTCCTTCGTCGGGTGGTTCTTTTAATTTAGTAGAACGCATTAATCCCCAGGGTTAAGGCAATGTCTGTTAAGTGCTTTGGCTAGCACATAATCAACTAGCTAGTGACCAGTTTCGAAGCGTCAACTTTTCGGCTTAAACGCGATGCACTAATCTACCCAGCTAATCGGTTGGACTTAATGAATCAAAGTTAAATTAAATCAACTTACTTTTTCTTTATTCTCGCAATTTCGTCTCTGTTTTTCGTTTTTCCCGCGAAGCAACATCTCATGCCCAAGATAAAACAAACAAAGGCCAATATCGTGACGAAACAGACAACAACAATGATCCAAACAATCACCATTGGCGGGATAACTTTCCCGAATTTTAAGCCTAGAAAAACATATTTGTTTTAGGACTAGTACACATTTTACCAAATTGGGTCTAATTAAAACTTCCAATCATAATTTTATATCCTTATATACCACAATTAAAACACGCTATTACGTTGTTATTACAACGCCCTATTTACAAACTATAACTAGTTCATATTGTTCAACCTGGGTGGATTTGAAATGCATTTTCAATTCTTGATTTTGTTTATTGACAGATCAACAATTTACTATTTTTCGAACTGGGTTACACAGTGTTAGTTGGATAGTGTAACCTGTCCAGTGCCTACTTTTTTTGTGATTCACGACAACCGGTGATGTATTTTAACATTTTTTGTTAAAAGTTACCTCTTTTCGGTGAAGGTGATGACGTAATATCGCTTCCGGTCGCTTCCCGCCTCGCCAAAAGAGGTTGACTCTCAGTTGTTGCACTTCTGTACCAACCCCATAGCGCCACACAGCGTAAAATATACGACAAATAATTCTTGATTTCGCTAAGTTGCATTTTCATACTTTGGGTGCTTTGGATCGGGTTAGAAGCAATTTTATTTAAATCCAATCTAAACCTTAGAATTTTCACATTCAATTCCAAATCCGCTATCTCACGGATGCCGTCTAGCGGCAGCGAATATACAGCAATATTCTCGTAAGTCGCAGAAGAGTAGAGCGCCGAACAGACTTGACTTTCACTTCCATAAACTCCGATCCGACTAAGCAAAATTATAAGCCTTAAAATGGCGTCGTTGCTTAGCAACTGCAAAGTGCGTTCAACTGCCAACTGGGCTTCGACTTTTTGCTGAGCTGAAAGAGCCCGAAAGCCACCGTCGCTCATTAGCTATAAAAAGAATAAAATATGACCTTAAATATAAGCGTCACACAAATTACATTTTTATTTAAAAAATAGTTTTATTGACATTGAATCTGCATATCCAATTAAAGAAAGAGAAAATAAATTGCTGCACACAATGCGCTAAATGCGACATCGTCCAACCGGTTAGTCTGGTGGTTTAGTGCGACGCCTTTCAACCAAAAGCTTTAAGGTTCGAAACTGGTCGCTAGCTATTCGGCTGTGTCCTCGGGCAAGGCACTTAACGGAAATAGTATAAACCCAGCGATTTAATGGGTTCTACCAAATTGAAGAAACATGTCTATCATATACAACACACTGAAATAGCTCCGGTAACCCGACGGTGGACGTGAGGTAATCTGACGATTGCCCGTGTGATAACCCCCTTGGTTTTTCCATTCACGGAAATAAACATGAATATCCTATCCTATACAATGGCTGATCCCGAGAATGCTAAAACGGAGAGGTCGTTAATCGCCATTTTCTCTCATGCTGGGTTACATTAGCTTTGAATACTATATGTAAAACAATAAAAATAAGTTAATGTCTTGCAGTAGTAATCAGTCACATGCACCTCGTTTGATATTTCATCAAATCCATGCAATGACATCACAAATGTGGTGGATTGTGACGTAGTTCGTGATGTCGTCATCAACGTGGTGGCAGCAACACGCTGGGTAGTGGTTTGTATTCGAAATTGTGGCCGTAATGTAGTAGTGACCACTCTATCATCTGGATCTATATACATACAGTAATTTTGATTGTTGATTGTCGAGAATAAATCTATTTCGTTAACTTATTTCGGCATTTCGTTGGTTTAACTAAATTCAGACTGTTATAAAGGATAAGGTCAGTCGTACTTATACCAATAAACGCCATGTAGTAGTTCATTCCTAAACAAATATTGTATAAATCTATCTTATTAATGAAACCAGTCCTGGCAAACTAAAAAAAATTTTCTTTTTTTTATAACCATAAACAACAACAAGTTCGGCCGGTTAGTATGGCGTGCATCGCCTTTCAATCGAAAGGTTGTAGGTGCAAAACCGGTCGCTAGCTAGTCAGTTGTGTCCTTGGGCAATGCACTAGACGAACATTGCCTGAACCCATCGAATTAATGGGTTCTACCAAATTGAAGAAATTCACGGGGATAAACATAAATATCCTATCCTAATTGTGACGTTTGGTTACGTAATCCTCAGGAGAAACAGCTGCGAGTGCACCACGAGAAATTCTATGACAAATCAAAG
>CH003126.1:169674-217155 GCA_000149265.1 Ciona savignyi
AACAACATGCAAAAACAATTATTTTTGTTAGGTTTAACGATATGTCTGTTTTTTTCTTACGTTAACTTTAATATTCTTTGCAAGTTTCTTTATTATATGCAAATAACGAGTACAAATAAAAGTAAACTAAACTGAGCGTCAAAATATATACGTATTTGTTGGGTGCGGGGTATATACCTATGGTTATTTTCTAACACAAATCTCACAACACAAAATAATATTTTAACATTTGAAGTTCAATCAAATTCTGAGTCTGAAAGAAAGATGTCACAGTAAGGTTATTGCAGAAACTAAATTGATAAACCGAAACTGTAGTCGTTACATTCAGCTAAGTTTACAAATAGATCTTAATGAAGAATAACACATACGGCTTACCTGGGCAGTGGTAGAGGCAGCTGTGCTGAAGAGTCTTCTGCAAGACGAGTAATCTTCTTCCAGTTCGTAGTCATCGAGGCAAAGACATTGGAAAGGCAGTCCAGGTCTGCTGTCGTCACATATTTGACTGCAATACTGCTGGGCGTATTCGTTACATTCATTTATTTCTGTGAAATGGTATCAAAAATAGTTAAAAAACGTAAGTATATATGAAACAACTGAAATGTGTTGATGAGTGTCATTTAATTGGAAATAGAAATCAAAAGTATTTTCGAATCGTTTAAACGAAACGTATCATATCAATGACTATTGTGAAACATTATATACACTGCGAAGTATCAAAAGTAAATAATGCGAACAAATTTGTGCTAATCGTGAAAGTGGCATAAAGAACCTACCATCGCAACTTCGATTATCGGCTGACAGCTGATATCCTACTTCACAATGGCAATGAAAACTTCCTTCCGTGTTGACGCATCGTCGTTCGCAGCCACCGTTGTCGTTCAGACATTCGTTGTCGTCCAAACAATGTGCACTCTCCTCCTGTGAAGATTTTGCATCTCAGTGACAGTGTTGGGAATGTACTCTCTTGCGCCATCTCGCGAGTGGTTATTTTGCAACGTTGGGGGATAAGTTTATCGCAAGTATTTTCGGTGTTTTAAATTGCCTTGATGATTTTTTGACGACTTTATTTATTAAAGCTCCAAATAAGAGGCTCCTGGCGGGACTCGAACCCGCAATCTCCGGTTTAGGAGACCGGCGCCTTCTCCTTTAGGCCACAGGAGCACATTGCACTCAAGTGCAAAAATCCATACTAGTATACGAGAGCCTGTGCGGGTGAATTCGTGAATATTTTATTATGCATTCCAGTTTAAGCGACAGCAAAGAAAAATCGAAAAAGCGCCCAACGCCACGCCCGAGGAGAAAGAAAGAAGCACAGATGCACACGAGGGAGGAGACGCTACTTCTCTCCCGCCTTTCTTCTAATCGTGACGTCATGGACACCGCCGCCTCTCCGGGAACATGCGGTCGCGGTTTCCAAGACAACATCATTAATATTTAAAATTGTCGTCTATCACGTAATAAAATTTAATTTGTTCAGATCAGTAAACAAAGTCTGGTACAAAAAATTAAATTCATAACGATTTGTAAGTTTTTTTATTCTATCTCGCACGGCAGAATTTTTTTAGGATTTATTAGATTGCCCTCAATTATAAAACAACAGGAATATAACATTCCTTAGCGGTAAACGTTTGACCTGCTGACACTAATAAGATTATGTCAAGCACAGAATATATCAAGCACAGATTCAACCCTAAAATTGGCAATCACCATAATCAATACTAGAATCACTTTGCAAATACAGCAATATCCATTTGCATTTTGGAACGAGTTTTTAGCTCAATTTTTAAAACAAGCAATCGATACTGGTGACATATTTATTACTTAATGTTTGTCACCACTATATAAGCAACGCACGTTTTCAATTGAGTTAGTGAAATTCGTGGGATCAAATTCGTGGTTTAACACGAATAAGACCACCAGTTCAATTATCGTTGGAAAGTCCAAACAAGTTTCAACTTAGGTGATTTTCCGCTGACATCTATTAATTTCTAACAGATAACAAAACATTTAAAGTAGTGTGTTTGCAATTATTGTTTTTTCGCATAGGTTTGGCGATGACCGCTTTATTTATTTAATTATATTTCTTTTTAAATGACGTGTTTTAACAACTGTTAGTTTTACCGTTTTTCTTGTTCCTACACCGTAATTTGTTTTATTTTTAGTAAAAAAATGAATAAACTAAAGTGAAATATCAATGATATTCAAGTTAATGATGCACAGTAACACTATATGGCATCGAGAAGAAGGTTTGAAAATGATTAAAAAGTAATTTAAATACTACATAAAGCATTTGTGAAGACATCTGCACGTTCTATATACTAATCAATTTCCACAAAGTGACTTGGGGGAATAATCAAAACCAAGAACAATTTATCCGGGTAATTATTGTTTACTACTACTAAACACATAGGGCATTTTTACCAAGCACTAAGAGTAACAAATAATTACATTTTCTTTTTAACTATTATTATAAGAATAACATTTCTACAAATAAATAGGAAATGCATTAATAAAGCTCAAACGTTTTAAATATTGTCACAGCCATCTTTTTGGCTGAAATTTTGTATAAAATATTTAATACTTACGTAAAAACTTTATCTAACATATTTGATATTAACGCAAAACTTCATTTGACATATATAATATGCACCTAAAAACTTTGTTTAACATATTTAATATTTACGCAAAAAAATTGTATAACATAATTTCTATTTCTGTAACGTGATTTTTAATCTATATTCCCACAAACAATTAATCACCTCCAGTTTATATCCGACCCGACAAGCGCACGAATAGCCACCAGCTGTGTTAATGCATTCAGCAGCAGTATCGTTGCAATCGAGGCCTTCTGCACACTCGTCGATATCTGCATTGAAAATGTGTTTGAGTCTCTTTCGATTCAAAATATCTCAAGGAGTTCGTTGGTACTTTGTTTAATGTTCATTGAAACAAGGTTGGAAAACGAACGTTGTCAGCGACTTGACATTTAGATACCGGGAGTGGAAATTCCGAATTCGCATATTAAACCAAACGGATTGACATCACATTACGTCCGTGGACTAGCAGTTAAAGCTATTGTATTCAGATAAACGGTTGTAAATTTTTGATGATGCACTGCCGTAAATACAATAGAACTAGAACAATGTATGGTTTGTAACCAAATTCATGCATTGTATTTTTACGGTATGAACCAGGCAGAGGCAACTTTGCAGATACTCTGATAATCTTTTGTGAACCGCAGTTATAAAATAATTTCTAAGTGAGAAAACTGGCTTTTTGAACTGTCACATTTAAAACATTGGGGCGGTTTAAACATCGTTTTTCTCTTTCTGGGAGAGAAGATAAGTCCAAAAAGCAATATACGGCTGAATGGTTAACGTGACCAAAAAGTCTACACGACAAACCGTTTAAAAACCGTCCTAGTTACTAAATCATTTAATATTTCATTTAAAGTGTAAAATTGAAGTGGAAATAGTTGTTACCTTCACACACTCTCTCTTCCCCTTCAATTTTCCTGAAACCATCGAAACACGAGCACGAATACCCGTACACTTGGTGGCGACATGTAGCGTTCACGCACTCATGTGACCCTTCGCTCCCTAGTGGTTTCAAGCAAGGGTTGTCATGGTAACATGTTTCCCCGTTACCAACCGGTAGCGACTCGGGACATGGACCGCATTCGTACCACTTAGCGACTTCTCCCGGCCGTGCGGCGAAAGGTTGGATTTCCCTGCACTCTACATCGTAGAAGCAAGGATTCTCACTGCAATTGGGTATAATAACAAAGGCAACAATTAATTTTTTTAAATTAATAAAAAAAAGTTAATGAATAGAGCGACATACACGTTTAGAAAAAACAAATTGTTACTGTGAATTAATCATATACAGACTTCCATATTAAAACGGTCATTTTGACGAGCTGGTGGCAGTTTAAAAGTAATATTATCTTGATCTTGACAAGTTATAAATGCTTGTACTGTCATGTGGCCGGATGGTTAACGCGACCGATATGTTACACAAGCAGCATAAAATTACCTTCAAAGGCCACAGGTAATTACCAATCAACGCACGCACCGAAATCACGCATCAAGATAACATTGTAACAGATACATACAAACTTCTAAACAAAAACGGTCTTGGTGACGAACCCTTAATGGGTCCGAAACTAGTTAAAAAAGTCAATAATCTTTGCACGTCAAGTGTATTAACTAATTTGACAACAATGTTGTCGAATGGTGTGAGCAGCCGATTATAAAACAGATTTGTATATTAAAACCGTCTCATACTACCTAATCGGACGGGTTGGAAAATGCCTGGTCATAAAATAACAACAAATATTGGTGTAAAGGTAGAATCTAACTTGCAAGGTCATGAAAATAACATCAAAGTGGTTGGAGCGACCAATTATAGAACAGATTTGTATATTAAAACCGTCTAATACCGATCGCGGGTTAAAAATAAGCCTGGTCATGAAATAACAACAAATATCATTGTGGAAATCATTTTACATTACCTGCATGGTCTCACTCTTTCCTCACACCTTTCTCCTTCGAACCCCAGTTCACACTGGCAAGCCGCTTGGTTGACGAACGGGCCGCCCAGGGCCGTATCCGGCTCGCTTACACAGGTTCCATGGTCACAGTGGCATAGTGTAACGTTGGGGAAAATTATCGAAGTATCGCTATTTGGTGAGGTTACTGTTAACCTCATGTTTTCCACCGATGTCAAATTGTCTGTTCTGTGTGGAAAGGCAAATACAGTTTGCAAATAAAAGTGTGTTTTGCATTTGGTAAATCAGTTGATATTCAACAGCAGGACTTACAAAACTGGGAGTTGTGCTAATTTTAGGGGTCGCAAAAAGTACACGAATTTCACACAAACTACTATATCTAAACATGTTTTAAAATAAACATCAAATTTTAGTAAATCGAAAGGGTTCGCGAGCTTAAAAGTTTGAGAAGCCCTGTTCTAAAACACGTTTATAATTACACACGCAAATATTTAAAATTGTTCAAAAGCACAAATAGGGTATGTTAAACTTATGATTAACTATTAAGTTTCTATTTGAATAAGGTATACTGAGGATTATGGATGCTAAAATATTTTTTAACCTTGAAATAAACAAAATTGATTGTTGTTTATATTTACAATTAATCATTAACTACCAGTACATACGTTTAACACAGGGTGAATTATAATTCCGATATGTTTTAAAATAGAAATCTCTATTATATTAGAAATTACCGCCACCAATGAAAACTAAATGGCAATATGATAAATGTCAATCATATATATATAAAGGGAGAGATGTAAAGTCATGTAACCGAATGGTTAACGCGACCGATACATATTCCAAATGGGTTAAAAATTTGGCCCAGTTAATAAACGTATATAGGAAAGACAACATAAACTTAACAAAATGATCCATACCTGAATCTTATAATGCCTTCTTCTCTGGTGGCGAGACTGTCAAAATGGGAAGTGACGTCTCCAAGAATATCAGTGACGTTGATCGTGACGTCATATCCTGCGTCTACTTTCGTCGCTGTCACGTGAGCAGTTGCGTCTTTGTTCAATCGAGCTGCGGAATAATTGATGGCGATTCCTTTGTCAAGATGATACCGGGAATATAGAAACGACCAGTTTATCGTGACACAATCTGAGAATTGCACATTTATTATTTTCTCTGACGACATTTGTTTATGATTGACATTATCTTGGCCTTGTCGTCACAGTCCTATAATAAAACTAGACGTCAGAATCGGGAAAACCAGACTGGATAATTGGTTCTAATTGGGGAGTTTTGCGTTAATTTATAAAACTAAATTAAGCTTTTTTTTCCCATTTAGGCCTTAAAACTTTTATTAAAGGGATAAGTCTTAAGAAGTATTTTACCGTATTTAAAATATTTGTTTTATTTTGGCTTAGACTACGCCTATTTTATTTCAAAGCCTTCCGTATAAAATTTTCTCATTGGCTGAAAATAAACAGATATTCAGTTAGGTTATTTCTGAGTAATATTAATAATAAGTGGTAAAGAGCGCTTAAAAATATGATAAACAAACTCACAAAAACTTTCGTTTTAAAATGGTTTATTTTAAATCCTTCTTATCCTTTTTGCTTTATTTTTACGTTATGACCAATAGTAGTACTATAGCCATACCTGTAGTTTGAGTCTGATGAGTCAACGCCGTCCCGGTGCTGGAAACGTCACTGAGACTCAAACTCATCGAGGAGAGATAGCTCGTTACATTCACACCGGTTGGATAGTGGGAGAAGAAAGACTCTGTCTCCACTGGTCGGTTAAAACCATCGGCGATACTTTTCAAATCGCCTGTACATAAATATACGGATTACATGGTTGTGTGGCCGAGTGGTTAACGCGACCGATACATATACCAAATTATATACAAAAACAGGCTTAGAAACCAGCCGATTATGGGTTCGAAACTAAGTCAGTTAAGAAAAAAGATTAAATATATGGATCAATTATTATTTTGATTTTTGTTTTGTACAAATCAGTTTTGATAATAAGCAAATTGAAGCGCGTTAGAAGCTTGTGCTATAAAGCTGCCTTCACGTCTTTCGCTGGGACCACACTGCTCCATCCTAATGGAATTAAACAGCGGAGTAAAGACATGGTCAATCCTTGTAATAGGAAGTCATTAATAGGTATAACTCGTGCCCAAATTTAGCCGGAGCGACTAATGTGTGTTTTATATATTTCGTCTATTTTTCTTTTAATTTGAGAGATACAATTTGATCCACTGAGGGATTACTAATGCCACAGCAAATCCACTATGATCCACTTGACCGGGGGATCAATAATACCACAGCAAAGACCACAACTTCGCAGAAAGTTGTCAGGGTGAAGATCGAACCAGCACCTTTCTGCTCGTGACCTTATTTCTTATCCCTTAAACCACAAAGTCTAAAACATGACAAATTAAAGAAATCTTACACGGAATTTCCAGCTGCGGGTTCCCGGTGATTGGTTTCGCACCGAAGCATTTACCGCCAGCACTCAAAATACCAGATGTCGCGTTGAGATCATTTGAGAAAGATCTACCATCGAATGAAGCAAAGAAACTTAACCCATTACCAACGCCAGAATACGAAACGTTGATAAAATGACCTTTGAGGAAAGAAGTAATTTCATGTTAAAAGAAGGTTTTGAGTAATATTTCACCGGGTAGTGGCTAAATAATGCCAAAAAATAAAAAGAAGTCTTGTGGTCATGTTACACGCTACAGTTAAACCAAACCGAATTTACTTTTAGTTACTATTCGGAGTAAGAAATGTCCGTATATGTTTATTTCGGACGAAAGGCCGAAAGGTTTTGGAATCTAAACCGGACACTTATAGCTAGAGTTGGTTGCGTGCTGAGACAGGGTAACTGCCACCGCGTTTTCGACGCTCAAGAGCTTAACATAATTATCCTATTCTGATTTTTATTTTTGTTAAATTTTGTTAAACAACTAAAAGAAGGGGACATTTAAATGAAGATTAAAGTCTTGTTGTTTTGCTGGAGTTAAATTTATGGTTAGTTCTAGGGTTGATAATAGTGTTTGTGGGAAGAGTTAGAATTATAAAGGTTTCTTTCCTCTAGGTTTAGTAGTTTTAATCCTTCACTCTTTCACTCGTTTTAAAGTTGAACATCAAGTGCAGTTAACATACCATTTCTCGTCGCTAAAGCAACTGACGACGCTGTTGTTTCAAACTTGATGTCGTCATCATACGTCATGTCCTCGCAATCCATATCATCCACGTAACAATCTATTCTTGTGGTGGTGGAGTCGGGCAAGTAAAACTCGAAAGTGACATTGTCGAGCTTTACAGCA
Source organism: Ciona savignyi (assembly GCA_000149265.1). Taxonomy (NCBI): domain Eukaryota; kingdom Metazoa; phylum Chordata; class Ascidiacea; order Phlebobranchia; family Cionidae; genus Ciona; species Ciona savignyi. Next base: position 177,516 of record CH003126.1, read on the forward strand.
AGCGCAGTAAACCGAGATGCTGGTAAGAAAATATAAAATCACAAACTTGATCTATTAAGTTAATTTATTGAAGCCGTATTAATTCCCTGTTGCAACTACGATTGAATCTATGATTGATGTGTAGTTATTAAAGGACAAATAAGTCACTAAGTGTTAATATTGAACGCATCATCGTCCTTTCTTCACCAAGACTTAGTAACAAGCCAAATAATATACCTGAATTTTATGTGTTAAGTTACCAGTTTATGAACGGTCGTGTAGCCCAATGGTTAACGCGACGGATACATATACTGGGTTATATACAAAAAAAGTGGTCTTGGTGACAAGACCAGTTTTGGTTCAAAACTTAGTGCGTTAAAACACATACACAAAAATAAAAACATAAGTTACCTGGGTTATGCATTGTATTAAAATCCTTAAACGTATTATTACTTTACAAGCTAGTCGGTTGTGTCCTTGGACAAGGCAATTAAAGGACATTGCCTGAACCCAGCGGATTAATGGGTTCTATTAAATTGAAGGAACGTCTGTATCATATAGAACATACTACAATAGCTCCTGTAACCCGACGGTGGGCGCGAGGTGATCTGGCGATTGCCTGTGTGTGAATCCCCTTGGTTTTCCTATTCACAGGGATAAAGATCAATATCCTATCTGACTTTCCGACCTGTTTGTCCGAGTCGTTCCAAACGACCAATGAGGTTCACCCGGTCTTGGTTATCTTCTTCGTGACGTAATAATTGTAATTCTCCGATGCCTTGGATTTGGCGGCGTTTTCCTGACGCAGATACCGTCAACCCATTCCCACTCCCGCGCACTAGAAAGGATCGGATAGAATGATAGATGATGCTTTTACAGTTAAAATATATAGACTTTTTTATCGACTGTTGTTTTGTCCACTTTTTTTATATAAAACTTTTGGTGTGTTTTTAAAGTGTAAACGAAAAATCTACGAAGCATAATTAAACTCACTAACTGTGTCTCTTGCAATTAGTACACACGTCGAAGAAATACGCGACGCAAAATTTTAAAGCAAGATGCCATGTTAAATAGAGGTAAGAAGGGAAACTGCACACTAAAATGAAGATTGCGGCTAAGGGTGGGTGTTAGGATTAGAGTAAGTTTCGGGGTTAAGATTAGCGGTTGGGGCAGGCATAGAAATAATTTGCATAGTTTTAGTGAACAATTGCCCTCCTCCCCGCTTTCCCCTCATTTTAGCGTTACCTTTCTATCAAGGTAAAAATGTAAACAGAAATAAAATGGGCGGATTGTGGAACATAATTCTATCTAAACAGTGAATTAAGATGAACACTTAAAAAAGTAAAGACCTCTATTCATACTTTTTATCAGGGTCAAAATGTATGCAGAAATATTGATGGGTTGTAGAACATAATTCTACCTAAACAGTGAATTAAGATAAACGCTTAATACAAAGACAAGTAACGACCTCTATCCATAAAGTTAATGAGATAAACTTACTGGCTGCTGTTAAAATATTTAATATTGATTTATTCTATTGAAATTTGACTTACCAATGGTAGGATGATAATCTCTTGAAGAAGACGGTGGTCTTTTAGAACTATATAGGCCGCAGAAATAGTTGGATCTTGTATTACGACAGCACGATCGTCTTATTATATTATCTTCCGTTCTGTTGACGAAATAAAACCCGGCTCCAACACTAAATGCGTTTATTCCGGCAATAATAGAACCTCTCTCATTCAATTTACTTTCGTAACAGCAGTCAAATGAACCGCCTAAAAAGAGGTAAAAAACTAGTGTTAAAAAAATTCTTACGAGTTCTGTAATTGGCTTATGTTTTAAATATATTGATTACATTATGTACATGTATTTTACACATTATCAGAATATTTCAGCAACTTGTCTGCGTGACTTTATTGCTTATGTCCCATCACTATTTTCTACAACATTATTGGGAAGTCGCACATACATGAAAAATATGTTTCACCACATTGCAGTAGCTCTGGTTACCCGACTTGATACAGGTTATATTGCAAAAAGCGTACGTGTTTCAATGCCTCGTACAATTTCACAGCACCTTAAAATAACATGAATAATCCATCGCAATGAAATAAACAGTGATACGATCCTATTCAAAGAAAACACCTGTATTAAACTGGAACTTCCAAGCATAACAGGTAGTGTTTCCACTTTCGTGATCCAGCTTTCTCCACGAGACCCCCATGTTCGAGAATGCCGCTTCATTATCAGGGCATGAATTTATGACGTCATATACAAAGCGAGTGATGTCATTTTGACGTAAGTACCACTCGTAGCAAATCAAGCCGTCGTTAGGGTTGCGAGGAGACCGATTTGGCGTCAAATCGTGAACGTCTTTACCAAGTTGAGATGTGCTATTGAATACTATCTAAAGGGAAATATAGAAAAGGATTGTTTAAACTTTATATTTTAAATAAACAAGTTATATTTAATTGTAGTTTTAACTTAATGTAACGCGTAACAGTTAGACAAAAGGGGTTGTGAGATAGAAACCTGCCGTTCACTGATCGGTCCTGTGATTGAGTAAGAAAAGCCATGTTGTTTGAACACCATAACGGTTGTGTAGCCGAATGAATAGTTAGCGTAACTTTTATACCAATGTCGATATAAAAAGGTCTTATAGAAGCTTATCACAGTTTGAAAACTTGAATGTACTGAACACTATAGTTTAACAGCTCGGAGTGAAAATGTTTTCATCATATGCAACACATTGCAATATCTGTAATGGACCTGACCATGGGTACGAGGTAATCCGAAGATTGCATATGTTATAACTCCCCCGTTTACCAAATTATGTTGATAAATATTAACAAATCCGACCGGTTAGTCGGGTGGTTTACATTGCCTGAACACAGCAGATTAATGGGTTTTACCAAATTGAAGAAACGTGTCTATTATATACAACACACTGCAATAGCTCCGTTCACCCGACGATGGATACGTAGTGATCTAACGATTGCCCGTGTGTTAACCCCCTTGGTTTTCCCGTTCACGGGAATAAACATGAATATCCTATCCTATCCAAATGCCGAATGGTTAACGTAACCGATATGGTCTTACTGACAGAGTTTATCATGAGTTTAAAATAAATTAACAAATCATACTTTTCTTATCGTTAATACGAATAACGCTAAGTTACATACCTCATCCAGCCTGTAGACTGTTGGTTTTCTGTTCGATTCTTCTCTTTCAGTCCACTTCCCCGAGCTGTTATGTTGCCACCAGGTAGGAGCAACACCGTTCACAAAGTAACCGGAGACTGCTTGGTAGAACGGGAGCTCAGTTGGTACGTCATACACAGGTCGCCACGTCATCACTCCATCCTCGTATAAATTGACGATGAACGTGCGAGCGCCGTCAGTGGCAATGAGACTTTGAAAGGTCATCTCCTGTTTAATACGATTCAGGATTAAGGAAAGGTATAACAATCAATACAGCCTTCATGTTCTAGAAGTAGCATGGTTTACAAAACTTTACACAGACGTTTTTGTTGTGGAAATGCGTTAATTTCTATTCCTGAAGTAATGTGTGCAGTTTTCCAGACAGTTATTTTGTGCCCTAATCATGCGTGCCCTGTAAACAACTGTGATCATGCCCGCATGTATGTAATAATCCATTACTTTGGTATGTAACATTCTTTGCGTGTATTTCGTTCTATATAACCCAACGTGTTTCGCCTTAATTTTATTCACTACCAAGTACCTCCTATAGCTTTAATCAAAATGTATGTATGAAACATGTTATCTCCATCATACATCTAAATAATATCGTATGGTGTTCACATTTTAAATTTCTTGCAAATAGAGATATTTTAAATGGCAGAAGTTGCAGCATTTTATGCACCGTTGCCAAAATCAAATACTTAGACAACTAGTTCCAAGTTTTCAGGTTTAAACTCCTTATTTCTCACCCCACCTCGTGTTCCGACGGCCATGGAGGGGGAATTCCCTCCCACGTCACTTTGAATACATATCTGGGTTCAAAATCGCTTGGTAAGAAAGTGGCGATGTGGTCTGTGACACTGTATTCACTTGCGTACAGACTCAGTTCGTTTAAACTGAATTCTTCCATGTCGTAAAGTTGATACCACATCTAAAGAAACAATTATACCACAGTGATTACATTTTATATAACCTTTCTAAATAAAAGAAATTCTTCTATAGCAAGATGTGTGTTTAATAATATATTTAGTATTTATATTAAATAATGCTTAGCTCCCTTAGACATTACTTTAATTAAAAACTTGTATTGCTCCCAGAATCAAAGTTATCACTAACAATGCACTATAGTAGTTTCTTTACCATGGATTTCCCGCTCCGAAAGGATACAAATAAATAGAATACGATGGTATAGAATATATTCCGTTAAGTGCCTTGCCCAATGACACAACCGACTAGCTCGCGACCAGTTTCGAGCCTGAAACCTTACGGTTTAAAGGCGTCGCTCTAAACCACCAGACTAACGGGCTGGAAATGTCATTTAATAACTAGTTATGTCGTTTCCTTGTTTTTTAAAACTGTAAGAGCTTTTTGCGATAAAGTCCAAAATATATTAAAATCAACATTCTGTAATTTTCATATAACCGTACTCGTCCTCTGCTAGCGTCAAATGCATCTGTCCACAAAGGAGAAACAATGGCGCATATGTGGTTCGGGAATTCCCCCTCTGACATCATTGCTAGTGACGTAATATTGCTGGGATTTCTAAAAGACGATTTTCTTGGATGGTTGCCTCCTTCTGGTATCGTGGTTATAATGACCAGGCCGTTTTCTGTAGCCTGGTGTGAAGAAAAATAGAACTTCTTAAAATGTAATCCTCTCACCATACATTAGCGTTGTGTATAAAACTACGGATAACTATTAAGGATAAAAGAATTAATTAAATATGGACACAAATTTGTATCGGCAACACATTCAGCTGAAAAGGCCAGAGATACTCACGTAAACTGATCTACAGTGTTTAGTGTTCCCGTCAGAGTCTTCGAGGGGAATTCCCGAGGGGATTCCCAGAATATCAGTGACGCGTTCTCCGGTCGAACTGGATAATGACGTAACCTGCCGGTCTTCAGCAGAGCTGCCGTAGTGGACCAACCTAGATTCTAGTGGAATCATGAAAGTTTAAGCTTATAAAACACACCCTACAACTGAAATGTCACATTTTTAGACTCAATTATAGACCTCTAAATGAAGAGATCGAAATTGAAATTTCAAATTTTACGTCACGGATAATGCGAAATTTTCGACTTTTGTGTTTTTAATAAATCTACTCTTTCGGGTGTTACGCATTTCTTTTATTTAAAGTATATTGCCTATTTCTCCTATTATTTGAATGTTTATTATTATTTTATTACTGAAATTATAAATTGGAAGTAATTAAACAACTCGTAAATGCAGAAAAAAACTACTTTCAATAGTAACATTATTATATTATGCGGTCCAGTTGAGTGTCGATATTCTACCAATGCAAAGACCCGGTATCAATTATAAAAATCAACATTTAATATTCTTTAACTGCTTTTACGGTCAAAAAAATTCTAAACTAATTTTAGGCTTATTTTATTACAAAAAACGTATTTTTTACCTTTACATTCTCCTACGAACCCGGTCCCGTTAACCGCTAAACTTCTATATCCGGTCTTACAATTGCATGAGTAACCCCCTTCGTTGTTGATACATCGTGCGTTCTCATCACAGTTGTGCGTTCCAGTCTGACATTCGTTGATATCTGGTATGAAAACAGATGATTTTAAACTTTACAAAGTCTTTGTATTCGTGGAAATATAGATGGGGGGTTTCCCTAACTTCCATTTTTCTCATCTATTAAAGTTTTCCTTGCACAATATCTAATAGAAAGTTTAGTATTGAGAGAGAAAAGGCAAAGAGTGTTTAAAATACCGACTGTGTGTTAAGATTGTTTCTGTTGAATGTACCACTGGATACGCTTCTAAATTTTATGAAATACATTTAAGTGTGGTACATCTTGCAACTTTACACACGTAGTATGCACAAAAGGAGGGATTTTGTGTAATTTGGGGATAGGATAGGATATTCATGTTTATCCCCGTGAATGGGAAAACCAAGGGGGTTATCACACGGGCAATCGTCAGATTACCTCGCGCCCATCGTCGGGTTACCGGAGCTATTGCAGTGTGTTGTGTATGATAGACACGTTTCTTCAATTTGGTAGTACCCATTAATCGGCTGAGTTCAGGCAATGTCCGTAAAGTGCCTTGCCCAAGGACACAACCGACTAGCTAGCGACCAGTTTTGCACCTGCAACCTTTCGATTGAAAGGCGACGCACTAAACCGCTAGACCACCGGGCCGGATAGTTAATTTATAAAATTTAAAAATTTATTAGTCAAATTCAATGGAACTGGCACAGTGCATGACTGACAATGGTAACGACTAAAAAGAGAGGATAAAATAATTTAGAAACTTACCATAAATAGACCGATTTATAATTTAATAATTATTTTATGTTGTTATTTGTCTTTAACTCACCTGTACAACTGCTCTCATCGTAAGGTGTGAATCCTGCCCGGCAGATGCAATGATAAGAACCGTACGTGTTCACACATCGCTGGTAGCTTGGATGACAGGTGTGCAGACGATTTGTGCATTCGTCAATGTCTATAGATATTGAAATCGCAATATATATATTAGTTTTGCTTGCACAGAGAGGAAAAGCGATTTGTGCGTTAAAGCGAGTTCCTGGTCAAAGACTAAAACCCTACTTTTAATATGGAAGAAACTACATTTTTGGAGGAAAGGTTTGTATCCGTTTTAATTTGATGCTGAAGGAGACTCGAAAGACTATTTACGCTTTGGGCAATTTCACGTGTTCAGCGAGTTTAAATTCTTTATCCAAACGATTAAAATGATCCAATTTTCTCTCTTGGTTAAATTTAAACTGGAAACCGCACTGGGTAATCAAATGACATTAAGTAGTTAAGGTTTCCGAGGTACTATGGACTGTTGCTGTTCGAACTTTCAAATTACGAAAATTAATTCATTAATGATTTTCAATAGGAAAGAAAAAGCGCAGGAACGAATTTGGACAAGTTTAGCTTTTGGATAAAGAAATCAAACTAATGTGTGATTGCACGCTGTAAAAATATTCTGAAATTGACTGCCAGCATCCGCTTTGAAGGAATACTACACAAAAGTGGAAGTCTCTTCCACGTTGCAATGGTATCAGCCAATGACCACCAACCGCGTTAAACGAACTAATTCAGTTTTAGTGTATTTTACACATATGTAGTTTGTTTCTGCAAGTAAAAACGTATGGGTCCCTGAGTTAACAATCATATCTTGTTATTAATGTTCATTACACAATAAATGTTATATTTTTTTAAATGCGACCCATAATTAACACTACGACATATAAATAAACCGAACCTTCACATTGTACGAAGTTCCCACGACGATCCCTCTTTGCCGTGACTCCCTCCAAACAGTCACAACGATACGCGCCGTTATATATGGAACAGAATGCGTAACCAGACTGCTGGCCACATCGGTTCGTGTCATTACCACACCACTGGTACATTCCTTCAGGACAGTCGGCTGTCGTACACTCATCGATCTAAAACGTTGGAAAGATTGCTAGACTTGTATAAGGAATGAAATGACAGAACTGCAGACAACAACACGAACTGTATTATTTTTGTCCATATTCTGAACTAGAAACTGAGTAAACAAAATAAGGTCGATGCACATCTTAAATTTGTTTGGTAGAACAAATATGCTGGCCGAATCCGGCATGTTAAGGATTTTGACAGTCTCGCAGTTTGTATGTAACCATACCCTGTAATTAAGATATTAAATACTATTCAGGTAATAATCCAGCCCACCAAGAACTTATTTTTCCAACATCTGGCCCGCCGACTTATAGAGCAGTTGCCCACCCCTGGTATAAAGGGTAAAAAAGAAAGCGAAAAACTGCCCACTGTATTAAAGGTTGGGTCGTTAAGTGTGAACTATCTCTTCTCCCCTCCTTTTAGCGTTATCCGACTAACAGACAAATGATGTAACTCTTTAAAGTTGATACATATTTGCTTTTCAGCCGATAGGTTTCTCTAAATCTTATTCGCTTTTCAGTCGTAGGGTTACTGGTTTAATCTCTAATTAGTTGGTTGTGTTCTTGGGCAAGGCACTTAGCGGACAATGCCTGAATCCAGTGGATTTATGAGTTCTAATGAATTGTAGGAATTCGTGTGGTAATTTAACGATTGCCCGTGTGATAACGCCACCTGCATTCCTTATTCATGAAAATAATATGCTATGTGTGTTTTACCCCATCCTATATGTGCTATCTCTATATTATGTCTTGTTATAAAACCACTCAAAATCTAATTGTAGTGCGACACGTACATGACCTTTCGCTTTTGAGTGGGTGCGTTTTCACAGATATCATGTATATATTATTTGGATTGTCTAGACGCTATACATTCATCTTGAAAAGATGTCTAACCATGGAGACATAAATAATGCAAAGGGTATTTGACTTATTACCAGAAGCATTCTAAATTAATATTGCACACAGCGCAATATACATCTCGTAAATTGGCGTTCTTTTGTTAATGGAATACTTCATAGCAATCTACCGCGCAAACCGTTCAAGTCGCATATTTTTTTTCCTTTTTACTCGACCCTGTTTTCGAACCACTGATTTGTTCGTTTTTAAGACTTTTCTGTATGTAATTCTATAAATCTGTCAGTTGCGTTAACCATTCTATTACACAATCGTATCGCATCGTATTCTTTTTTTTACCGGACTAGGTATCAAACCACAGGTGGGCTCGTTATTTGGACCGTTTTCACATAGAATCGTTAAATTGATCGCGTTAACCATTTGGCCACACGATCATTCAACATCATCCGCACGTTTTATTTTTACCGACACCCAAGATGGGTACGTCACTTGGCCCGTTTTTATATATGTGTATATGTGTCGACCACACAACCGTACCATGATCCGCACGTTACCTCCATCGCACTGCCGAAGCACATGCGCCCTTTAGTGGTGGGTTTCGGATTATCGCACATTCTCCTCCTCACGAGGATTCCCTCATCACAAGTAGATGAACAATTGGTCCATGACATCCATGCCCCCCAGCTTCCATCCGCTGTAATGTAGTTAAATCGTGTACTAACTATTCGTCCGCTGTAATGTAGTTAAATCGTGTACTAACTATTCGTTCGCTGCAATGCACTTGAATCGGGTACCAACCATTCAATGTGAATCAGGTTTAAATTGTATGTAATTTAGATACGTAATGGATAATGGAATAATGCACGTTTACAAAAGTGGCAAACGGCTTCTCCGTATTGTGTAAATGGTAGGAAATAAATATATTTTACTTCCAAAACCCCTGAACAGAAAAGGTTTGTTTAGATTATCAGTGTCACTAAATGAATCTTGTTTTTTTGCGCCCCAATAAAGTATATTTTTTATATCCTGTGTGATAGTAAGCTTGTTAATTTACAGCTTAAACTTGAATAAAAAATCGTAGATTTCAGCAATATTGAGGCTTGTATTAGCAGTGTATAGACTTTGTAAGTAAAATAGTAGATTTTAGTGAAAATAAATCGGTAAATATTTATTTAGAAATTACTTAAAAATATTTTTTTACTGCCGACGGAAATGCGTGTCAACGATTTTCTTATCAGTTCATGATTTTGTTCAGGTTAGTCATGTTTGTCATCGGACTTTAAGAGTCAGTGGAATTAAACAACATTTAAAAGGAAGTAAATCATTTTACGGGTTTTCCCAACGGATTGTTCTACTATATCTATGAAAATCCCACGTTTTTAAATGTAAAGCTCTGCACCAAGAGATTTTTCTGTATATTTGAGCGCCTACAGTATTAAAAAGGCTTTTTAGTTTTGAAATTTTGCTTACAACTCCATTTGTACTTACATGGTGAAATCCGATACAATTAATTCAATTTATCGTTTTGGTCTATAGCCCATACTTACATAGGAAAACCGCATTTCAATCTTAATTTCTGAGGAAGCGCCATCTTTATTTCATGCATTAATAATTGAATTCGCATATACATGGGAATATGATATCAATCGAGTAGTTATTGCCCATCAAACACAAGCCTCAACAAGGTTGATTGGTTTAAAACACGGTTAAACTTTTGCAATACATAACATCTTTTTTAAGTTTTCTACTTTAAAAAATTATCTGTCGGCAAGGAAAGTAAACTTATTATAAAGTTCTGTATATTTTTAATGAGTGAAGATAAGAACAGAAATAAAAGGTTTCTCGGATACTTTCATGGCAGGATTATCATTTTTTTATTAAACCAAGTTACCACAAACCTTTTATTAATTTTTACTCCTCTTTGATGTGTTTATTATTTTAGCACTGTAGGCAAAATTATTATTCTCACGTGCCAGCTACAAGAATTTTACATGCAGTAGATATTATTAATATTTTAAAGTTGCACAATTACTAGTTACATTATATACAAAGTGGAAATCGTTTATACATATAGCAAGTAGGGTATTTGGTCTATTACAACCAACTCCACAATACGCATACATTCAAATCTGCTCGCCCTTCTTTACAATTAAAACAAAATCATACAAATCATTTCAACTCCTACCTTCATCACATAGTGATCCGTAGTACGACCTGACACAAGAGCATTCGAAACTTGGTGACAATTCATTGCATATTCCTCCGTTCATACATGGTGCTGTACTGTTGTAACAGTTGTACGCATCTGGATGAAGTAGTGGTTGTAAGTGATTGTTTTCGGCCGAATGGTTAACATGATTAACTGGTATAAAGACAAAACAGGGCCAAGTAAGGAATACAGTGGTCTTTTGTTACGTTTGTAGCAAACTTACAGCTCACATAATATGTTTCGAACTTTCGACTCATTTTGTTAGAAAATACAATTCTCTATTTCTAAACACCAGTGGTCTGGAAACTTTGCAAATTTGTCCCTAAAACACGTAACTGAATGTATTATTTCTTTTATAAACACTGCTGTGTTTGTAAATGGATGATTAATATGACAAAAAATATCTATAAATGTGGTTACTATATATACTTTGAGAAAATTTCACTGACGACGTAAATAAAATATGTTCTGCTTTGGGAAAGATAATTAAACATACAACTGAATAAAATTTCATTTTTAATTATACATCTTTCATTTTTAAGTAGAGTAATCCTATATTAATGTTTCGAAAGGCTCTTAAATTGGAGTCCGTAAATGCCTTAATCTCCGAAATTATGACGTTTACAGCAAATGACAGGGAAATTGCCGAGATAAATTTACACGTTTTATCTCAAGCACGTTACCTTCGCAAGTCATGGCCGTGCCCACCCATGAACCATTGCTATGGCAGCTGACCAAAGCGTCCCCAGAGTTGTACTTGTACCCTGGTTTGCATTCATAGTATGTCTTCATCACAGTGGAGTTGAGGGCGGGAACTGAATGTCGTCCACTAGGAGGAATGCCACATTTGCTTACTGTAAAAAAAACCGAAGATCACTTTTTCGGTCGTGTGGCCAAATGGTTAGCGTTAACGATACGTATACCGACCTATACAAAAACAGTCCAAGTGACGAGCCAATCACGGGTTTAAAACTTAGCTCGATAAAAAATATTTTAAGATCACTAATTTAAGGATTTTTTAAAGGGGAAATGGGAGTGTTTTCTTACATACCTCTACTGATTAAGAGGTTAATGTTTGCTTACTGGTAAATAAACCGTCATCACAGGTAAAGCGTTTGAGGTTCTATATCTTTACCCACCTCTACGTCTGCTTTCTGCACTGCAAATACATAGAAACATCACAACTCCAAATAATAAAGTTTTTAACATGACCGAAGAGGAATAATCCTGATAAACGACGACAAGACACACTTCAATTTAAATACATGTGTTATAGACGTCAAGTATAAGCTATTTTTAACTCTGAATGGAAGAACATAATATATTTAAGGGGAGGCCTACCAAACTATCCTTTCCTTCTCAATTTCCCAAGAATTATGCGTAAGAAAATGTGACTTACCTGAAGGAAACCGTAATCGTACTGTCGAAGAGAGTCATTAATCATTCATGCCACTTAACCACCTGTGGCAATGCCGGATCTTATATAATTAGATGGTAATATGTTGTAGACGTGTATTACAATCTGATCCGACAAGCCATTACATTCACAGTAAATTGTGAAAAGCATAAAATGTATTGTTTGAGATTATCTTTGCGAACTGTCTCAACTCAAAAATATGAATGAATTTTAACAATATATCAACATTATGGGATTGTTACTCATACTATACATAGATATATTGTTTGTAAAGTTAAATAAGCTGAAATATGTTAAGCATGATCTTACTTTTGTGTACAATTTTCAGTAAATTATTTTAACTGTTTTTAATCTTGCTTATACTTATTTTTACATGGTTATCCAGATGTTAGGGCAGGATATAATAGTATAGAAATTTATTTTTTAGCCGGTAAATCGGGAAACAATGGAGATTTACCTAACGATGAGAAATCAGATTATCACACGCCCACCATCAGATTACATGAAATATTGTAGTAAATGGATAGGGATATGTATGTTTATCACCATGGATGTGAAAATCAAGGGGGTTAACACACGGGCAATCGTCAGATCACCTCGCGCCGTCGGGTTACCGGAGCTATTGTAGTGTGTTACGTTTGGTTCACACGTTCCTTCAAATTAGTATAACCCATTAACCAGCTGGGTTTATGCAATGTCCGCTAAGTTTCTTGCCCAAGGACACAACTGACTAGCTAGTGACCAGTTTTGAATTTGCAACCCTTCGGTTTAAAAAAGAAGCACTAAACCACCAAGATACGTGATCGGACAAATACGATTAAAGACTTTTATTAGTTGAAGTAGAACTTATTAATCTATTGATTTCAGGGATGTCACTATAAGTGTATTTCACAACTGTTAGGTCGAAATATAGTGATGATTTATTGTTCGTCGCTGAAGGTGATCCTGAGGAAATTAAAATGTGCTTTAAATCACCAAGTTATACCAAGCCGCTTTTTCGTTTTTCAAAATGAGTTATCCGTAGACAATTCTTAAAAATGTGGATTTTTTCACCAGATAGGTTAAGCTCACATCTGTGGGCTCGCGCTTTTTTGAAGCTGATTGCTTGAAGTTGGCTGAGCTTGTTTAGCCGGCTGCCTTGCGGTCTCTGGCGAGTTGCGCAGAGGAAAGTTTATAACGTTTACTCTCCACAGAACGCCCACCAAATATTATGGTAGCCACGATTTGTAAATGTTAGATCTCAAACTCAAAGTCTAACTTTTGATTCAACTTAGTCGTATTCTGCGTCTCATTCAATATATATATAATAGGCCTACGGTTTATTCGCAAAGCAAGTTACTTGGTACGTTATTGTGGGTTATAGTCTGAGGTACGTTATTGTAGGTTATTATAGAAGGTTATATCATACTATTCAAATTTCCAGAATATATACGGCATTTACGAGGTGTGAGAAGTTTACGTGCGAGACGTTTCACATCTGCACGTTTTACTATCTGTGGGGAATTAGGTGGAAAACTATGTCAACGATTTAAACGGCAAAAATACAAAGGCCCGTACAAGGTGATAAGTACGCAACGAGTAATAACACGTGAGAGTCGGTAAACTTCTAACGCAAAAAAACGACGTTAAAACACAAAATATTTTAGACATAAATTAAAACAAATATATATTAATAAAGGTGCAACACATCTATCTTTATGACTTAGCATGGAAACAATGTATCCCGACGTATGATGTGTTAAAGGTTGTCCAATAGCGATTATATTTACTCTAACTATGATAAACATCAGTGTTCTATCGTTTGATCTGCTAATTTATTTAAACGACCCCCATTTCGAAATGTGCCTATACGATTTCTATGATAACTGTTTTGACTTTTAAGCGTGGGGACGTTGACAACAAAAATGTAAATTAAGTTGTGTCCAACCGTGAATTTTGCGTCACTTTTAACACTGTTTAAAACAACCATAAGTCTTAAAGGGAAATTATGAGTGGAAAAACAAAGTATGCCACCGATTTGGAGAAATCAGTTCTTGTCAACAATTTTGAGAAAAGAGGTTGGACTCAAGTAAGTGAAACATTGCGAAAGTCGTTTTTTTCACACTTTCCTTCGAGACTTAAGTGTAATAATTTTAAAATAAATATTTTTTTAGTTTTATTTTTGATTATATCATCCGTTAGGTTTGGCAGCCATGTCTAAATATACCTTAACTGAATAATTAATTAAAGAAAACCGTGTTTTAACGACAATCGTTTTGCCGTCTTTTTCTTCGTTTTCATTTTTTATAGTAGATCCTGCTATGTGTTTTCATATTTAAAGTAACATCATCCCGATATACAATAGCCCTTACTGCATGGTTTCACCAAGATGGTAGATAGAAGATAAAATCGTGTTCTCCTTATCTGCAAAATGTGTTTTGTATTTTATATACTGTCAGGGTAATCTTGGTTATGATTACCTATTGCTATTTATAATAATACTAATTTCTGTTGGGAGAAACTAAAGAGAGGGAAGGAGGGAAACTGCACACTAAAAAGAAGATTAGGCTGTTAAAGTTAGTTTTAAACATGGGGTTGAAGTTAGGGTTAGTTCGGGGATTGAGATTAGTATTTAGGGCAGCGTTAAATTAGTTTCTGTAGTTTCCATGTTTCCCTTTTATTACTGTTGTCTTTTTCTTTGCTTCGAACAACTGAGAAAGTATTATGAATATTTCTGAATTTGTGGTAACCAAATTGTGTTATTTTATTTGCATTCATAACAATGTTCAATATGAGAAACAATAGCATATACAATGTATATGTATATTATACATGACACATACAATATATTACCTTAAACCCACTGTCGGGTTCCTGATAATGGAGTTAATGCAGTGTTATATATAATTAAGAATCAAAATCTTTAGTTCACCATACACTTGAGTAGCCAACATAGTATATAAGTGCAGTGCCCTAGGACACAACCACTAAGTCAGTGGCTGGTTTTGATCTTCACAACCTTCCTACTGAAGGCCAACTGTTTACCCAATTAAGATAATTTATGGGACATTATAATGATAAAAACTACTTTTACATCTTACAAATTATAAAAAAATGAATACCAACTAAAGATAATTAAAATGTCAGTAATTATCAAAACTTAATAATGTTTATGTGAACTATGGTTTCCTTTATTAAACTAACTTGCAAAAAAACTTATTTAATTTATGGTAAAATGACGTCAGGTGTCAGCTGATGAAGATTGGAATTTCTATTGGACAAATGTTAACACAACAAGAAACATATTTAGCCTTGAAAATGGATACAGGTATAGTATCTTTTTTAATCTTAATATTTGGCTGTTAATGAGCAACGGTAAGATTGGAAAAGTATATTTACTGGAATGTTTATTACTGAAGCATATAGCCTACTTTTTATTCTTTATATTGGGCTTTTAACAAATAAGTTGTTAAAGGGCTGATGTTTAGGGTTGGAAAGATTTTTACAAAGGGTTTAAGCTTGGTCAGTACGATTAGCTTAGTTGGTTAGTGCGTCGCCTTTCAGTCAAAGTCCTTGCAGGCTAAGGGTTGCAGGTTAAAAAGCCCATTATAAAGAATAAAAAGTAGGCTATATGCTTCAGTAATAGATACTGATCCCCTTGTCAGTTGTGTCCTTAAGCACATTTAACTAACATGAGCTAAACCCAGAGGATTAATAAGTTCTACTAACACTGCAATAGCTCCGGTAACGGTTAGCGTAAGGTGATCTGACAATTACCCATGTGTTAACCCCCTTGGTTTTCCCATTGACAGGGATAAATATGAATATCCTATCCCTTAATAAAAATGCATACAGGTTATCTGATGACCAAATAATCAATCATTTTCCCAACCATTATGAGTTAACAAGGAAAGATCTGATGGTGAAAAACATCAAAAGATTTCGAAAAGATTTGGATAAAGAAGGGCATCCATTGGCTGAAAAGGTTGATTTTAATAAAGGCCTTGTTATTCTGTTGCTAATTTTCCTCTGTAGATTCTGTAGTATCTATGTAAGCCTGTCTTTTAAGTTTTTGTTTTAACAGCTAAGCCTGGTACAATTTGGCTAACCAACTAATTTGAACAAAACTATTTTTTGACGCCTATAACTCAACTCTAAAAACTTTGTGTTTTATAAAGGATTCTAAACCTTACAAACCTAATTAAAATTTTATTTCGTAAATGCTCTAACTAGCACCTTACGAATCCAGTGTTTTAAGTTGTTAATGGATAATCTGTACAGATTACGAGGTTTCTTATAACATCAATCATCATCAATTTGATAGGATGAACTGGGCAGATACGTCTATCTGGATTCCATTCCTGTGACCTTCCTTCTTCCAGCCGATTACAATTTGTTTGTCGAAGAATTCAGGAAGAATCCGTCAAGCACTTGGATCATGAAGCCTTGTGGGAAAGTATGCAATGCGATTTTTAATATGAGGATATTCACATTTATCCCTGTGAATGGGAAAACCAAGGGGGTTAACGAACGGCCAATCATCAGATCACCTCGTAGCCAATGTCGGGTTTTATTTGAATCCACTGGGTAACTCTTTAAATGCCCTATCCATAGTTAAAACCACGACGGGTTGAGAGACTACTATATAAAAGATATCTTCATTTACCAATTTTCAGGCTAGAGGAATTGGAATTTTCCTCATCAACAAACTGAGTCAGTTGAAGAAGTGGTCTCGCGACAGTCGCACTTCCTCGTTTGCGCCACCTAATGCCAGAGATGCGTACGTTATTTCTCGCTACATTGACAACCCCCTACTTATAGGGGGAAAGAAATTCGACCTAAGAATGTAAGATAATTTTTTTTGTTTCTTCGTCTAAATTATGACTAAAACATAAGACTGAAAGTTTTAATCATAAAATAAGAACTACAAACAAAATTATGATTACATAGCATAAATGGCTACCCAATAGTTATATTTTATATCTGTTGTTCGTAACATTATGTTTAGAGTCTAGTTAATAGAACAATTATGATTTTGGTTTAACTTATTAAAAAACTTAAAAAGTATATTCCAAAATAATGTCAACGGACAGACGGGTTTCTTGAACTATCTACTTGCCAAATCCATCAATCACCATTATATATATCCAATAAGGATCGTTTATTGCATTTGCTTTCAAATATTCTAGTTTTATGTCTATTAAATCATGGACCTAGTAAAATAAAAACTCAAATAAAAAAACTAATCTAAAACACAATAAATAGCTGATGGAATACCACCACCGTTTAATGACCACCGAGTATTAATTTTTTCTCTTCCCAGGTACGTTTTGGTGACTTCGTACCGCCCCCTTAAGTGCTACATGTATCGACTTGGTTTCTGTCGCTTCTGCACCGTCAAGTACACGCAGAGTACCAACGAACTGGACAACATGTTCGTACATCTCACCAATGTCTCCATACAAAAGCATGGCGAGGAGTATAACCCGGTCCATGGCGGAAAATGGACAATAAGGTTTGATGTACTTCATTAAATATCAAACAAAGAACTTTAAACACTTTTACCTGAAATATTTTTGTGTAAAGTTATTATTTGGATAAAACATTAATGTTTATTCCTGTGAATAGGAGCTTTATCACATGGTTAATTGACAGATTACCTGTGGTGTAGAATGTGTGAAACTAATGAAAGAAGATTTCCACTTAGGATAGGATATTCATGTTTATCCCCATGAATGAAAAAACCAAAGGGGGTTAAAACACAGGCAATCGTCACATCACCTCGCGCCCATCGCCGGGTTACCGGAGCTATCGCAGTGTGTTGTGTATGATACACATGTTCTTTCAATTCAGTGCAATCCACTAATCCGCTGGTTTCACGCAATGTTCATAAAGTGCCTTGCCCAAGGACAAAACCGACAACCTAGCTACAGTTTCGAACCTGCAACCTTTCAGTTGAAAAATGTCGCACTAAACCACCAGACTAACTGGTCGGACAGGAGAAAACAAGGTTTAGAAAACACTCACATATTTTCTCACACCCCCAGCAACCTACGACTGTACATAGAAGGCACAAGAGGCAAATCCGTCACTGACAAGCTATTCGATGAAATTAACTGGCTCACTGTGATGTCATTGAAAGCAGTGTCTGGTTCAATGGCCAATGACAGACATTGCTTCGAAGTGTACGGTTATGACATTATAATAGATGACAAACTTAAACCATGGCTTATAGAAGTGAGTTTCATTTTTTTAAGTCCAAAAAAGTGGTAAATTTTGCAATTTAATGGTGTACTTAAATTGGTCTGTAATTCTAATGTACTGTTTGTGCTTTATTATGGGTCCCATTTGGAAAAATGGGACACATATTGTTTTTGTCCGTTTTTTTTTTTTCTTTTTTTTTCTTTTTTTTTTTTTTTTTTTTTTTTCGTCAAAGGTTTGACAGGCATGGCATGGCGCCCCGACATCTACCAGAAGGAATAATCGAATCGTAATGAAACTTGGCCTTTCGCTAGACAACATGGTCTAGATATGCAGAAACCAAAATTTTGGGTAATAAATCCAGGGGAATTCCCCTGGTAGGTTAAAAACCAAAACGGTATTTTTTATGAAAAATTTAGCTTTTTGCGGCATAGCGCTTGAACGGCTACTCCAATTTCAATCAGATTTGGTGGAATGTAAGTGCATTAGGCACTGATTTAACATTTGAAAGAAATAAAAAAATTACCTAGGAAAACACCCTAAAAAATAAGATTTTGTACTCAAATCATAATTGTGACAGGCATACCATGTCGCCCCGACATCTACCAGAAGGAGTAATGGAATATCAATGAAAATTTGACATTTTTTAGACACCATTGTCTAGATATGCAGAAACTAAAATTTTGGGAGATAAACTCAGGGGACTTACCCTGGGGCGTTAAAAACCAAAACGGCATTTTTTTCTAAAAAAATAGCATTTTTTGGTCATAGCGCTTAAATGGATGTTACAATTTGAATCAAATTTGGTGGAATGTAAGTGCATTAGTCACTGATTATACGCTTAAAAAACATAAAAAAATTACTTAGGAAAATACCCTAAAAAATAGGATTTTGTTCTCAAATCATGATTGTGACAGGCATGCCATGTCGCCCCGACATCAACCAACAGAAGTAATGGAATCGCAATGAAAATTTGACATTTGTAAGAGAACATGGTCTAGATATGCAGAAACCAAAATTTTGGGTAATAAATCTAGGGAAATTCCCCTTAAACCTTAAAAACCAAAACGCTATTTTTTCTAAAAAATAGCCTTTTTTGGGCATAGCGCGTGAACGGCTGTTACAATTTAAATTAGATTTGGTGGATTGTAAGTGCATTAGTCATTGATTTTTAACACTTGAAAGAAATAATAAAATTACCAAGGAAAATACCCAAAAAATAGGATATGTTCTTAAATCATGATTGTTACAAGCATGCCATGTCGCCTCGACATCTACCAAGAGGAGTAATGAAATCGCAATGAAAATTGGACATTTGTAAGACAACCTGGTCTATATATGCAGAAGCCAAAATGTTGGGTAATGAATCTTGGGGAATTCCCCTCAGGCGTTAAATACCAAAACGTTTTTTTTCTAATAAATTAGATTTTGTAGCCATAGCGCTTGAACGGCTGTTCTAATTTTATTAAAATTCGGTAAAATGTTAAAACATTAGAAACTCTGTTCCAATTAAAAAAAAGAAAACATTTACTTATAGGTTAATTTCCATGAAAACGAAGATATGTTTCTGAATTGTGATTGCGACAGGCATGCCATAGCCTATCGCACCGACATCTCCAACAAGAAGTCGACAAATCAGATTAAAACTTTAAAAATTGTTACATAGCATGACTTACTTATGTAAAAACTTATCTACTAAAACCAGGGGAATTCCCTGAAACAATAAAAAACTAAATCGGGCTGTTTTGGGAATTTAGCTTTCTTTCATTATACAGCGCTTGAAAACAAGCTATAATTTAAAACATTTTTGTTGAAATGTTCGTAAATTTAAGACGTTTGTTCTTTATTTAACTAAACATGGAAAATAAGTTTGGTGTGTTAACTATGGGACCCATGCGTTTATGCTTGCAGAAACAAAAACTACATACTTAGTGTATAAAATACAAATTGTGGTTAGGGACCCTGTAGCATGAATATAGGTTATACAACATGTGTTTTACAAATAGTGATGGTTAACACGTGGTTGACACTCTCTAGTTAAATTTACAAATGTTTTTAAAATAAAACAATTTTGTGAGATTTTTTGTTTGACGCCTATTATTTTTGAGGTAATGAATTTTAGTATTGATACCGTGATGGGTGTGGGAAGTCAAACTCTTTTTACATGGATTTGAATTTCTATTAATATTTCCAAGCTCCCGTGATTTTAATGAATACAACTCCGACTGTGGGCACAAGGTAATTTAGAGATCACCGAAATCTTGTTTTCACACCCTAGAGATCAGTAAAAGTGCCTCATTGTATGCAATATCTGTATAAATTCAGGTGAATGCATCTCCTTAGAGGTCTTACCAAAATCCCGTTTTAACAATCTAGAGATCACTAAAAGTGTCCCATACTATGTGATATCTGTATTAATCCAATATTTACAACTTTCCCAGGTGAATGCATCTCCCTCTCTATCCTCGACCACTGCGAACGACCGGATCATGAAGTACAACCTCATGAACGACACCATCAACGTCGTGGCTCCAACCGGGGAAGTACCTGATGTGAGATGGAACAAGATCCCACCTCGGGAGGCTTACGGACATTACGATCTGCTCTACGACGAGGAGTTGGCTCACCAGCAAAGCGAAAGCGGGGCAGGAGGGGTTAGCTCGGGGTCTGGTGTGGTGGGTGAACGGGACTCGAGATCAAGGGGGCTGTTAGGAGGGGTCGGGGGTATAAGAGCGAGGGACCATAGCCGAAACAGAGGGACAACCTGGAAATGAACTATTAAAAGATGAAGCTTCAGGCAGACTGAGTTCTTTACTTCGCCATTGGGGTCCATGCATTCACATTTCACATACTTTGTTTGGTAGCCTAGTATGGACCTCACATGAACTACATCCTTTGCTCACTATTATGTAAGGACTTCATTTCACCTACTGTGACACACCATGAATCATTGCCTTTGCACTTACTTTCATTTAAGCAAAAAGTGGTTCTGGATTTTCAATTTCAGGAACAACATTACAAAATAACCATGCTCTGCGGTAACTTATAAGATACTATTTTGCAAGGAGTCCTTCTTCGAGTGTAGGCTAACACCAATCACAATTTTGTAAAGACTTGCAAAATTATTTTGTCATTCAGATTCAGTACAATAAAGCCTTTTTAAGTGGAAAATTGTGCGCAAATGCCATTTTATACAGAAATGGCAAAGTTTACTTTTTAATACAAAAGTTTTCACAGACTCTGCTTTACGAGCATGCTATTGAGTGTGAGAATTGGAAAATATTTTACTTACATTGCGATTATAAATATTGGTCAGAGATAAAAATTTAATTCTCTTCCATGTAATTTCTACTTAAAGTGCACACATTTCTTAGAGACTTTACAATACTAAGTTGGATTGATAGCCCACAAGTTATTGTAGTTTGATGTGTATGATTGAGATGCCCCTGCATTTTAATGGAATTGGCTGACGTCTGACTGGATTGCTTAATTACAAAACTGACCAGTTTTCAACCTGCAATTCTTCATGGGAAATTCGACAAACTATTTGTTAGGCAAGACATTATTCTCTGCTGTGATATTTTAACTAAGGATTTTTACGCCTCGATAAGAGATTTTGTGTCTTTTTATAACGACTTGTTTTAAAGACTGTTATTTTGCCAACATTTTCAATATCATTATATTAATTACATTTACAGAATTCTACCAAAAACATTATTCCTATACAGTACTGAAAGGCTGCAAAGTCTGCTCTTACATCAAGGCAATCTCAGATACACAACACAAACAGTTTATGTAGATGGTTATATTTTACAGACAGATTCACATTAATCCAATGTTTTACATGTCATGTTGGGTGGTATACAGAAAAAATGTTTTTCCGCGAAAAATAAATTTGGCAAAACTTCGACAAAAATGAAGTTAATTTGCTTTCCAGCCAGTAAAAATGTACCACAAGTTTTCATGATTGTGAGACTTAAAAAAAATGCTGTAAAAAGTCAACTACAAATTTATAATTGGTGATATGCCATGTACAAAATGGTCGTTGCAGGGGCAATGGAACCATGCTGTGTTTACTTCAATTTAAGAAGCTCGACATCGAACACCAATGTAGCATTCGGTGGAATCACTCCTCCAATGCCGTTGGCTCCGTATGCATAATCGGGAGTGCAAGTCAGTGTGGCTCTTTGACCGACAGACATCTACAAAATTAAATTTTCAGTTTAATTATGATGCAAACTCAACATTAAAAAATGGAGGCCAGTTATTTTGAACATACACACATGGTAAAGAAGGATTAAACATTGTAAACATATTGTTTGTTTTTTTGGCACATACCATATCAACATCTAATAATTAATTTGCCAAAGACTCAAACTGAGTTGAAGTAGGTTTAATCCCACAACCCTCCGGCCAATGGTTTTATGGATTATTGTATAGTCAGGCGAAAATAGTTTTGTGGGTCTGTGTTTCCGCTTTCAGTCAAAAGGTTGTCTATTCGAAACCAGTCTCTAGATAGACAGTTTCTTTTGGGCAAGGCACTTAGCGGACATCATGTAAACCCAATAGAGAAATAACTGACTCAAGCATATAAAACACTGTAATAGCCCCAGTAATGTCCGACAGGCTAGTCTGGTGGTTTAGTGCGACGCCTTTTACCCAAAAGGTTGCAGGTTCGAAACTGGTCGCTAACTAGTCGGTTGTATCCTCGGGCAAGGCACTTAACGGACATTGCCAGAACCCAGCGGATTAGTGGGTTCTACCAAATTAAAGGAATATATATGTATTATACGCAACACACTGCAATAGCTCCGGTAACCCGACGATGGGTGCAAGGTGATCTGACGATTGCCTGTGTGTTAACCCAATTGGTTTTCCCATTCACGGGGATAAACTTGAATATCCTATCCTATCCTGCGGGCTAATCTTTTGGTACCTGTGTGGTAACACTACTTATGTATTCACAGGAAAATGTGACAATTGCCTGTGTGATAATGTCTATTGCATTTGCCAACTCACAGTTATTTAACATGAATATCCTGTAAATGAACTGGTAGAACTTTTAAGTATTAGTCTTAAGAGGTGACAAGAATATGAATACAAAGTTTTCAGCTACAGAAAAAAAAAACATTTACTGGGATACACATCCAATCCTATTCTATACTTGGTCTTTAAATTAATATTGCACAAAATGTCAGGTAGGGCCATGGAATCCCACCTTCGCCCACCCTACTACATACGTACAAACTGCTGTACTGTTACTTAGCCTACTATATTTGCACTATATATTGTTACATCAGTTAACCGTTGTTTAAATTAACCGTTAATTCGCAGCCCTAATTTGCATACTGCCATACCTGCATGACACCTTCATCCCAACCGCGAATAACCTGTGCTTTCCCGATTACGAATTCGAAGGCTTTACCGCGGTCTCTTGAAGAGTCAAACTTCTTTCCATTTGTCAGGGTGCCTGAGTAATAAATCATTGTATGAACATTTGTGTGTGTACAAAAATTCAGTAGGAGTATTAGTGTGTGCACAAAAATTACGTAGGAGTAATTGCAGGGTTCGAATTAAGGGATCGCGAATCGCTATTCGCAAACCGTTTTTTAAAGTTCGCGAATTAGAAAATTTAACAAAATTGGCGAAAATATAAATTACCGTTACTGATTTCGCGCACTTTTAATAATAAATTATCAACACGTTAATATAACATCGTTTGCCTTCAACATAACATTTAACAATCACATTACTGTAACATTTATTTACCTTGCCTTTACTTTACATTATTGATGCATAATAAGCATTTCTATCACAACGCAACAATAGCCATTATGCGTTAATATACCACGATTTCTTTATTTATAATTGGCGGAGATGCGCAAACCCCTTTATAATAAGGTTAAATATTGTTTAACAAGTAAGATTACTTGTTTCTATGACTTCGTTTCGTCGATATTCGTCCTATCCTACACGCATTAACTTACGATAAGTTTAGTGTAGTTTATCATTACTACTAAATAACGGTACTGTTTGATTAATTAATTGTTTTTCTGTCTTTAAAGATTAGTTTGAGAGGTTCTGAAACCGCATTCTAAGGCAATTTAACATACCCAATGCGCGAAAACGATTTTCTCCTAACCCACACATTTCGCGAATCGTTTCAAAATCATTAATTCTAAACCCTGAATTGTGTGTGTACAAAAATGGCAACCGCTTTAATTATTTTTGGTTGTATGAAGTCTGTGTTGGTTTAAACTTGTGTAGATTAGTTTAGACGATCATATTGTATGCATTGTGATATAGCATATTAGCTTTCACAACTCCGATTGTTCTATTTTTAAAGACAAATTTAGTTCTGGGTGCATTGATATTTATATACAGAATGGGGAAATAAAATCGTAACCAATGCTTGATTTAGTTCCATAACAAGTTGTGGGGATTTGCATAAACTAGTTGTTTCTTCTACCTGTACTGATGATTTAATGCAGATACAGTAAAACACTTATTTAAACTAGTTCTGGCAATCCTGTCAGGACATGGCAGCGGCAAGTGCGCGGAGATTAAAACCCTTATTCTCTGTTCAGTTTGTGCATTCTGCTTTTTTTTGTTAGCTAATCTTTTATTGCTCTATATTAAACGTCACGAACAATTACACATGACATGGCAGAAAGCATTATGGCTCGTAAGACTTTTGTTCAAAGCCCGTGTTTACAAGACACTCAAAATTGTGGAAAACAGAATTTATACATAATACAAAATCATGACAGAGACACAAAATTACTATTACTTATTTTAAATTGCCTTTGCAATGACAGTTAATACATCATAGCTATTTCAAGGCCAGTTCTACAACAACATTCCAGCAGACATTGAAGATATGACAATTGAATTTCTGAGGTCTTATTTATCTCAAGTTATATTGCTTTAATTTTAGAATTTTTTTATACCTAGAGACAAGTTTCTGAGTGTGTAGTTATTTGGAAATTTTCTGATTGTGACCGGTCCACATTTTTAAGGCAATCATTGCATTTTCCTGGTTAATTGTAATCATGAGCATAAAGAAACATACAGTGTATATTTGGACATCTATGAACATACAGTTTTGGAACATACAGTGTATATTTGGACAATTACCTGTATAATGAACGCAGACAGTCTGTCCAGACTTTGGAAAATTTGTACCTGCATAAAAGAATAAATGTCTAGTTTAGTACAAAAAAACTAAAACAAAAAAGATTAAAAAATAGAACCAACTTAAAATTTTCCCATCTAATTTTATTTACATATTTGGTTGTATCCAAAAAAGCTTTATGATGTCATAATACCGGTAATTGTTTATTTGCAAGAGACACCATCTGTGTATAAACGGTGCTCATAGGTTGTGTATTCCTGACGAAAACCATTGCTGTTTTTGTTACTTGCATGACATACCTTACATAATGAAACAAAGGTTTTGTTGTAAATGCCGAACTAAATACCATTTTAGCAGAGTGTGATTGCACTGATAAAAAGATATACTTTTGCTCTTTTTGACCAGTTGCAAGTTGAACTTGGGCCAAACTATCCTAAAGTAGACACTTCGGTTAACATTGCTTAAAACACTTGTAAGGAAAATAGTTAGCTTTTTCACCCAACAAAAATACTAGTGTTGCCTTAGTAGCATTAGGGGATTTTCACTTAAAAACTAGCCTTAATCGACAGTATTTAGGTAACTATTCATGGACATGCCATCTCTGATATTAAATTTTAATGATATAGCCCAGCGGTTCCCAAACTGGGTGCCGTGGCGCTCTGGGGAGCCGCGAGACTTTGCCAGGGGCGCCGCGAAAGCATGCGGAAGGTGCTGCATTTATTGTTTTTTTCACAAAAAAACAGTACATGTGTGTTACACCAGTAAAACGTTTATTGGAGATGTTTGAGCCTGGTGTGCAACCCCATACACTGGCATACAGCATTCGTTTTACTTGTAAAATCCATTTTTCGGTGTTATCTGCCACTATTTGCTCACTAACATGGCATTGTTTTCGAATAATGGTTTGTCAAATAACTGCTTTGCATTAATTGACTGTTCGTCACTTTAGTAGTTTAGTGAATAGTTTTAAAGAGTTTGAATGGTTATCCAAATGCATGCTATAGTCTGGATATACAATATACAATACATGCAGTTTGAAAATTTTGACTTTATGAGGGAGCCGCAAGGTTTAATAAGTTTACAAAAGGCGCCGGCAACAAAAAAGTTTGGGAACCGCTGATATAGCCTATACAAGATTCAAATGTTTTATTTGGTCAGCATGATACTTTTATAAACATGCGTCTAGAGACAGAACGGTAGTCTGATTTTTCTCTGCTGGGTGGCGCTATTTATCAGCTGTACTAAAGCGGGGAGGAGGGAAACTACTAACTAAAATTATGGACACTAATTTTAACCCATTCCTGAACACTAAACTCAACCGCAAGACTAACACTAACTCTAGCCCCATGTTTATTACACCATTTACGCATTTTAAGTAAATAGTGTTTACAATTAAAAAACTGCAAAGAGATCGATTACTTTAGCCAATGCTTGGAAAAATTCCAAAAATGCTCAAACAAGCTGAATGCGGGGTTATAATGAGTTTGTTTATAACTAAGAAAAAAAAGAGTTAAAAAAACGAAAAAAAAAGTTACCCGTAGGGGAACCGAACCATAGTCTCCCGCGTGACAGGCGGCGACGCTTACCATTACACTAACGAGGAATACGATTCGCAAGTGCGAAAACTAGTATAAGACCACTCAGTCGCGGGTGCCTCAGTCTAAATACTACAGGACCGCTTAGATTACTTAGATTGCTATAGAAAGTAATTCTAACCCTGTCCCAAACATTAATCTCAACCCCAGAACTAACTTTAACCCCAACCCTAACATTAATATCGAAAATAGTTACTCCCCAGATAATTCCAAAAAAATAAATAGCGCCACCCAGCAGAGAAAAATCAGACTACCGTTCCGTCCCTAGTCGCATCTCTTTTATAATAGTAACAATCACCATTTTATAATAAATAAATAATAAACACAGTGTCACAATAACATTATAGAAAAGAAAACGAAATAATTCTGGCCAGGGTGACAGTGAAAAGACTTCCATAAACAACTTACCATCTCCAGCTGTAATCGTCTCCACAGTTACTCCCATTTTATAAATGCCAAATTTTCTAAAGTTGTGTTAAAAATTGAACTGCATAAATATATGGAGTGTGAGAAATAGGGTTATTAAATATTTTGTCAATGAGCACATGTACAGAAATATACCGAAAATGTCATCACATTTTGCTAATTAACCAAAGCCACTTTTACACTTTAGTACCTTCTAAGCGTTTCTGTCGAAGAAAAAAAGTAAAATTCAGATCTTTTGATCATGGAAATGAAGTAAATCTAAGCTATCTGATCAAAAAACCAATTTACACTAAATCCATATTGAATAATTGCATTTTGCACATTGCGCACCTGTCCCACGTGACTAAGCCACGCCTGGAGTACCGGCTTCGAGCATAAAAATCATAAAAAGTAAAAACATTTCCGCAGTATTGCTATATATAGCCTGCATTTGATGGTAATGCGCTATACTGAATTAAAAACAAAAATGATCTTAGCAACGAGACCATAATAGCTATGAAACTTAGTCTGGTTAAAAAAACACATTTAAAAAATCTTTATGATGCACTGTTCTGAAACAATTCGTTTTATCTTGCCGAGTAACAACTACTGACATAAAATAATGTTATTCAGTAGATTTCCGACTAACACAGATGTAACTGAAGTATGAAGGTTAAGTCGAACGTTTTAGAATACCTCCATCTGGATCGGTCGTTCAGTCTACTTACTGTCAAGAACACAAGACTGGTATTGGAGTATTTTAATTTACTAGATGTCCATAAAAAGGGGAAATTAAATGACATACAGTTTTACCAGTTCCTTCGACATGTCACGAATTTGGACAAACGACAAATATTTTTGGTTCTTGATATGTTGGACCAAAAGGCTACAGGCTATATTCGTTTCCAGGTAAACCTTTTAATGGCTTTTTATTACCAAGTAGGCGTGTAAGTTCTAATTTTTACCATAAACTTTTTACTGCGGGGATTATGTGTGCTTAATAACACTTTTACGCGGATACAGTAATTTAGTATTAATGCTAAACACCTTATGTTACGGAATTTCAATTTACAGGAATTTTACCTACTTGTGTGTATTTTGATCGCTTTAAAAGATCGAGTCGAAAAACAGTTTATTTTTCGTCATTCGAAACTTGTCTTTGAAATTATGGACGAGGACGGCGGGGGGACGATATCTGCAGATGAGTTCGGACAATATGGATTTCTATTTAACCTCAAAGATCACTCGGTAGGTGTAACATAGAGATGCTACCAGAGAACCCAATTTAAGTCACTATACACCTCTCTATACCACATGATTTTACGTCCGACCGCAAAGCTTGGTAGATTAGTGCATTCGCCGAAGGATTGCAGGTTTGAAACTGGTCGCCAGCTAGTCGGTTGTGTCCTTGCTGAGCAAGGCTCTCAATACACTTTGCCTGAACCCAGCAGATGAATGGGTTCTATCAAATAGAAGGAACGTGAAAACTATACACAATACACTGCATTAGCTCCGATAACCCTATGGTAGGCGCAAGGTGATTCGACGATTGCAAGTGTGTTTACCCCCCTGGTTTTCCCATTTACGAGGATAAAACATGAATATCATATCTTGTTCTTTTATTCTCACTCTCGGGGGTAAACACAATTATTCTATCCTTTTCTATACCAAATGACTTTACATAAAACCAGGTCCGAGATATTTTCTTTGAATTCGATGTCTCGGGCGATGAAGAATTGGATTACAAAGAGTTCAAAATGTTTGCAATGGCGTGTATTGATAAACAAAAAGAATTGGATGAGAAAAAGAAGGAACGGATGCTCAAAGACATGGACGCTGGACGCGATGATGTTGACGACGATTTGGACTGAATAAAATATGATTCAAATTGTAGGAGTATCCGAAATTTGTATAGAAGTGTATTTAAAATGTATTCCTAAAATAAGCCATACTCTAGCCTTTCAACCGAAAGATTAAAGGTTCGAAACTTGTCGCTAGCATTTCGGTTGTGTCCTTGGGCAAGGCACTTTACAGCCATTGCCTAAATTTAACGGATTAATGGGTTTTACCAAATTAAAGGAACGTGTCTATCATATACAACACACTGCAATAGCTCGGTAACCCGACAATGGGCGCGAGGTGATCTGACGATTGCCCGTGTGTTAACCCCCTTGGTTTTTCCATTCACGGGATAAACATGAATACATTATTCCCTCCTATCCTATCTATTAATTAACTACTGTCAACCACGTGTGAACCACAACCATTTTTTAAAACCCCTGTTGAGTGCACGCTATTTCTCTGCCTGCACAAACCATATCGGGTTCCCTGGCTTATTATGGGTCCCATTTGAAAAATGGGACACATATTGTTTTTGTACGTTTTTATGGGTCCCATTTGAAAAAATGGGACACATATTGTTTTTGTCCGTTTTTATGGGTCCCATTTGAAAAAATGGGACACATATTGTTTTTGTCCGTTTTTTTTTTTTTTTTTTCTTTTTTTTCTTCGTCAAACGCTTGACAGACATGGCATGGCGCCCCGACATCTACCAGAAGGAATAATGGAAACGCAATGAAACTTGGTGATTTTTTAGACAACATGGCCTAGATATGCAGAAACCAAAAATTTGGGTAATAAATTTAGGGAATTCCCCTTGGACGTTAAAAACCAAAACGGTCATTTTTTTCTAAAAAATTAGCTTTTTAGGCCATAGCGCTTGAACGGCTGCTCCAATTTGAATCAAATTTGGTGGAATGTTAGTGCACTAGTCACTGATTTGACACTTAATAGAAATAAAAAAAATACCTAGGGAAATACCCTAAAATTTAAACTTTTGCTGTTAAATGATAATTGTGACAGGCATGCTATGTCGCCCCGACATCTACCAGAAGGGTTAATCGAATCGCAATGAAACTCGGTGATTTGTTGGACAACATGGTCTAGATATGCAGAAATCAAAATTTTGGGTGATAAATCTAGGGGAATTCCCCTGGGACGTTAAAACAAAAACGGTATTTTTTTCTAAAAAATGCCTTTTTGGGCATAGAACTTGAACGACCGATACAATTTGAATCAGATTTGGTGGAATGTAAGTGCATTAGTCACTGATTTAACACTTCAAAGAAATAAAAAAAATTACTCAGGGAAATACCCCAAAATCGGATTTTGTTCTCTAATTATGATTGTGGCAAGCATTCCTTGTTGCCCCGAAATCTAGCAAAAGGAGTAATGAAATCGCAATAAAAATTTGACATTTGTAACAAAACATGGTCTCAAAATTTTGGGTAATGAATCTAGGGAAATTCCCCTGAGACGTTAAACACCAAAACGATATTTTTTTCCTAAAAAATAGCCTTTTTTGGTGAAAGCGTTTGAACGACTGCTACAATTTGAATCAGATTTGGTGAAATGTAAGTGCATTAGTCACTGATTTAACATTTAAAGGAAATAAAAAAATACCTAGGGAAATACCCTAAAAAATAGGATTTTGTTCCAAATCATGATTGTGTCAAGCATGCCATGCCGCCCCGACATCTACCAAAAAGAGTAATGGAATCGCGATAAAAATTTGACATTTGTAAGAGAACATGGTCTGGATATGCAGAAACCAAAATTTTAGGTAATGAATTTTGGGGAATTTCCCTGAGACGTTATAAAAACCAAAACGTTTTTTTTCTAATAAATTAGCTTCTGAGGACATATCGCTTAAACGGCTGCTCTAATTTGATCAGATTTGGTGAATTGTTAGGCCATTAGACACTTTGTGCCAATTAAAAAAAGAAAACATTTACTTAAGGTAATTTCCTTAAAAACGAAGATATGTTTCTGAATTATGATTGTTACAGGCATGCCATATCGCACTGACATCTCCTACAAGGAGTCTACAAATCGGATTAAAACTTTAAGAATTGTTACATAACATGGCCCACATATATAAAAACAGGAACTTATCTACTAAACTTAGGGGAATTCCCTGAAACCATGAAAAACTATTTCGGTCTGTTTTTTTTTTAGAAAAAAAACACCGTTTTGGTTTTTAACGTCCCAGGGGAATTCCCCTGGATTCATTACCCAAAATTTTGGTTTCTGCATATATAGACCATGTTGTCTAACAAATGGCTAAGTTTCATTACGATTCCATTATTCCTTCTGGTAGATGTCGGGGCGCCATGCCATGCCTGTCATAATCATGATTTGAGAACAAAATCTTATTATTAGGGTATTTCCCTAGGTAAATTTTTTTTTCCAAGTGTTAAATCAGTGTCTAATGCACTTACATTCTACCAAATCTTATTCAAATTGGAGCAGCTGTTTAAGCGCTATGCCACAAAAAGCTACTTTTTTTAATAAAAAATACCGTTTTGGTTTTTAACCTCCCAGGGGAATTCCCCTTGATTTATCACCCAAAATTTTGGTTTCTGCATATCTAGACCATGTTGTCTAACAAATGGCTAAGTTTCATTACGATTCCATTATTCCTTCTGGTAGATGTCGGGGCGCCATGCCATGCCTGCCACAATCATGATTTGAGAACAAAATCTTATTTTTAGGGTATTTCCCTAGGTAAATTTTTTATTTTTTTCAAGTGTTAAATCAGTGTCTAATGCACTTACATTTTACCAAATCTTATTCAAATTGGAGCAGCTGTTTAAGCGATATGCCACAAAAAGCTAATTTTTTTTATAAAAAATACCGTTTTGGTTTTTAACCTCCCAGGGGAATTCTCCTAGATTTATCACCCAAAATTTTGGTTTCTGCATATCTAGACCATGTTGTCTAACAAATGGCTAAAAAAAAAGAAAAAAAAACGGACAAAAACACTAGAGAGTGTCAAACACGTGTTTAACCACAACTATTTGTAAAACACATGTTGTATGCCATATATTCATGCTACAGGGTCCCTAACCACATTTTGTATTTTATACACTGTGTATGTAGTTTTTGTTTCTGCAAGCATAAACTCATGTGTCCCATAGTTATCAAACCAAACTTCTTCTCCGTGTGTAGGTAAAAAAGAACAATCGTGATAGATTTACAAAGATTTCATTACAAATGTTTTTAATTAAAGCTTTTTTTAAGTGCTGTATTGAAATGAAGCTAAATTCCTTAAACAGTTCGATCTAGTTTTTCATGGCTTCGGGGAATTCCCCATGAGCTTGGTAAATAAGTTTCTGTTTTTACATATGTGGATCATGTTAACTATCAATTCTTAAAGTTTTAATCCGATTTGACTAATCCTTGTTGGAGATGTCAGTGCAATGTGGCATGCTTGTTACAATCATGAGTCCGGAACATATCTTTGTTTTTAAGGGAGTTACCCTAAGTAAATGTTTTCTTTCTTTTAAGTGACACAGGGTGGATAACGATCTAGCATTTCACAAAATCTAATCAAAATTAGAGCAGCCGGTTAAACGTTATTTTCCGAAAAGCTATTTTTTTAGAAAAATAACCGATTTGGATTTTAACGTCTTCGGGGAATTCCCCTAGATTTATCACCCACAATTTTGCTCCTGCGTATCTAGACCATGTCTAACAAATAACAAAGCTTTATTACTATTTTATTATTCCTTCTGGTAGATGTCGTGGCGTCATGCCATGCCTGTCACAATCATGATTTGAGAACAAAATCCTATTTTTTAGGGTATTTCCCTAGATATTTTTTTATATTTTTCTAATTGTTAAATAAGTACGTAATGCACTTACATTCCACCAAATCTTATTCAAATTGGAACAGCCGTTTAAGCGCTATGCCACAAAAAGCTAAATTTTTCATAAAAAATACCGTTTGGATTTGAACCTCCCAGGGGAATTCCCCTTGATTTATCACTCAACGTTTTGGTTTCTGCATATCTAGACCATGTTGTCTAATAAATGGCTAAGTTTCATTACGATTTCATTATCCCTTTTGGTAGATGTCGGGGCGACATGCCATTACTTCCGCTTAATGTCAATATCAGTTTTGTTTACAAATATAATTCATTCATACAAAAAGTAGATTTCGACTCGTCTGTTTTCTGTTTTTTTATATTTAGTTAATGCAGCATATACTTTATATTATGGTGGTTTATAAAGCTTGAGTGTTAAATGTGTTAACAACCTTTAATGCAGTAACACAGACTAAATAAGATTTGTAGCATAAAGTTTGGCTGAATACGAAATATCAATTACGAGCGAATGAAGTCTTAAATAATAACCTTCAATTATATCAGATCAAGAATTACTACGCATACTCTTTATGTATAGGATCTGGTATATGTATCGGTCGCCTTAACTAATTGGTTTTGATCACGCCTTATTTTCGATGGTGACCCATCGTCTCCAAATATTTTAACCAGTTGGACCATGTAGGCCTATAGACAATAATTAACAACTGATGACTAACTTGCAGTGAATTTATCAATATTGTTTTGTGTAGCATTATAAGCTATAATAACTGTGTATAGGCTGTGTAACAAAATCTCCTATGGACGTCCATAATATAAAGATAAAAATTCTATGACGATGCGGCTTTATATAATACAAACTGATCGCTGGTTTACTTGGTTTCAGTTTATTGACATTTAACGAACAACAGTTAAAGATGTGCATGGGTCGAACACAATTTTTTGCTTAGGAAATTTTACTGGGAAAATTGGGTTATTTTAATTTACATTTTATCTTTTAATTTATTTATTATTTTCTTTATTAACAATATGGATATATTGTCTAATCCATTTATAATATTTCGTCCAAGACAAATTACCGCGCTAACCATGCCAAAAAACGGTCCCTATATTTTCGGCCTAACAAGAATTTACTGGGCTCAGTTTGCTTGGACTTTTACTACATATATCCAGTATATATTATGCATTAAATTTCAACTCGATATAGGATATAACGCATTCAAATGATTAACTCTACCATAGTTTGAATTTAATTAAAATGCATCAACAAGGCAACAATGCCAGCTACTACAGATGGCGTATAACCAATTAATGGAGATCTATGCGCGGACGGAAAATTCTAATGTACAAAGAGGTACACAATTTGTCAGAAAAATTTTGAAGGGTAGTAAGTTTTGGCTGTATATCTTAGCTAAAATCTTAGGTTGTGAAAAGTTTGCATCGTTATTGATGCTAGTGTGTTAGTTTGCATCGGAAAGACAGGAAGATGATTTTAAGTTAAACGCCTACTTTATACTACGCTATATACTATATATATATATTGTATATATATATACTCCTACTATATACATATTTACTTTGATGCAATCTTTTTAAACCACATCCTGATCTACAATTAAGAGGCTGCTAGGTTTATATACCTCAACACACTAGCATCAATAATTCACTAAAAAAGGGCATAAGAGTTGGGTTGTTGTGGGTTGCATATGCAAAGTACCTGCGGTTTGCCTACCAAGTTTTAAGAGATCTATTGTAGTGTACAGGTTAAAAATTAAGACAGATAGCAAAAGTGATTTATGTTTATATGTACAGTTCATATAATGCAAAGTTAATTAAGGATGTTGCTATTACTTTTTACTGATATGTCGGTTAAACCACTAGTAATGTATTTTTAAGCTTTGTGCAGCTTAGCATTATAGTCCTTGCTACGCGTTAGTGAATACATAGATATACATGTGGTATAAGACCACATCGCATGTTAACAATTATACAGGAAGTTATGGAAAATAAAATTTGGCTAAAAGCATAACCACGCCATTTTTAACGAGCGAATCAACAAATGTCAGATTAGAAACTTACACTGAAAAGTACAAAACCAAGTGTGAACATAAATAAAACACCATCGCGCTTTTGTCAGACAGCGACGGACTAAACAACTTATGTTTCTGTATTCCAGTTTATTTTAGATAAGTTTAAATAAGCAGATAATAAGTTAAGTACGATTATAACATTTACCACGTCGTTCTTCATAGTATATATACAGGATTATTTTATTTGTAGTTTGATAAGAACATTATTGAGGATGATTCTAAAAAATAAACGGTATGACCATACACAGGCATATATCCAATAAATGTGTTACAGGATTAAGCCGAACGAAATTAACCCACACGGTGGTAAAACCCACTTTATCAATGCTTGCGTTTCCAATGCGGTGTGATTAACTGCGCTGGTAAACAATCACATCAACCTACATGCTGAAACATGGTACGTTTTTAACCGCAATAAAATGGTGGTCAATTTTGTACAAAACGTTGCAAAGAAACATATTAGACAATATTGCACGATTGAATATGTATGTGGTACGCAAGGGACGTTATTTATTGCACAATTGTCGAGTCGATTTACACCATATATCTATTACATTGTGTGGTGTATGATTAAGAAGTGTACCGCGCACGGCGGCTTGTCTGTTCTCTTATGTTTATATAATTTTTTATATATATCTTTTATACACTTTTCTACACCTTTTATATACTTTTAACAACACCTTTTTATACGATTTTAATACACTGTTTTATGCCTCTTTGTTTATTTCCTTTTTATTTTTACGTAGTTCACACCCTTGCACCTTTTAATCATTCAATAACAGAAGTTTTATTAGTTTATTACAACCCTTTAATTTACAGGCGATGTCTTTTAAGTGTCTTGCACATACGGAAACAGCCGACTAGCTAGCGACCAGTTTAGATCCTAGTACCTTGCAGATGAAAGAAGAGAAACTAATCCACCAATTTATACACCAGACAATTTCCCGAAACTTCCTTAAAATGGGGGCCATTGAACATGTTTCATAGGAATTAAGGATTCTAAATATCGCTAATGTACGCACTAGGTAATTCACATATTCATATATAACGCACAGAAAAAATGAACTTTGATCAAGGTGTACACGCTTCGAATCCATGCTGCGGTTAAAAAGTAATTTAAAAATTACTTGTCATCTTTAAATAAAGTAATATACGAAACATGGCTTACAACATAATGTAGTAGATTGGTAAACGGTAAAATAGGCATGGGCGGCTTATCGCCAGGATTTGTGGTTTATTTAGTAAAAGTTGATCAGTTTTTTGGTATTCAGTTTAGGACATTGCTTTACTTTTGGTCGAATCGATACACAACAGACATTTACACGGAGCACGAACTTATGACGTATAGACAGCTTAGTGTGCTTAAAGGCGACATTTAATGTGTATTACGCAGCCTTTGGCGATACTGCTTATTTAGTCTACCCAATGTGATAGCATAGCGCCTAGCAGCTATCATACAAGAATAATGTTAGTTTTTATGTGTTTTTACTTTTAAAATAAGCCTATGGACTGTTGATATATCACCTTTGGGGATGTGTTAAATCTATCCTACATAGAGTGTGACGGTGTGGATAATACAAGAATACGGTGTTTGGAACAGATCAATATTTCACAGGATCGAAAGGATAATAGAAAACAGCTGTCTATAAATAAACTATTATTTGAAAGATTACTTCCGCTTAACGTCAATATCAGTTTTGTTTACAAATATTTCATTCATACAAAAAGTAGATTTTGATTCGTCTGTTTTCTGGTTTATTTTCTAGTTAATGCAGCATATACCTTATATTATGGTGGTTTATAAAGCTTGAGTGTTAAAATGTGCTAACAACCTTTAATGCAGTAACACAGACTAATAAGAAAAAATGTATAAAGTTTGGCTAAATACGAATTATCAACTAACAGCAGAATCTAGTCTTAAATAATAACCTTCGGCGCTACTTAATAACCGTTATTTTCTCCATATATAATTCATACTCCAGTTTGTGCCGGCTTTGGGCACTACCTAACATACCATTATGGAATCAATAGTTTCATCTCTTTCGTGTTAGGTTGCGCCTCAGTTACACTCAATGGAATGGTTGTCACCATTTGCGTTTAACGGCAAACTGGCCAGTGGGAAAGCGACCGATACATATAGAGATTTCTAAACAAAAACGGTCCTAGCGACGAAACCTTAATGGGTTCGGAACTAAGCTCAGTTAAAAAAAGGTTTATTTAATTAGTTCAGCTGTGAAATTCAAAATCGCGTGTAGTGTATAGAATATCGTGTCGGGTGTTAACATTTACTAGGGCTCTTTTATTGCTAGTACTTCGAAATGCAAGTTTGCATAGATTTTTTTATTATAAGTTCTTTGAATTTTTGAAAGCGTTTTTTGTGTGCAGGGATGTTATAAACGTTTATTTCTAAGCTCCTTAATAAAAGGTAATTGAATTATTACACTGCTACCAATTTTTTTTACGATAACAGGTTGATTTAGTGACTAAAACTAACAAAAAGTTTAATATTGGTAAACATTGTGTAACTGTAAACGGTATTAATTACGTATGCATTGCTATGTGTATAATAAGCGCCTACGTTACAGTTTTGCCGCATTATTAAAAGTTTTGGTCAGTTTAAAGCGTTAGAAAAACAGTATCGTTTTGTTTGGTCGGGTTACAATGGAATATTTTGTACTGGGGAAAAGGCAGAGGCCGCAAACAAAGAACGAAATTCTTAGGTTACTCTGGTCAAACGTTTCAAATTTCACTGGAATTCAAGCATTCAACGGTGCAAGAAGGGCGTCGTTACCTTTTTGGAATGATCTGTAAACTGGATCATAAGAAAAAATATAAGAAATAAAAAGTTAAAAAATAACAATTGTACCAATTTCCAGGTGCTCAGTAAATTAAGTAGAAAAATAAATTATTAGACTACGGGAATTAAATAGTTGATAACATTTGCAGGTTATGTATGGCTTATCTATTAGAAAGGTGGTTTCAGTGGCTTTTCTCTTTGTAACATGTTCTGTTTTGGTGCAATTATATCAGATCAACAATTACTACGCATACCAAGTGATTACCGTCCAGTCCAGATACGCGAATGCAACTACAGACGCAAGTGAAGATGGTATTCTAGAATATAAAGAGTTGCAGAATGCAAGTCTATCCGCGGAAGTTCGAGTCAAAAGCTTTTCGACGCCATTTTCACCAAGTGAATCGACAAATGACGGATTAGAAACTTCGTATACAGAAGAATACAAAACCCAGTGTGAAAATTTGATTCATAACAAAACCCAATCGGCCATTTTTAAGCCAACGACGGACAAAACATCGGATACCGAAGTCTACCTCGCGGCTTTAAACTGCACACAGTTTCGTCATGAATACCGTTTTGTGACGTCACATACACAATTTTCGGACAGCGAACGAAACTTCACGCTGGCGTATTCGATTCTAGTCCACGCCAATATACAGCAACTGGCTCTTCTATTGAGTGCAATATACACCCCATATAATGCCTATTGCATACACTTGGACGCAAAGTCATCAAACGAAACATTATCAGCTGTTCGTGCGTTAAGTGGTTGTTTTCAAAATGTATTCATGTCTTCCGAGCGGATACATGTTTATTACGCTCATGTATCGAGACTCCAGGCTGATCTAGCCTGTTTTAAAGATCTATTGGATTTTGAACCGGACAAATACCAATGGAGATATATGATTAATTTATGTGGCCAGGTAAATATGTATTCATTTTTACCGTTTTTGCATAGAAATGTATCGGTCGGGTTAACCACTTTACCACACCAAAGTAATTAATTGTTATACTTTTGGAAAAGAACTTCCATTTAGATAAAACCATACGTTCAGTGTACTGATTACACATCCGTGCTCTGACGGGTGAAAATTAGGAATGACGCATTTATTTCAGCGGTTGTTTGTGGTAAAGTCGTGACAACCTCGCATATTAAACAATTATGTTGTAATAAGACCAGTTTTGTACCAGTCATGCTTTTTAACGAACTACCGGTTAGTCTGGCGGTTTAGTGCGAAGCCTTTTAACCGAAAGTTTGCAGGTTCTGAATAGGTCGCTAGCTAGTCGCTTGTGTATCCTTGGGCAAGGCACTTAATGGATGCCTGAACCCAGAGGATTAATGGGTTTTACCAAATTGAAGGAACGTGTGAATCATACACAACACACTGCAATAGCTTCGGTAACCCGACGATGGGCGCGAGGTGATCTGACGATTGCCCGTGTGTTAACCCCCTGGATTTTCCCACTCACGGGAATCAACATGAATACCATATCCTAAGATTTAAGAGGTTTTGGTACAGTTAACAATAAAAAATATGGTGATTTTTCAAAATAACCAATCAAATAACAATTTCTAGGATTTCCCTTTAAACACCAATGTTGAACTAATTGAACAAATGAAGGCGCTGAAACAAACCAACCTAATCCTCGGATGTAAGGCTCGTGACGAATTAACTCTTAGGCGGACCGC